>OY744545.1:14936601-14949101 GCA_963556195.1 Sepiola atlantica | reverse complement strand
TTAAAGGAGATAAATTGTAAAAGCCGTTTCGTTGTTTAATTGTGTTAGAGTTTATGAGGATTCAAGAAGTGTTCGCCGAGATTTATTTAAAATGGATTTAATGAGTCTAGCTTATTCAAAATTAAAAGAATGATCATGTTGTAATGCATGAGAGAATAGTGCATTCAAGGAATTATATTTTATATATCTTTTATTTTCACCAAGATTTTTATTTAGTTCCCGTTTAGTTTAACCTACGTATATCTGACGACAATTATTGCATGAGACAGTACATATACCCGCATTCGATATGGGGGGGGGGTGGAGGTCGAAAATGTTTTATTGTGTTTAATGTTTGTATTATAGTTTGTGATGTAGTTTGTATTGTTGTAATTCCTAGTTTGTTTAGAGTGTTGCAAATTGTTGTATTGTTGGCGTGGATAGGTGAAATAAGATGTTTCTTTAAGAGATAAGTGTCCGGTGTCTAAGATGTTTGCTTATTGTCACTGCAAAATATTCATATGGCTTTTTACTTTGCATTTAATATGAAATAAGTATTGCAATATTTTCAGTGAGTTTGTTATGCATTTGAGTTCTTCGTCAAGATATTGTGGACTAAAGATTCTAAAAGAACGTAGTGTTATATTACGGCACCAAAACAGACATTTGTTACATTCTCAATGAAATTATCGCCACGAAAAGTCTCTTAAACCACGCTTCTCGAAACCGAAACCTTAGAAGCGTTTTCAAACTTTTTTGTTAAAGCATTTTTAACACTTGGGTTTTTTAAACATATTATTTTAGCACTTTTCTTTTCAAACACTTTTTCTTTAAACATTGTATTTTAAACAACTTATTCCAAACACTTTTCTCTTTAAAAATTGTTCACTTTTTTAACATCGTACACTTCTTCATTCCGTTTTAACTCAGTTTATCACATTAGGACCCGAAAATATTCAATTAAAAACGTTACCTTACAGTTTCTTTCCTCGTCCACTGGCCGTGATCGCTATATGTGCCGTGGTTCCATGACGTCTCTGGCCGTGATCGATTCTGGTGGTCTTTGCTCTGTGGACAAACTTCATTTTCGGCAGGAGACAAAACTCGGAGGCAGTTTTTATTCAGTGAGAGATTCGATTCTTTCATTCGATGTCTTGGCTGTGTAGAGGTTTCCATCCATTCGTCTCTGCCATGCGTCTCATTTATACTTCTTCGTTGTGGGATGCGACGATGCACGGGGATACATGTCGGATCTCATTCGAGATCCAGACCATACGACGAGCGGCTACATCGTGGACTTAACACTATCACGTCCAAAGCGTTCTCTCACAAAAACTCTCGTTTTTGATAAAAAACAAATGACGCGACAGACACTTCCTCGGGTCGGCCAATCAGACACGACATTCACAATCGTACCATATCTGACTTTCTCTGACCAAAGATTCCCTGTGTCGGCGCCGAATTTGTAACTTTGTTATGGTCTGACAAAAATGATTGACTTATAACAATCCCCTCCAGTGCATGTCAGCTTGGCCCGTATTCACTACCTCAACTGACCCCAGCCATAATTCACACTAGCTAACTTAATCGTTTCCAAAGACATGGGCCCCCTCCATAATATAACAGTAGGAAGAATGTCTGTTTTTATTTTGTTGTTATGGTGTGAATAAAAATGTCAATAGTCATTTTTGTGCGTGGTTTTTCAATGCACTTTAAAGGATAGATTATTGTTGGATTTTATTATAAGTGTTTCTAGAAATGGTATCGGGTTATTTTTGTCTGTTTCATAGGTAAACTTTATTGAGGGTTCGATTGTGTTTAATTTAATAACATATATATATATATCTATATATATATATATATATATATATATATATATATATATATATATAGTGATTCTTTAAACATAACATAACAGAAAGCAGACAACACTCACGTGTGGGCCCCCTCCTGGCAATAGGATGACAGAATTCTGATCAGGGCGCAATTTTTAAAGTTGTAAGAAAACAAAAAAAAACATTCATTCGACTTCATAAGTGAACCAAATATTTTGCATGTTGATGTCTATGTTTCGTTTAAGAAAAGAAGATTAAAAACATTCTTAGCACGTCATAGACGCACCACGTATTTTCAAATTTTTACTTCTATGCCATTTTCTTGAGAAATAGTTTGAATAAAGACGAAACGTCGATGAATATATAAACAATTTTTTGTTTTCCTCTTTACATTTTCATATATATATATATATATATATATATATATAATTTGAAACGGTTTTTGAAACCAGTAAAATGCAGAGGCGCTTTTTTTAAATAAACATATTATTTATTTAAATTCAAATTTTCGATTCACACGTGAATCTTCATCAGGATAATAGACAATTTTTTTTCTTCCTTTTTTTTAAACGACATGGTGTCGCTTGATCTTGTGCTTCAGTTGTTAACGAAGCACGTTGTGTAATAATGTCCACAAGTCGTGCGTGTGCTCTGGTCGCACGTTATAAGTATCAGTAAAATAGTTCCACTGTATAGAATGCATTTAAATTTAAATGCATTCTATACAGTGGAAACATTTTACTATATTCCATGAAAAATGACAGTATACTGAAATCATTTGCCCTTAATAGGGTTAAGATGCAAATTCATATACACTAAATGTACAAAAGCAAGGAAATTCCCAAATTTTTACACTATTATTGTCATTAAGGGTATGCGAGCACAACAGGGCTATGTATTTTACTGGAAGGAATTTTTTCTTCAGCGCACCTCACACACTTCATCCACTCATGCATAAAGATTTATACTGTAGTGATGTGATAATGAAATGGTTTGGTTGATATGTAGTCATACCCTTAATGACAATAAAAGTGTAAAAATTTGGGAATTTCCTTGCTTTTGTACATTTAGTGTATATGAATTTTCATCTTAATCCTATTAAGGGCATATGATTTCAGTATACTGGCAATTATCATGGAATGTCACTACTTTTGTAAAGGCTATGCCTCAATACAATGGTCATTGTTAAGGTTTTTTGGAATTTTCTTGAAAACTAAGGTATATGGTAAACTGAAATTACAATACCAGCAACTAGACCCTTGAACCTTTATCTCCGCCAAAAATCAGCTGAATCAATCTAATAGTTGATGAGATATAGGGTTGCACATACGTACGTACGTACACACAGATAACATGATTTCATGATTGAACTTTCTGGATCTCTGGGTTGCCTTGACTAATGATGCTGAAATTCTACACACTTATAGAACCTATCAACTAAAAATGTTGTGCAATGTTTTAACAAATTTGGTTTATTGGCATTTGAGTTATGATTGATCAAAGAAATGAGATTTCCAGCATAGGCCATTCGTGTAGTCTATTAAGAGATAGAGCGCTCTCGCGCCTCCCGTTGATAATGAATGGTTCTCCTCATTACTGTGTATACGTAGATGTATATATGCACTCGATTTTGAAAATACTAACTCGAGTTTTCTGTTAAAGTCTTGGCGTACCGTTTATCTATTACTGATCGATATTATTCTGAAGCCGAAACTCTATTATTACTTCTCATAATGCGCAATTGTACGATTTTTTCATGTTCAAATCAGTTTAATTTACTGTTTCAGAACAACGTACTATTTTACAAGGTTCAATTGAGTTGGGTGTAGTATCTGTTCTGTGGTTATAATACCATCCTACAAGGGATTACCTCCTGCTTTTTAGAGGGGGGCGGTAGTGTAGTATCTGTTTTGTTGTCATGAGACCATCAGCCTAAGAATTATCTCATCTTTTATGTGGGGCGGATAGTGTAGTATATGTTCGTCATAATTCCATCCTCACGGACATTACCCCCTCTTTCTTCAGGAGTAAGATAGTATATGTTCTGTGGTCATAATACTATCCTCCCAGGGATTATCTTCTCCTTTGTATGGGTTGTAGTGTACTATCTGTCCTGTTGCTATGATACCATCATCATAGGCATTACCTCGTCCTTTGTGGGAGGGGATAGTGTGGTATCTTTTAATGTACTAACGAGTCACCGCTTATAAAGGCCCAAAGGCCACTCGAGGATAAGGGTTAATGAGTTTGTGAGGAGCACAGTGGAATAGCAACGTGAAGATTCGTAAGAATGGCTGAGACTGACTAGAAATTACATTATTTAACAGGACGGCTCAACAAGAATTTGTTAACATTGGACTTGAAAACGACCATGCTATAGTGAGCTGAGAAGCAGCCCCGTGGTATTGTGTTCCATAAACAGATTGTATCTCTTCTATCTATTGTGATGAGGTCATCCTCCCAGGCAGTACCTCCTCTTTTGGAGCGAGGTGGGTAGCATACATCAACAAAAACTTTTCACAATCGGCTGTTTGTTAGCAAACCCAGCATTATATATACTTGCAAAAACATATAAGCACATTATTGCAAGTTAATATAATTGATATATTTGTCAAAGTAATGAGACAACGTCCTTGCAATCAATAAATATTACCCGACTGAAACACCATAGTTTATAAACGAAGCCCTACATGGATATTAACACGTGGATATCACACGTTTGTTTCGATATATCCTCATATCTCTTAGAGATGATATCGTTGTCGGTTGGTCGGTCACGCTTAAGTTGGTTTTCAATAATCTTATATGTAAAGGAACGTTCTCTTTCTGCGTGCCTGTCTATGCGTGTCCAGCTAAAAGTAAAACTACACAAGACACATCCTCAAAGCTGTTATATTCTTTTGCAGCATCGTCTCGGTCAAATTGCTTTTTAATATTGAGTTTTGAGGGGTTTACTCTTAAATGCTTTTGTTTCAAATATGACATATTCCAACAAAATGCCATATTTAATATGACATTCAACAAAAATGTGTCAAACTACAATTGTTTCACATCTGTAACAAGTCACTTGCCAATTGTGAGTAGGTATTAGTATAATGTTGAATCAGCACACCCGCTAAATAGGTAATCAGTATCTTCGATGACAATTTTTTTTAACCAATATAAAGAATAAAGCATTTAATGGTTAATATATATGTGTGTGTGTGTGTGTGTGTGTGTGTGTGTGTGTGTGTGTGTGTGTGTAAGTAAATTTCGCGTACAACAAAATCGTAGGATAAATTTCAGAGGAAACATTTTTTTAATCAATGAAACGGGCGGGTGGAAAGAAAAAAAGAAAATTGCTAAAATTTTCCTTAAGGCCTTATCGTCTGATTTCTAAGAGGAAACTTCAGAATGATAAATTAAAAACTAATAAAATCGAATGAGATATGAGGGGGAAAAGTGTTTCACTTGGAGAAATTATATATATATATATATTTAGAGCAACTTTTTAATGTTATTATGGAGCAATTCATCAACGATTTTTCTAGTTGCCAGGGAAAACGAGAGATGGGGCGATATAGAAAGAGAAAGATGGGAACAGAGAGGAAGGAAAAGGGGGAAATGAAGGGGAAGTAAGAGAGAGATTGGGGGTAGAGAGGGTTGATGGGACGGAAGTGTGGGAATATACAGAGAAATAGAGATGAAATTTAAATGAAAGATGTTACACTTTTTATCTCTTCTATGAGTGATATATTTGTCAATGTAATGAGACTACATTCCTTCAATCAATAAATGTTATCCGACTGGAACACCATAGTTTATAAACGAAGCCGTACATGGATATTAACATGGTGTGTTTTCTTTTGTTTGTTTTTTCTTTTTTCTATTTTCTCTTGGGTTTTGATGGGGATGCCAGACGTTCACTCGCTATTTCAGAGACTCCAACCGAGAGATCTTTTAAGGATTCTAACCAACACTTTAAGTGCAATTGTTTGTATCTTTCTTGCGCTTAATCCCCATGGTAATTTTTAAAATTATTTTACATCACTCCTATGATGACTGTAATGATGGCGATTTCTCTAAGATTCCAGTTTCTTTTCCTGTTGTGCAGAAGACCTTGGTATTTAATTCTCTTTTTCTCCTCAGCTATGCTTAAGCCAGCATCATTAGGAACACTGATTTCAACTAGGATTGCCACTCTTTCCCTTTTGTCCCATATAGTTTTACAGCTCCGTTTTCTAAGTATGGGGCTGTAGGAATTGCATAGTCATAGTGAATGCTGTATGACTTATTTCCAACTGTTCTTTCTGGTGTATGTTCCCAGAACTTGCTGCTATACTTGATATTCAAATTTTGGCAAAGTGGAGATATTTACACACTCCGTTGTGTCACATTATATCGTAGCCGTCCCCAAGCAGAACCGTACAACTGGATATCAGGTGGCTCACACTCTCTACTTCTGTGTGACAGAACTTGCACGTGCTGTTGTTGTTGCTGAAACTACTCATCTTCTTAAAAGCATTAGTCAACAAACTTTCATCTTGATCAGCCATTATCATCCTCTCCTGATCATAGTGGAGCTATCCTCTTTCGAGCCAGTCTATAGAATCTTCCTTATCTGGGCCTGTATGTGTGTGTATAGCTAAAAGTAAAAACTAGACAAGACACACTCTCAAAGCTGATTTTTTTCAGCATTGCTTCGTGATCGATATTTTATTTTTCATTAGTCATGAATTAAGTTTTTATTCTCATAATCTCATCTATTTCCACTACAAGCTATTACACCGGGCAGAAATTTAATGAAACAATTTTTTTACAGTTCACCGTTTTTATTTGTCCTTGTTGCTTTCTTTCTTTCCTTTCGTTCGTTGACTTTCGCTGCACCACATTCGACTATAAGAGAGAGAAAGAGTGAGAGAGAAAAGAAAGCAAGAGAGATGGAGAACAAAGGAAGACCCATATTTAACTTGAAGAACATATCATATTGATGTATTTAATAGCGTCAACTTATTGTTTCCGGCCTGGCTTGATCGGTTAGCTGTAATTACAGAAACAGTTCGAACTTTTACTCTGATTGTGTCCCAAATTAACTTAAACAGTTCATATTACAATATTAAGCTGTTTATTTAGTTTTAGCTTTTATTAGTCATAAATAAAGAAAGATGGTGAGGCATTCACCCTCACAGTCAGAAGTTCTGATACTGCTACCATAATCACCGGATACTAATTTTATAACAGACAAATATTTAGATATTCACCGGTAAAAAAAAAAGGAAAATAGGTTTTCATTTGTCTTTTTCGCTTGTCATTCTCTCCTTTATTTCGTCCAAACCAATCATCCCCCAACAAAAAATGTTTTTCAACCACCGATTGCCATGGATAATAGAATATTACATGACATTACACCATTGAAACTCCTCCGCCTAACATCACAGGTGACATGAATTGGAACAAATACATAGAAGACATTGCCAAGGCTGCTGCAATAAAAGTGAACTCGCTCTACCGTGCTAGAAAGCTTCTTACACTTGCCAGTATCCTATATCTCTACAAAGCCACCATTCACTCATGCATTGAGTATCGTTGCCACATCTGGGCTGGTGCACTAACTACTAACTTCTCCCTCTTAAACAGGGTCCATAAAAGAGCCTCTAATGTTATAGGTCCAACACTATCATCCAAGCATGTTGCATCCCTGTGCTTGTTTTACAAGTATTTTAATGGCATGTACTCCGACGAACTTGCTGCACTGGTGTTCCCTCGACATAAATACCCCCGACCGACCTGACAATCAGCAAAATCTCATCCATTCACTGTAGAAGTCCTCAGATGCCAGAACGCTTTCTACTCTAATATCTTCTTTCCTTGTATTGCTCGACTTTGAAATTCCCTCCCTGCTCCCCTTTTCCCTAACTGTACCAACACGCAGAAATTTAAATGTGATGCGAACAAACATCTCGCTGCACAACTTCCCACTTAGGATGCCCCTGTAGGTATGGCCCCTAATTACCAGTAGCCCCTTACGTTTCAGTTGCAATGTGCCTTCTTTTGCTTTACTTTTAGTTTATATTTGATTCTATATAACAAATAATAACCCAACGGGTCACGGGTCGTCTAGATTTTAATAAACATACAGCAATGAAAAAATATACAAGTAAGTTTCATAATTAACATTTTAATTAACTTTTATTTTTAATAAGTCATTACAATTAAGTCCTTTTGAATTTTTCAGAAATTATTAGAATTATATTTTAGCAATTCTAACAATTAAGGTTTAATTTAACAATTTGAATATCTAATATTCCTTTATAAAGATTGCTAGAATAGAAAATATTACCCGTTGGGTCACTCACTGAGCTTAAGTTAAATTGTTTGAATCAGGAAAATGTGAGTTTTCAAAGCCAATCAAATAAAAAAAAATAATAGACAAAATTCAAAAACAGTGTTTTTTCTCCTCGCTCTATCCCGCTACGGGTTAAATAGTATTACTGCCTGTGGTGAACTTCAATTTTGTTTATAATGGACTATTCCATTGGTTTTATTCAGTATTTTATTATATTTGACTGTTAATGAAGAAAGAGGGCTATGGAGAGAAGAGAGAGTGGCGGAAGCGAGGGTAATAGACGACGTATATAATAAGATCGCTGGGGTCAAACAAGAGGTTACATCTGCCGAAATATTGTGAGAATTACATCCAAAATGAGAACAGTAGTTGGAATAATCCAAATGATACAGAAAGGACTCATTTTTATTTTTTTATTATTTCTTAAAATGTAACTGGCTTTACAAACTCACTTTTTCATTATTCAATCACTAACTCTACAGGTGACCCGACGAGTCACATTTTTCTACATTTTATATATATATATATATATATATATATATATATATATATATATATATATATATATATATATATATATATATATATATATATATATATATATAAGAGAGAGAGAGAGAGAGAGACGTTTACTTACAATTTCGGTTAGAATTAGTCAAGAGTTTTAACATTTTTTTATATGTGATTTCCATTTGTCTGTCACGCTCAAGTTGTAAATAACATTTTCGTAACTACGCTTAAGATTTAGATTATTCGGACTACTGTTCTCACAACGTTTCGGTCGATGTAACCTCCGACATTCTTCAGGTGAATTTTGCCGAACTCGGAAATCTGTACAGAATTTCGAACGGGATTTTTTTTAAATTTAATCCACGGGGTTAGATTGTTCTCGTACCGTCAGTCATGACCGGGTTAGGGTTAAGTAATTCATAATTGTCGTCTTAGTATCGCCCGAACTGAGGATTGAACCTTCAGCTTTCAGAAGAGTGTCACTTAAAACTGATTATAATTAGAATGTTTATCCGCTGCGCCATGGACCCTTTTATCCAAATAATACAAATTAGCAATCCTCATCTAAAAAAAATTTCAAAAAATAATGTCACGTTGAAGTTTTTAAATTTCACTTCCCGTCAGTCCGTCACGTTTTCGGTTGAAATATCATTTTCAGCGTTAAACGCGTATGTTGAATGGGTCTATCTTACGAATGACTCTGTTCTTTTTTTTTCTTTTTTTTTTTTTTTTCATTAATTCGTGATCATTGCTTGGCTCACAAACGCAAATGGTTTCGGCATTCCCCTCCTATCGATGCGAGGCCTCAGGTGGCCAATAAAGCCTGTGCTCGAGTAACATACCTTCGTGTCCGCATCAAATGCATCAGAACTAGCGGCTTCTGGTGTAAGGGGATGGGTAACACGGTGTAACGTTAAGGGCTGTGTTAATTAAGGTGGAATGCAGAGCGCCCCGAATGACCTTAATTATGAAATCAGGGGTTCGTTCACGTGTCATGGCATGATGAGGTGAGAATTGTATTTCTTACGCTGGCAAATCCTGATTGGATACCGACTGATCGATAATGGATACTACACCTTTTTAACATCAAATTAGAAAAGCCGAACTTCAAATTAGAAAAAAACAGACTTCAAATTAACAAACCCAGTTCAAATTAACAAACCACAACTTCAAATTAATAAACCTCAAGTTCAAATTAACAAATCTCAATGTCAAATTAAAATATGTCAATTTCAAATTAAAGATTATAAACTTCAAATTAAAAAAAATCATTTTCAAATAAAAAAATATGAACTTCAAATTTTAAAAATATCAATTTAAAGTAAAAAAAAAAAAAAGACAAACTTCAATCTTTGAAAATAGCTGAATCTCTTTCATTTTGCTATTTATTTAATTTTTACAAGCATATATCCGGGGTTCAGATCATGTGACCAGCGGAACAGTTGTATAGCTATACTGATGATTCTTGGTAAAAATTTAAAATATATGTATACGGATACTGAATAATATTTATTTAAAAAAATAATTCCTAACCATAGTATAATTTTTATTGATACAAACATTTTAGCTACATATATGCATACATGTTTGCAGCTTTATTTAGAGTAAGTCTACTTAGGTTAACTTGTGCGAATAAAACTAAAACTGGGGAATGATTTTGACGAGAAATTTACAGAAAATACAAGAAGCAAGTGACCACGTTACTGTAATTATTTTTAATTGAATATATTAGCTTTTTATTTCTGTAAGCTTTTTATTGCTTTGAACTTTTAGAACTTGCAGATTCGACGACTAGTAACAGATTTCGACTGCCAAGGGAATAGGTGTCATTCACCACTGGCCGCATAGATTAACACGCTTTTTTTTTCTTTTTACTTTTTACCTCGCCTCATTTTACGACGTTTCTGCTATCAGTTCGCCTTAACGGCGGGGCGACGAATTTAGCGACTGCAACCCCATGTATACCGAAAACTGGACCCTCTGCAGGCCGTGGGTGGCGACATGTGATGCCTTAATTCAGCTAGGTTGGAGAGGCCCTATCTCATCAATCGGCTGGTCACATAATGCCCTAGTATCTATAACTTCATTACTAATCGTATTATTCAATCTGATTTTTCTATAAATCAAAACTTCACTTCTTTTTTTTTCTCCCATATAGATACTGAGGGGCAATCGTGTTGAGAACAAAGAAAATTACCATTGCCGAAAGAGTAATGTTTTCTAAGATTAATGTTTCCACTCATGCTGTAAAATTTTACTTCTAGAAAAAATGTTTTCTAAGAGTAAGAAATATAAAATAATTATTTCACTATAGGATTCCATTTGATAACTTTATCCGGCATTAAATAACCCATAGACGGTTGATATGCCGTAAAATACATTTGTTATCGGTTCTTTTCCACTTTAACTTCAGTTGAATTTCTAAGTAAATAAAAATTTAGTGAATTGCATCAGAAAAAGATGCGTTTTGCATCAACCCAAAGCAAAAACATTTTTAAAACACGAAAGAAAAACACGATACAAACTTTTGGGTATATGTTACGACGCTCAGCAGAGGCGCGAACGGGGTCCAAAAAAAGAACAAGAAAGAGTTTAAAAACATAAATTTGCAACAAGTAAAGTTGACTTATGTCTAGAATAGACATTTTTCTACTTACCTATGTAATTTGTTTGTATTTTTTGCGTAGTATAAATGGTTTTTTATTAGATGTTAAAAAAAATTTCTTGTTTTTTAAAACATCTAGTTTCTCAAAGAAAATGCCGGCCAGTCCCTCTATATTATTAAGTAGAGCGGCCATTTTGAATTCTTCGAAAACCGTGTGTTGAACTTAAATTTCTAATAAATAGCACTTCAAACGGGTTTAAAATACAAACAAATAGCACATGCAAGTTTGAAACTAACTTTTACAGATTACAGTTACTTTTATTTGCTGTATATTTGTTTTTTTAGCGTTTTTACTCTGCTGAGTCTCGTAAAAGATGCCCAACTTTTTTTTTGACTTTTTAAAACAAAATTTAAATGTTTAAGTATTTTTTAGGATACTGATACCGTAGGGATTAGAAAGATGTTATGTTCAAATTGTAGAATTTTGAATCCACCTCTTTTTTTAATAAATACCGAGAAGAAATATAATAGCCTTAAATAATTTAATTTTAACTTAATAAATGTTTTCTTCTGTAATACAAGTAAATGTTATTCCTGCAAAGATAGGTAAAATGGCAAAGTTTTCTCCCAAAACAATTGTAAACGTATTTAATTTAAGGATGTGTGTAGAAAAATACCAAGAAAAATGATTACTTACGATTTTGTTGATAACAAATCGACGTGCAACAACGGAGTCATTTTTTTAAAACCGGAAGTGACCGAAATCTTTACGAAATTAATTTTTATTTAATAGGATGTTTATGAATGGAATAGCATAAACTAAGATTTACACTACTGCATTTTTATTTTAATAAATATTCGATTAATAGTAAATGAAAAGTAATTCAATGTAGTAGTTACGCTGTTGCGAGACAAACACACGAGAAGTTGTTTAATGATTTTATTGATATATATATTATATATATATATATATATATATATATATATATATATATATATATATAAAGTTCAAATATATTGATAACATGAACTTAAAACAAATATACAGGGTGGGCCAAAATAAGGGTCCTATCTTTAAATTTGAATAACTTGAAATTGAATAACTTCCACAAAATAAAAGTTAAACTCACCAAACTTTATGTGTGTGTAGACTGACCCTTCCGAGATTTTTTGAAATAAACAAAACAAATTTTAGCCGAAAAACACTTCTTAAAACTTACAAAAACTAAAGTATTGTTTTTTACAC
>OY744545.1:14926601-14931601 GCA_963556195.1 Sepiola atlantica | reverse complement strand
TTCGTGAGGCTCATACTTTAATCCAGTTGCAATCCTGTCAATCATACTAAGAAGTGAAATGAACGAGGGCCAACAACTCTAGAGGTCTCCACTGCTATTACAGCAAAAAAAAGGTGTCTGCAAAAGAAGAATGTTTTATTCTTTGCGTCTCGGGCAACAGAGCCTGGTTCAATTGCAGACATGATCAAATTGCTAATCGAAAACGTGTCGCCACAGGTAGCATCACAAATTAACGATTTTTGTCTTTTGAAAAAAAGTACCAAGATATCTTTCGTAATACTCCTTCGGCAACACGATTCACTCGGGGAAAGAAGGGTGAGGGCTTTACTAGTGGAGAATATGTCCTCAACAATCAGTCCGACAGAATCTGTACCATTTTTTAGTTGGTGATCTTGCTTCTGTTGGGCTGAGGTATGGTCATATGCAGATCTATAAGGTCCACCCTCCCAGGCTTTACTATCTTTATTTGAGAAAAGGCTAGTCTATTGTTAATCGCCTGAAGTGCCCCTACCGAAAAATGCGACGAGGCTGTTCAAACATTTTTTGTGGGCTAGAGTGCACACGCCTGTTTTTGCGCTAGCTTTTCGATCCCTTCCATTTCGACCTTGTGTCACATCTTCCCGTGGTGGGAAGGAAGTGAATACCAACCGCTTCTGAATTCATTCGACAAATCTATAATATTTATACAATGCTATTTCTCAACATCTATAATATTTATACAATGCTATTTCTCAACATCTATAATATTTATACAATGCTATTTCTCAACATCTATAATATTTATACAATGCTATTTCTCAACATCTATAATATTTATACAATGCTATTTCTCAACATCTATAATATTTATACAATGCTATTTCTCAACATCTATAATATTTATACAATGTTATTTCTCAACATCTATAATATTTATACAATGCTATTTCTCAACATCTATAATATTTATACAATGCTATTTCTCAACATCTATAATATTTATACAATGCTATTTATCAACATCTATAATATTTATACAATGCTATTTCTCAACATCTATAATATTTATACAATGCTATTTCTCAACATCTATAATATTTATACAATGCTATTTCTCAACATCTATAATATTTATACAATGCTATTTCTCAACATCTATAATATTTATACAATGCTATTTCTCAACATCTATAATATTTATACAATGCTATTTCTCAACATCTATAATATTTATACAATGCTATTTCTCAACATCTATAATATTTATACAATGCTATTTCTCAACATCTATAATATTTATACAATGCTATTTCTCAACATCTATAATATTTATACAATGCTATTTCTCAACATCTATAATATTTATACAATGCTATTTCTCAACATCTATAATATTTATACAATGCTATTTCTCAACATCTATGATATTTATACAATGCTATTTCTCAACATCTATAATATTTATACAATGCTATTTCTCAACATCTATAATATTTATACAATGCTATTTCTCAACATCTATAATATTTATACAATGCTATTTCTCAACATCTATAATATTTATACAATGCTATTTCTCAACATCTATAATATTTATACAATGCTATTTCTCAACATCTATAATATTTATACAATGCTATTTCTCAACATCTATAATATTTATACAATGCTATTTCTCAACATCTATAATATTTATACAATGCTATTTATCAACATCTATAATATTTATACAATGCTATTTCTCAACATCTATAATATTTATACAATGCTATTTATCAACATCTATAATATTTATACAATGCTATTTCTCAACATTTTGATGAAGATGTTATTAAAATATACCATCGAATACAATCTTAGCTTAGGTTAAGTTGTGTGCATACTCTCGCCATATGCTTGAGAACAAAATTCTACCATACATCATGGTCTTGGGTCTCGAGGTCGATTGTTTTGTTTTGTCATCAGATGTGTGGTCTAGCAGATTTTACCGAATTGCAGCATGTTGCAACAAAATCAGACACTTGACAATAATGAAATGAAAAAGGCAATAAATACAGAAGGTGTATATGCAGAGACCCAACAGTTTATTTAGCAATAATTAGAGTTACGTACTACATTATTTTTCAATATAATCGCTGCCGGCGGAGACGACCATCTCAAGGCGAGCTCAAAATGAGGCACACACTTTGGCGACCATGTCCTAGTCTATAGCAGTGAACACCTCGACGATGGCAGCCTTCAGAGACTCAAGCGTTTTATGGACGTGCTTGTTGGTCTTGGCTTTAATCACGTACCAGGAAGAAATATTCAAGGAGTTGCAGTCGGTGAGGAGGGTCGCTACAATTCTGGCGACCAGTTGTGGGGAACATTGTTGAGAAGCCACGTCTAGGTTGTGTTGGCTTTGTGTGTAGGAGCGGAGTTCTACTGGAAGACGTAGGGGCGTCCGGTGGCGATTTCGTCCATCCCGGGTTTCATCACGTTGCTCAGCACCTCCTTGTATTTCGTTTACTTTTTGTCAAGTGTCGGATTTTGCTGCAACTCCCTTGACTTGCTAAACGAATATTTAATATGATTAGATCTTTTCTATCCAAAAGAAAGATCCAGGTTGTCTTTAATGGTCGTCCATCCAAACAACATGACATAAATGCAGGTGTGCCCCAGGAATAGATCCATCAACCTTTATTGTTCCTGATTTTCATAAACGACCTTCCTAATGACACTGTATCTGAAATGGGTATATTTGCTGACGACACCACACTCTACTCTCGTCATGTGGGTAAAACGGACGCATACATATCCGAGGCAATGGCTGAACTAAGTTAATATATATATATATATATATATATATATATATATATATATATATATATATATATATATATATATATATATATATATAAATATGCCTACTCCCATCCCTTGCTTCTTACTCTTTTTATTTTATTTTTATTTTTCTTCCCAATTTTGAATAAATTGCTGAGTTTTTGCTAATATAGTTCTTTTCCAAACGAATAAGGTCGCAACCAACGACCAAAATACTTTGGCTCAGCTAAAATGACGTGTTCGTGTCCTTATTTTTGCTAGTTGCATTTCCTTTACCCATTTCACATTTTGTCTAAAACTCTCATTTTATATTTACTCCTTCAGATATATATATATATATATATATATATATATGCTACTGACTTGCGCCCCCAACAGTGGCTACTACTTCTTCTCATCAACCCATCATGTCAACCCAATATTTTCACGTACTTGCATGACATTTTTTCTTAAAATTATCATCCTGAGGAAGTTTTATGAATATAGACGAAACGTTGGTTTTTCCTTTTTCATTTCCCATACATATATATATATATATATATATATATATATATATATATATATATATATATATATGTGTGTGTGTGTGTGTGTGTGTGTGTGTGTACACTTTACACGTTTACGCTACTCATCTTATTTGGGGCAGTGCACTTCTTCAGCAATGATCTTCCGCAGAGCTGCAATGTTTTCCCTGTCAAATGATCTGTTTGTCAATGATTGACACAGGAACTACAACTATCAGTAAAGAATAAAGGGATTTTGTTTAAGGTTTACTCATCTAAATCTGGGGTGTTTTGTCTATAACCATGCATATTAACAGACTAACTTCGTGAAGGGTGTTGTTCTTCTATCACGCACCGATGGTCATTCACTATAAAGAGGCTGTATTTTCGGAGCACACACTGCTGCGATGCATGGAGACCATTCGAAGATTTCAGGAATTGGCCATCTTTCAAAGCTACTATTTTTCTACAAACATTAACATCAATATGATCTATTATAGATAGAATTCCCAAAAGGGATCATAGATATATAGTGATGATTTTAATTGCAAAGTTAGCTGACAACAACAACAGATCTTTCCGAAAAGGGATCATATATTTATAATTTTAATTGTAAAGTTAATTGACAACAACAACAACAACAGATTTTTTTCTCCAATAAGAACATTTATACTGAGTAGCTCAAACAAAAAAGCAGAAAACGAATTTTACTGCTAATAATTATAAAAAAAGGTAATACCTCTATATTTATGAAAAAAACTTCAGTCTCCGAAAGAGGGAATTTTGTCCGAAAATTTTTAAACAAAAGTCAAGCAAAGAAAGAATAATTTTTAATTAAAAAAATCTTTCCATTCTATTCGTAATTTCTATGGCATTTTGTTTATTTTAAAATTTAAATTCTTAGAAGATGCTTTCAAATAACTTTTTAAAAATTTTAAATACACTTCCGGTATCCATGTGCTCTAAGTTCTATATAAAATGAGTTGTTTCTTAACCGTTTCAATTGACAACAGGCAAATACTTCGATAACAACCAGAAGAAACTAATTATAAAAAGGGTTAGGGTTAGGGTTATCTATTCATCATTCTGGTTATCTGCTTATAACATTGTTGGGTCTGTGTTCGTGCTGGATCGTTCAAAGTTGGCATGAAATTTCTCGAGTTAAACTCTTTTCCCAGGCAACGTCGGGACACGGGTCAGCTAGTTTTAACCAAAAAGGGAGAACTTCGTGGCCATTTTGTATAAAATAAAAACTTGATAACAATTAATGCAAAATTTAACAAAAGGAGACAATGTGCCATATTCAGAAAAGACATTATTCTGAACGTTTATGTGTATTTGGTGGTCTTCTCTAGAAGGAATGGTGGAAGGGTGCAGAAATAAGAGAGAACCCGCCGAAAAGATAATGTGATAACGTATGTTCCTGAATTTTCAGATCAATCATTTAGCTGAACAAAGTAGCGACAGGCATGAGGTCTTGGAGATAGTCTTTATTCTGTAGGACGTGGACAAAGATGATGGTCGTGATGGCAATGATGATGCTGATCGTTATCATCATCATCGGTTTGATGACGATGACGATGATGATGACGATGACGGCGATGATGATCATGACGATGACGACGTAGACGATAGTGATAATACTGATGATGATGATGATGATGATGATGACGACGTAGACGATGGTGATGATGA
>OY744545.1:14784101-14924101 GCA_963556195.1 Sepiola atlantica | reverse complement strand
AAATAATATTTTGCTCGGTATGTCAGACCTAAGTATGAATAGAATGTTTTGAATTACCTACCGGGGAGTTTGAATTACCTACAAGACACCATCCACGAGTGTCTTCGGTCTCTCTGTACAAGGGTGTGTCAGGATAACCTGATATGAGGATGCTTCCCTTATAAGTAAACCCTGACCAAATATTCAAAATAATATAGTATTCAAAGCACAAATAAGATCCCATCGACATGGCTATACACTGGCTTATACGAGAAATAGTGCACTTTTTCCAAGTAATGTTACCTCAAGTTACAGCACTTAGCTGGATACTCCACCAGACTAGATGAATTCGTGTTCTAGAATCCGATAAGACCAAGAGACCACAAAAATATATACTATAACATAGATCACGGGTCAATTAGAGAGGAAAATAAATATTCTTAACTTCTTTACTAACTCAGGTAAAGGAGAACATTACTGGACTATTCGAATATCTATGTATCTAATATAGTGTCAGTCCCAGGAAGGGGTACCTTGATTTTTGAGAACTTCGACTAAAGTAAAATGAGACAAAAAGGGGAATATATATATATATATTATTATTATTATTATTATTATTATTATTATTATTATTATTATTATTATTATTATTATTATTATTATTATTATTAACCTATACAACTATAGTCCACTTCTATGACAATAAGGGAAACATGTATCCCCAAATTGATGACGTTTTCTATGCGATCGCTTCCTGCACCGACCTTCAGCAATTTTTACATAACCAACCTCGAAAATAAAATATTTAATATAATTATCAAACCCTCTATGTATGCACGTTACGATGAAATAAAAAATACATATATTTTTCAACATTATTCCGTAATTTAGTTCACTTATTGTATAAACGTTAATAACAAAATTATGTTTTAGATGTCCACATTGACTCTAACAACGATGCATTCATCATCCCCCTTCTAAAAACCTACCAGTATTAACGCATCCTGAATTATAGAAGCGAATGTTCTACATCTATATAAAATAGCGATGATATGAAAATCTATTAAACAGGGCAAAACTAATCTCTTCAACCAGAAAAATATTCTTTAACGAATTAACAACCATTAAGCAATTCTAATTAAGAATCCATGTGATAATTATATTGTAGACGAACAGATTAATTTTATAATTAGAAACTTACACAATACTAATTATGATCAGCTAAATAATTCCCACTATATTAAGTCATGCTATTTGTAACCAAATGCATCCGAACTTTAAATTTGATAAAAAGGCTCTAAAAATATAATACAGTGTGGGCAAAAATAAGGGTCCTATTTTTAAAAATTCATAACTTTTTTATTTATTGATTTTTTTAATTTTTTTTTTTTAGAATAAGTAAAGGACCCCTTCCGAAGCAAGCATGAGCCGTATTAGCCCTAAGGAACGTACCCTCATTTAGAAAACATTATTTTTGCTTAAAAAACTCAAAGCAGTGTAAAAAACAATACTTTAGTTTTTGTAAGTTTTAAGAAGTGTTTTTCGGCTAAAATTTGTTTTGTTTATTTCAAAAAATCTCGGAAGGGTCAGTCTACACACACATAAAGTTTGGTGAGTTTAACTTTTATTTTGTGGAAGTTATTCAAATTCAAGTTATTCAAATTTAAAGATAGGACCCTTATTTTGGCCCACCCTGTACATCAAAATATAGCATCCATCAACTGTAATAATAAAATAAGATTCATTATTTATTATGAAACATTCAAAACATTCAACCTCGTAGTTAACAATAATTCCTTTCAGGCCCAAAACACAGTAGAAAAAAAACACAAATGTTTATTTAATCTTATAAAAGCTCTACTTAGTATTGAGCACTTTTGAAAACGTAGACAATAATGATGAGATAAAAAGCTACAAGACATTTTTCAAAATAACTCCGTACTTACATTCACTCATGAGCTTAATGTAAATAACACAATTCCGTTTTTAGATGTTCTCATCGACTCTAACAAAAACGTATTCATCACCTCTTCCTATAAAAAGCAACCTCTATTAATGCATGCATTTTAACTTATAGAAGTGAATGCCCGTATCGATATGAAATTGCAATGATTAAAAATCCATTAAACCGTACAAAGCTTACCTCTTCAACCAGAAAAATATTCCTTAACAAATTAAAAACATTAAGCAAGTTCTAATCAATAATCAATTCCCCAATTATATTGTAGACGAACAAATAAAATTAATGATTAGAAACTTAGACAATACAAATAATACTCAGCTAAATAATTCCCACTACATAAATATATTCTTCTGTAACCATTGGATGAAAAAGCTTTTCAAAATATAATACATCGCTACATATTCCCCATCAACTCTGCCAATGAAATAAGATTCATTATTTATTACAAAAAATGAAAACATCGAACCATGTAGTTAAAAATAACACTTCTCAGACCCAAGATACATTAGGAAGAACCAATGTAATATACCAGTTTCAATGTCCTTTGGGAGAATGTATATCCGATAATGACAAAAAGAAACTAACTGTTACGTTGGTTTTACTACAAGAACACTTTCCCGAAGACTCACCTTACATCTCTCCGACACCAGCTCAATTTTCCAACACCTAAAATCAATGGCTTCCCCCTTCTCAATATAGACACATTTTAGTTAATAATACAAAACATAATATACTTCAATACAAACATCAACAGATTAACATTTCTTGAAGCATTTTACATTAAAACTAGAAATCATACGATTAATAATATTAATTACAAAACAAGTCATAATATTTTAAAGTTTTTAACGTAGTAATGAACTTTAACAAATTATTAGCCCTTAAACCAGGGGCGGGCAACCTTTTCAGAGTGAGAGCCAGATGAGACTTTTGGAAGGAGATCGCGGGCCGGAGTGCAAAACGAAATCCCAGAATTATTATATTTTGTTTACATGAATAAATTGTACAAAAATTGCATTGGATAATCTACAAATCAATGAGACTGCTGGTGCTGTTTGCCATGAAGAAGTATTTCCATGTTTGGCTCGATGGTTGAGGTAGACAATAGAAGAATGTCATTGTGGTGGCGGTCAGAGAGTTGGGAGCGAAGGTGAGACTTTGTGTACTTCATTTTCGAGAAGAGCTGTTCACAGCAGTAGGTGCTACCGAACATGGCCACAATGCGTTGGACATGGGCAATGAATTTTTGAAAATTGTTAGAAGGGAGAACGGTGTCGCGGAAGAAGGACAACAGAGAAAAGGTGCGGAACTTCGCCTTTATTTCATCGTTGCACTGCAGCTCCACCAACTCCATCTGTAGGGAGGCAGTGGCGTCTTCTACGAGGAAGTCAGAGGGAGTAGTGAAAAGCTTGGAGTCCGCAGCTAGCACCCTGACTCCTGCAAAACAGGAAGCAAATTCCTCACGTAGAGAGTTGACGACACTAACGCAAGTTTCCAGGTCCACATCGTCAGGGGCACATTTAGCAAGGCGAAGAAAATGCACAAACTGACCAGAATCCAATTGAGCCTTCCACAAGCGCAGTTTAACCTCGAAGGCAGTGATGTGCACATACACTTCTCTCACGAGAATGTCTTTGTCTTGCAGCATTATGTTGAGGGTGTTCAGGTGCGCTGTGATGTGTGTGAGCAGAGCCAGGCGAGCTAGCCACCGCGGATCAGAGAATTGATCAGCGTGTGGAAGGTTCTTCTGGCGTAGAAAGGTGGCAATCTCCTGCTGTATGTCGCACACCCGAGACAGCATGGCCCCACGACTCAAGGTTAAGGCTGCGGGAGAGGATGGAGTTGATAACCTTCACCACGACAGACATGACACCAACGAGGTTGGCAGACTTAGTGCACAGGGACTCTTGGTGAATGATGCAGTGCATCTTGTTAATGGGCTGAGTGTATCACAGTGACACCCTTCTTCTCACCAACCATCGCCGGGGCACCGTCGGTCGTCACACACACTAGACGGGAGAGGTCCAGGGAGTGCTGATCAACACACAAAAGCATGGCGTCGCAGATGTCTTCCCCAGTGGTCGTGTCGCACAGCGGGACAAGCTGAAGGAATTCCTCACACACTTGAAGGTCAGAGGTGACGCCGTGGATGAAAACGAACAGCCGGGCACTGGCGTAGCTAGGGGGGGGGGCGAAGGGGGCGGGCCGCCCCGGGCGGCACACCAGAGGGGGCGGCATTTTGAGAGGGTAAAAATAGAAAGTAGAGAAAAAAATTAAAAAAAACAAAAGTTAACAAAAAATATGAAATTTTATACTATAATTTTATATAATAATAAATTTAAATGAGAACATTTGAAAACCTGAAAATGTTATGAAATGATAAAATCATTTTTATTTACTTTTTTGTCGTTGTTGTTAAAGTCCGAATGTTCGCCAAATAACATGGATGTATCAAGGAGAGAATAGTCCGATGTAGTTTTCTTTTCTTTGTCTTCATAATGTTATTATTAAGAGGGCGAGCCCTCCGAAGAGAAAAAACGTCTTGTATCGGTGCTTTTTTAAATCCGTGTGTGTAATCGCTCGGTTTTCAGAAATTTGTTGTTGTTAATAACGTTTCAACTCTTTTAAAAATAGTTTTAATATATTTTAAACAAATGAAAATTAAGAATAATGTTAACTTAATAATAATGGACCAGTTTTCCTACCTAGCAAAAAATTTTCCATGGACGAATTATCCATGGGCGAATTATCCATGGACGAATTTTCCGGGCACCCAAATGCCGGGGGGGCGGCAAATTTTACTACCGCCCCGGGCGGCAAAAGGTCTAGCTACGCCACTGCAGCCGGGCCGTGTCCTTTGTGTCGGTGCTATCATCCAGACTGAGAGAAAAGGCGACGAAATTCGAGCTGCGTGTTTTGAGTAAGTCATGCACATTGTCCGACATATCCTCGATGCGGCGACGAACGGTGCAGGACGAAAAGCTCACATTCTCAAAGGCGGAACGCTGCTCTGGACAGACAGAGTCCACTACAGCGAGGAGACATTCCTTGATGAAGTCCCCATCCGCGAGTGGCTTCATTTGGCGAGCAAGTATGCGGGAGACTGTATAACTGGCGCGCGTCACCTTTTCGGTCTCAGTATTCTGTTTGTGGAAGAGTGAAGTTTGTTCCTCCAAGTTGCCTGATAGTCTAACGATGGCGTCTTTCCTTTCGGTGGCAGACATCGACGTGAAGTTTGACGAGCGGTGGTCTGTCTCCCAGTGGCGGCGCACGTTGTACTCTTTTAGGACAGCCAAAGTCTTCAAACATATGAGGTACCGGGCCTGTCCAAAGCGCTCGATGAAGAAGTACTTCTTCCACTCAGGGTTGAAGATTCGACGCTCGAGGTCCACTTTCCTCTTCTTTACACGCTGGGTCGCAGATATAATGAACTTAAAAGGGAAAAACATTGGGAACGACGAAACGGTTGCGCAACAGAAAAGTAAAAAAAAAAACAGATTTTTGAAAGGTCCTCGGGTCCATATATTTATATATTTCAAACACGAGGGATGAGACACCTCTAACGTAAATATACAGACAAAGACACACATGTAGAATAACGAACACCAACGCAATTTAACCTCAAAATAACAATGTTTATTTAAAATATTTGTATGGGGAAGAAAATATATTAAAACAAAACAAGAATATAGGGTTGGGATTCTAAGTAATTCTAATCCTATAGCAAGCGAAGATACGTGTATATAAAATGTTGACCTGAGAGAAAAGAGGATAGGACTTACAGTAATCAGTTTCTTCAATGTTCGTGACGTTTTATTTCCGCTTCTTCTCACTAGATATTAATCTTTGGTTTTTCATATAGATGTTTCCGTAGCTGGGACGATATCGGATAGTTGGATAATCTTAAGCTTACACGATTTCGCATCTTCCAGATTCACTTCATATTCTCGCCTCTCTTTGTTCACTGTTGTATTCCGAGATACAAAATTCGTCGTTTATCTCTGTCGCTGGCTCGACACACACTTTTTGCGTGTAAATCTCAATCTGTCGCCTTTCAGAGAGCCCGACTTGGCATCTCTCTTTCACGCCTATCGTATCCCAACTGTCGTATTTCTGCATCACCCTGGCGTGCCCTGCTGTGCACCGCGCATGCCCGAAATTCCCCTGGTGATGAGGGATGGTCATTCTGTTTCAGTGGGCTTTTGAAAAAGTCCAGGTCGTCGCACCTGGTAACCTCGAGGTTTGGAATGGGTCGACCCCTTTCACAGTCGATCGACTTGGCTAGGTGTGAAAAAAAGGCGCGGGGGAAGTAGCAAGTTGATCCAGCATTCGTTTTGACACCCCTCACATAAGTTATCTGTGTCATGCCTTTTCCTCGTCTCTCGTTTCCTCTTTGCCTCTCTCTTTCTCTTTTTCTATTTTTATCTCAAGCCAAGGATTTGAAATTAATAGTTAATGAAAAATGAAATATACATGCACCATCGCTTTCTGATATTTATACATTTTTATCCCACTGTCAATCTTAATTGAAACCTACTTTTACGTCTATGTCACAAAATTATATGAAATTTACTGGGAGTTCCGCTGCCGGATTGCAATAATAAGGCCTAGCAGGGTGGCGGGCCGGACGCTAAGCCTTCGCGGGCCGGATGTGGTCCGCGGGCCGAGGGTTGCCCGCCCCTGCCTTAAACTATCATCCTTTTCAATTTTGCACGCGCTTTGCACGTAATCACGTTCGCATGCAACATCTCATCACTACAGAAGCTCATTTTAAAGGCGTAAAATACTAGCCATTAAACAACTTAGTTAGAAAAGTTAAGATTCGTGGAGGACGAAGATGTCTGTGTGTGGGGGGGTGTATGCGGAGATAAGTGGGTGAGTGTCATTGAGATCTGAGAGAAAAAAATGGATGTCATCTTTGAATTGGGATGAGTCTTTGTTCAGTAAGGATGATTTTGCTGATTAAAGGAGATAGGTTATAGAAGCCATTTCGTTGCTTGATGGTGTTGGAGGCAGTGATGAGTGCAGTTTCCAGTAGTCTTCGCCACTTATCTTCGCATACACACCCACACACCCCACACACACACAGACATCTTCGTCCTCCACGAATCTTAACTTTTCTAACTTACTCTTTCCTCACATTCTTAACATATCAAGCCGGTCAAACATGCTCACTTTTCAAAATATTTCAAATATTTCACACCTATTACAACAAATCTCCCCTCTCGCCCCTCCCCTCACCCATTTTCCCTTTCGATCACTTCTCTCGCACTCTCACCCTTCCACACCTCCCACTCTTAAATCCCCTCATTTTTTCAAATCCTCTCTAAAACTGTGACGCTTACCTATCCACCAAAATCACAGAGCCTCCCCCTCCTTTTCTACTCATCTTCCATTCCTCTGTATACACCCCCCCACACACACATCTTCATTCACCATGACCTCTAACTTTCCTGGTCAAACATTCCATCTTCCTCTTTCCCCACCCTTCCATTCCTTCACTCACTGCCATCCACATTACTCTCGCTAACCCCAACCCTCCGCTTTTTCACTTACAACCATCCACAGTATCCTTGCTAACCCCCACCCTTCCACTTTTTTTACTCAGTTTCTTCAACATTTATTTTCATTCCTCGCAACTGACTTCACCATGTCCGGACGTCGGTCTCTACTGTTTTCCAATAGTGGCTACTATTTCATCCCTTCAACCCACCATGTCAACCCTATCTGTCCACGTACTTGCATGACATTTTTCTTTATATTATCATCCTGAAGAAGTCTTACAAATAAAGACGAAACGTTGATGAACACATAAAAACTTCCTTTTTGGTATTTCCTTTTTTATGTCTCATTACGTCGGATTACCTTCATCCTTATTTTCGCATATATATATATATATATATATATATATATATATATATATATATATATATATATATATATAAGTAAATGAGTGATGAGA
The DNA here is from genome assembly GCA_963556195.1 of Sepiola atlantica. Lineage (NCBI taxonomy): Eukaryota > Metazoa > Mollusca > Cephalopoda > Sepiida > Sepiolidae > Sepiola > Sepiola atlantica. Next base: position 14,916,197 of record OY744545.1, on the reverse strand, counting down.
ATAAAAATTGGACAAAAACAATATTTATTTAATTATCAAATAATTCAAACAATAAATATATAAAAAAAACTTTTTTCTTTACTTAACCCATGGATTTTCAAAAAGTAAATTTCGCGTACAACAAAATTGTAGGATAAATTTCAGATGAAACTTTTTTTTAATCAATGAAACGGGCGGGTGGGAAAAAAAGAAAATTGCTAAAATTTTCCTTAAGGCCTTATCGTCTGACCCTCTAAGAGGAAACGTCAGAATGATAAATTAAAAACTAAGAAAATCGAATGAGATATGAGGGGGAAAATTGTTTAAGTTGGCGAAAACGATTGAGAGAAAAAAAAGTAAATCTCTCAACGTTATGGTGGATTTGAATCATTAAAGATCTCCAACTGATGCTTCAAAATCTTCTGTCTACACAGGCTAGGTCGAGAATCGTTAATAACTAACGCCTCAATAATATTGAGATGGTAGTTCGACCTGGCACTGTGAAAAATAAATAAAATTTTATTTGTAAGAGAGACAACTCATTTTATATTCTGCAATTTAAATTATGAGTTATTCCCCTCGCTAATTTCGATTTTTTTTAGTCATAATTGAAAAAATGTTTCAATATTACCAGTTGTCCGGCAGGGACTACATAATTTTTCAAATAAACTGTCTATAGTGCCAATAACATAGCACAACATAACAAATGAAAATTGGCTAGTTAGAATCAAAGATTGATATTTCAGTTGATATGCTATTCAGGTCCAACTTCTAAAATCTCACTAGATAACTTTATTTGTTAGATAGATTGTTTAGTTTATATTGGCAAACCCCAACTATTTATATAAGATCCAACATCCAAAATTGAAATATTGTTTATAAATATTTTTCAGTTGTGATATTGCAATCTCAGCTTTGACATTTAACAGATATTTATTCTATTGAATTCTGAAAAAAACTTAATAAAAATATTTTCAAATGAGCGATCTTTAACGGGTTGAAGGAAGCGGGATGACACTCATGATGTCAAAACCAGAAATATTTCGATACAATTATGTATCAAGGGGAAAAAAACGGTAGACAATAGGTATATAATGCGCCGAACACAAACACACACTTACCTTCATGCAAACATACACACACCACATAAAAGCAAATAGGCACACTAAAATATATCTTTATATATATATATATATATATATATATATATATATGTGTGTGTGTGTGTGTGTGTGTGTGTGCGTGCGTGTTTGTGTCAGTGACAACTAACATACACACTGATAAATTTTCGATGTCGAATCCTACATGAATCGATTTAGTTGGGTTATGATTTTTTTCTAAAGAGGCCGTTGGGTAGAAACCTTGGCATGCCGATGTAAGCCAAATACATAACAGCTCTATAAATATTTTACTATCGATACTATCCGATCGGATATATACTAACGTCATTACCTAGTAATATCTCTCAATTTATGGTCATTATATATATATATATATATATATATATATATATATATATATATATATATATATATATAATATTTGTTATTGTTTATTATCTATGTACTATACGTTTCGTCCTTATATCGGGGCTCATCAGCATAGAGATATGACTATTCATTACCGGTTATGCGATTCGAAACCCCGTATTACGAGTATTTTACAACTCAAATCCGATGCTTTAACCACACGGACAATTTTAAATAGCAAATAAACTGTGATAATTTTAACATGTTATCGGCGGCTTAACGTTTAGAGCGTTCTACTTTTCTTTTTTTTTGAGGAAGGAACGATGCATTATAAAGCAAGTGACGTCATGCTGTGTTAATACTACACTTACAGTGCTCTACGAGGAGCGATAAATAATGATAAATATTTGTTATTGTTTATTACCTATGTACGTATACGTTTCGTCCTTAAATCGGGACCTATCAGCATAGAGATATTATTATTCACTACCGGTCATGCGATTCGAAACCCCGGATTACGAGTATTTTACAACTCAAATCCGACGCCTTAATATATATATTTATAAATATTTGCTTGTATCTACATACGTGTCATCCTTACGGGAATCGTCAGTGTACTGTAGGTCACCGAACTAAAACTCTGGAACACGAGTCATGTTTCAAACTCAACTTCCGACGTCTTACCCTACACGACCATCATCAACTATTTAAAGGCAGCCGTCGTCGAAGTGTTTTACTACTGAAAAAATGTATGTATTGAAGCCACGATAACGGTTGTGTTGATACTACTTACTACAGAGCCCGGTCTAGATTTAAGGCGTGACAAATAATTATAAATATTTGTTTTTATCTACATACGTATACGTTTCATCCTTACAGGAATTGTCAGTGTAGAGAAGATTATTCATACCGGTCGCCAGTATGTACATATATATATATATATATATATATATATATATATATATATATATATATATATATATATATATATATATATATATATATATATCTACGCCGATGATTCCGCAAGGATTAAATGCATACGTATGAAGATGATAATTAAATATATATTATTAAATAATTATTTGTAGCCCCCTTTCGACTGGAATCTTTTATGAGAAATAATATGAGCTGTCTAATCTAAGCTATAAATGCAAATTTTTTTCTGTCGGACACTGTTATAACGGCTGACTATGGTTGTCCGCCTGCTTGAAATAAATAGGATTTATTTCTAATCACGTCGTGTTCGGGATTTGAATCATGCGACCAATGTATTATCTATACTAAGGAGTCCGCAAAGATGAAACGTATACGTATGTAGATAATAATATATATATATATATATATATATATATATATATATATATATATATATATATATATATATATATATATATTATAATATAAAAGGATGCTTTGCATGAACTTTGAATTCTAATAAAATTTGATTGACACCTTATTTTATTACTTCATTTTATATTATAATATTAATGCTCTATCCAGTATATTGAGCTTCAGTTTTTTATCCGGATGTTTCACTAATTATAAGATATTAGTTGACGCTTATATCTTTTGTTGGATTGCTTCATATATATATATATATATATATATATATATATATATATATATATATATATATATATATATATATATATTGTGTGTATTTAGGCAGCATATGACGACTATTTTATCAGTTATACTTGATTCGCAATTGTGTCAGTAAGAAAATGTCGACATTTTATAAGTTATACTTCAGTCACAATTTTATCAGTAAGAAAATGTCGACTCTTTTATCAGTAAAACTTCATTCAAAATTGTGTCAGTAAGAAAATGTTGACATTTTATCAGTTATACTTAAGTCGCAATTGTGTCAGTAAAAAAATGTCGACGCTTATATCAGTTATAATGCATTCGCAATTGTGTCAGTAAAACAATGTCGACTCTTTTATGAGTTATACTAAATTCGCAATTGTGTCAGTAATACAATGTCGACATTTTATAAGTAATACTTAAGTCGCAATTGTGTCCGTAAGAAAATGTCGACTCTTTTATCAGTTATACTTCATTCGCAATTGTGTCAGTAAGAAAATGTTGACTCTTTTATAAGTAATACTTAATTCGCAATTGTGTCAGTTAGACAATTTCGACTATTTTATCAGTTATACTACATTCGCAATTGTGTTAGTAAAAAAATGTCGACTCTTTTATCAGTTATACTTCATTCGCAATTTTGGTAGTAAAAAAATAACGACTCTATTATCAGAAATACCTAATTCGCAATTGTGTCAGTAAAACAAAGGACGACTCTTTTATCAGTTATACTTCATTCGCAATTGTTGTAGTAAAAAAATGATGACTCTTTCACAAGTAATACTTAATTCGCAATTGTGTCAGTAAGAAAATGTCGACTCTTTTATAAGTTATGCTTCATTCGCAATCGTGTCAGTAAGAAAATGTCGACTCTTTTATAAGAAATACTTAATTCGCAATTGTGTGAGTAAGAAGATGTCGACATTTTATAAGTAATACTTGATTCGCAAGTGTGTCAGTAAAGAAAATGTCGACTCTTTTATCAGTTATGCTTCATTCGCAATTGTGTCAGTAAGACAATGTCGACATTTTATAAGTAATACTGAATTCGCAATTGTGTCATTAAGAAAATTTCGACTCTTTTATCAGTAATTCTTTATTCGCAATTGTGTCAGAAAAACTATGTCGACATTTTATCAGTTATACTTAATTCGCAATTGTGTCAGTAAGACGATGTCAACTCTTTTATCAGTTATACGTAATTCGTAATGGTTCAGTAGGAAAATGTCGTCTCTATTATCAGCTATGCTTCATTCGCAATTGTGTCATTAAGAAAATTTCGACTCTTTTATCAGTTATGCTAAATTCGCAATTGTGTCAGTAAGACAATGTACATTATTTTATATGTAACACTAAATTAGCAACTGTGTCAGTAAGAACATGTCGACTCTTTTTGCAGTTATACTACATTCGCAATCGTGTCAGTATTAAAATGCCGACATTTTATAAGTAATAGTTCATTCGCAATGGTGTCAGTAAGAAAATGTCGACTCTTTTATCAGTTATGCTTCATTAGCAAATGTGTCAGTAAGACAATTTTGACATTTTATCAGTCATACTTAATTCGCAATTGTGTCAATAAGAAAATGTCGACTCTTTTATCAGTTATACTTCATTCGCCATTGTGTCAATAAGACAATGCCGACATTGTATAAGTAATACTTAATTCGCAATTGTGTCAGTAAGAAAATGTCGACTCTTTTATCAGTTATACTTAATTCGCAATTGTGTCCGTAAAAAAATGTCGACTCTTTTATCAATAATGCTATATTCGCAATTGTGTGAGTAAGACAATGTACATTATTTTATAAGTTACACTTAATTCGCAATTGTGTTAGTAAGAAAATGTCGACTCTTTTTTCAGTTATACTTCATTCACAATTGTGTCAGTAAGACAATTTTGACATTTTATCAATTATACTTAATTCGAAATTTCGTCAGTAAGACAATGTCAACTCATTTATAAGTTATACGTAATTTGCAATAGTTTCAGTAAGAAAATGTCGACTCTATTATCACTTATGCTTAATTCGCAATTGTGTCAGTAAGACAATGTCGACATTTTATAAGTAATATTTAATTCGCAATTGTGTCAGTCAGAAAATATCGACTCTTTTATCAGTTATACTTCATTCGCAATTGGGTCAGTAAGAAAATGTCGATTCTTTTATCAGTTATATCTCATTCGCAATTGTGTCAGTAAAACAATGTCGACATTTTATATGTAATACTATATTCGCAATTGTGTCAGTAAGAGAATGTCGACTTTTTCATCAGTTATACTTAATTCGCAATTGTGTCAGTAATGCAATGTCGAAATTTTATTAGTAATACTTAATTCGTAATTGTGTACATAAGTCAATGTCGACATTTTATGAGTAATACTTGATTCGCAATTTGGTCAGTAAAAAAATGCCGATTCTTTTATCAGTTATACTTCATTCGCAATTGTGTCAGTAAGACAATATCGACATTTTATAAGTAATACTATATTCGCATTTTTGTCAGTAAGAAAATGTAGACTCTTTTATCAGTGAGGCTTCATTCGCAATTGTGTTAGAATAAAATGTTGACACTTCAGAAGTAATACTTAATTCGCAATTGTGTCGTTAAGACACTGTCGACTCTTTTATCAGTAATACTTCAGTCACAATTGTGTCAGTAAGACAATGTTAAAAATTTTTAGGTAATACTTAATTCGCAATTGTGTCAGTAAGAAAATGTCGACATTTTATCAGATATACTTCATTCGCAATTGTGTCAGTAAGACAATGTCGACATTTTATCAGTTATGCTTTATTTGCTATTGTGTCAGTAAGAAAATGTCGACTCTTTTGCTTAGTTATACTTCATTCGCAATGTTGTCAGTAAGACAATGTCGACATTTTATAAGTAATACTTAATTCGCAATTATGTCAGTAAGAAAATGTCGACTATTTTATCAGTTATACATCATTCGCAATTGTGTCAGAAAGACAATGTGGACTCTTTTATCAGTTATACTTCATTCGCAATAGTTTCAGTATTAAAATGTCGAAGCTTTTATCAGTTATACTTCATTCTCAATCGTGTTAGTAAGAAAATGTCGACATTTTATAAGTAATACTAGATTGGAAATTATGTCAGTAAGAAAATGTCGACTCTTTCATAAGTTATACGTTATTTGCAATTGCGTCAGTAAGAAAATTTCGACTCTATTATCAGTTATGATTCATTCGCAATTGTGTGAGTAAAACAATGTCGACATCTATAAGTAATACGTAATTCGCAATAGTGTCAGTAAATAAATGTCGACTCTTACATCAGTTATACTTAATTAACAATTGTGTCAGTAAAACAATGTACACATTTTATAAGTAATACTTAATTCGCAATGGTGTCAGTAAGATAATGTCGAGTCTTTTATCAGTTATACTTCATTCGCAATTGTTTCAGTAAGACAATGTTGACATATTATAAGTAATACTTAATTCGCAATTGTGTCAGTAAGAAAATGTTGACTCTGTTATCAGTTATACTTTATTCGCAATTGTGTCAGTAAGAAAATGTTGACATTTTATGAGTTTTACTTCATTCGCAATTGTGTCGGTAAGAAAATGTCGACTCTTTTATCAGTTATGCTTCATTTGCAATTGTGTCAGTAAGACAATGTTGACGTATTATAAGTAATACTTAATCTGCAATTGTGTCAGTAAGACAATGTCGACATTTTATAAGTAATACTTAATTCGCAATTGTGTCAGTAAGACACTGTCGACTCTTTTATCAGCTATGCTTCCTTCGCAATTGTGTCAGAAAGACAATGTCGAAATTTTATCAGTAATGCTTTATTAACAATTGTTTTAGTAAGAAAATGTCGACTCTTTTATCAGTTATGCTTCATTTGCAATTGTGTCAGGAAGACAATGTTGACATATTATAAGTAATACTTAATTCGCAATTGTGTCAGTAAGACAATATCGACATTTTATAGGTAATACTTAATTCGCAATTATGTCAGTAAAAAAAATTGACTATTTCATCAGTTATACGTCATTCGCAATTGTGTCAGTAAGACAATGACGACTCTTTTATCAGTTATACTTCATACGCAATTGTTTTAGTATTAACATGTCGAAGATTTATCAGTTATACTTCATTCTCAATTGTGTTAGTAAGACAATGTCGACATTTTATAAGTAATACTTAATTCGCAATTGTGTCAGAAAGAAAATGTCGACTCTGTCATCAGTTGTACTTAATTCGACATTGTGTCAGTAGGAAAATGTCGACATCTTATTAGTAATACCTGATTCGCAATTGTGTCATTAAGAAAATGTCGACTCTTTTATCAAATATGCTTCATTCACATTCGTGTCAGTAAGACAATGTTGACATTTTATAAGTAATACTTAATTCGCAATTGTGTCGGTGAAATAATATCGACTCATTAATCAGATATACTTCGTTCGCAATTGTGTCGACATTTTATAAGTAATACTTAATTTGCAATTGTAACTGTGAGAAAATGTCGACACTTTTGATTAGTAATGCTTCGCTAGTAATTGTGTCAGTAAGAAAACGTCGACTCCTTTGATCAGTTATGCTTCATTCGTAATTGTGTCATAAAGACAATGTCGACATTTTATAAGTAATATTAATTCGCAATTGTGTAAGTAAGAAAATGTCGACTCTTTTATCAGTTATACTTTTCACAATTGTGTCAGTAAGGTAATGTCGAAATTTTATAAATAAAACTTAATTCAAAATAATGTCAGTAAACATTTTTTTGACTCTTTTATCAGTTATGATTCATTCGCAATTGTGTCAGTAAGACAATGTCGACATCTATAAGTAATACTTAATTCGCAATTGTGTCAGTAAGAAAATGTCGACTCTTTCTATCAGTTATACTTCATTTGCAATTTTGTCAGTAAGACAATGTCGACATTTTATAAGTTATACTTCATTTGCAACTGTGTCAGTATTCAAATGTCGACTCTTTTATCAGTTATACTTCATTCGCAATTGTGTCAGTAATACAATGTCAACATTTTATAAGTAATACTTAATCCGCAATTGTGTCAGTAAGACAATCTCGACTCTTTTATCAGTTATGCTTTATTCGCAATTGTGTCAGTAAGACAATGTCGACATTTTATACGAAATACTTAATTTGCAATTGAAACTGTGAGAAAATGTTTACTCTTTTATTTGTTATGCTTCATTCGTAATTGTGTAAGTAAGACAATGTCGACATTTTATAGGTAATAATTAATTCTTAATTGTGTCAGTCAGACAATGTCGACTCTTTTATCAGTTATACTTCATTCGCAATTTTGTCAGTAAGACAATGTGGACATTTTACAAGTAATACTAAATTCGCAATTGTGTCAGTAAGAAAATGTCGACTCTGTTATCAGTTACACTTAATTCGCAATTGTGTCAGTAAGACAATGTCGACATTTTTTGAGTAATACCTTATTCGCAATTGTGTCATTAAGAAAATGTCGACTCTTTCATCAGATATGCTTCATTCACAATCGTGTCAGTAAGACAATGTTGACATTTTATAAGCAATACTTAATTCGCAATTGTGTCAGTAAGAAAATAACGACTTATTTATCAGATATACTTCATTCGCAATTGTGTCAGTAAGACAATGTCCACATTTTATAAGTAATACTTAATTCGCAAATGTGTCAGTAAGACAATGTCGCCATATTATAATTAATACTTAATTCGCAATTGTGTCAGTAAGACAATGTCGACTTTTTTATCAGTTATTCTTCATTCGCAATTGTGTCAGTAAGACAATGTCGACATTTTATAAGTAATATTTAATTTGCAATTGAAACTGTGAGAAAATGTTTACTCTTTTATTTGTAAGGCTTCATTCGGTAATTGTGTCAGTAAGAAAATGTCGACTCTTTTGATCAGTTATGCTTCATTCGTAATTGTGTCATAAAACAATGTCGACATTTTATAAGTAATATTAATTCGCAATTGTGTCAGTAAGAAAATGTCGACTCTTTCAGCAGTTATACTTAATTCGCAATTGAGTCAGTAAAAAATGTCGACATTTTATAAGTAATACTTGATTCGCAATTGTGTCAGTAAGAAAATGTGAACTCTTTTATCAGTTATACTTCATTCGCAATTGTGTCAGTAAGACAATGTCGACATTTTATAAGTAATACTTAATTCACAATTGTGTCAGTAAAAAAATATCGACTCTTTTATCAGTTATACTTCATTCGCAATTGTGTCAGTAAGAAAATGCCGACTCTTTTATCAGTGATGTTTCATTCGCAATTGTGTCAGTAAGAAAATGCCGACTCTTTTATCAGTGGTGTTTCATTCGCAATTGTGTCAGTAAGAAAATGTCGACTCTTTTATCAGTTATACTTCATTAGCAATTGTGGCAGAAAGACAATGCCGACTCTTTTATCAGTGGTGTTTCATTCGCAATTGTGTCATTAAGAAAATGTCGACTCTTTTATCAAATATGCTTCATTCACAATCGTGTCAGTAAGACAATGTTGACATTTTATAAGTAATACTTAATTCGCAATTGTGTCGGTAAAAAAATATCGACTCATTAATCAGATATAATTCGTTCGCAATTGTTTCGACATTTAATAAGTAATACTTAATTTGCAGTTGTAACTGTGAGAAAATGTCGACACTTTTGATTAGTAATGCTTCGCTAGTAATTGTGTCAGTAAGAAAACGTCGACTCCTTTGATCAGTTATGCTTCATTCGTAATTGTGTCATAAAGACAATGTCGACATTTTATATGTAATATTAATTCGCAATTGTGTAAGTAAGAAAATGTCGACTCTTTTATCAGTTATACTTTTCACAATTGTGTCAGTAAGGCAATGTCGACATTTTATAAATAAAACTTAATTCAAAATAATGTCAGTAAACATTTTTGTGACTCTTTTATCAGTTATGATTCATTCGCAATTGTGTCAGTAAGACAATGTCGACATCTATAAGTAATACTTAATTCGCAATTGTGTCAGTAAGAAAATGTCGACTCTTTCTATCAGTTATACTTCATTCGCAATTTTGTCAGTAAGACAATGTCGACATTTTATAAGTTATACTTCATTTGCAATTGTGTCAGTATTCAAATGTCGACTCTTTTATCAGTTATACTTCATTCGCAATTGTGTCAGTAATACAATGTCAACATTTTATAAGTAATACTTAATCCGCAATTGTGTCAGTAAGACAATCTCGACTCTTTTATCAGTTATGCTTTATTCGCAATTGTGTCAGTAAGACAATGTCGACATTTTATAAGTAATACTTAATTTGCAATTGAAACTGTGAGAAAATGTTTACTCTTTTATTTGTTATGCTTCATTCGTAATTGTGTAAGTAAGACAATGTCGACATTTTATAGGTAATAATTAATTCTTAATTGTGTCAGTCAGACAATGTCGACTCTTTTATCAGTTATACTTCATTCGCAATTTTGTCAGTAAGACAATGTGGACATTTTACAAGTAATACTAAATTCGCAATTGTGTCAGTAAGAAAATGTCGACTCTGTTATCAGTTACACTTAATTCGCAATTGTGTCAGTAAGACAATGTCGACATTTTTTGAGTAATACCTTATTCGCAATTGTGTCATTAAGAAAATGTCGACTCTTTCATCAGATATGCTTCATTCACAATCGTGTCAGTAAGACAATGTTGACATTTTATAAGCAATACTTAATTCGCAATTGTGTCAGTAAGAAAATAACGACTTATTTATCAGATATACTTCATTCGCAATTGTGTCAGTAAGACAATGTCCACATTTTATAAGTAATACTGAATTCGCAAATGTGTCAGTAAGACAATGTCGCCATATTATAATTAATACTTAATTCGCAATTGTGTCAGTAAGACAATGTCGACTCTTTTATCAGTTATTCTTCATTCGCAATTGTGTCAGTAAGACAATGTCGACATTTTATAAGTAATACTTAATTTGCAATTGAAACTGTGAGAAAATGTTTACTCTTTTATTTGTTATGCTTCATTCGTAATTGTGTCAGTAAGAAAATGTCGACTCTTTTGATCAGTTATGCTTCATTCGTAATTGTGTCATAAAACAATGTCGACATTTTATAAGTAATATTAATTCGCAATTGTGTCAGTAAGAAAATGTCGACATTTTATAAGTAATACTTGATTCGCAATTGTGTCAGTAAGAAAATGTCAACTTTTTTATCAGTTATACTTCATTCGCAATTGTGTCAGTAAGACAATGTCGACATTTTATAAGTAATACTTAATTCACAATTGTGTCAGTAAAAAAATATCGACTCTTTTATCAGTTATACTTCATTCGCAATTGTGTCAGTAAGAAAATGCCGACTTTTTATCAGTGATGTTTCATTCGCAATTGTGTCAGTAAGAAAATGTCGACTCTTTTATCAGTTATACTTCATTCGCAATTGTGGCAGTAAGAAAATGCCGACTCTTTTATCAGTGGTGTTTCATTCGCAATTGTGTCAGTAAGAAAATGTCGACTCTTTTATCAGTTATACTTCATTCGCAATTGTGTCAGTAAGACAATGTCGCCATTTTATAAGTAATACTTAATTCGCAATCGTGCCAGTAAGAAAATGTTGACCGTTTTATCAGTTATACTTCATCAGCAATATTATAAGTAAGAAAATGTCTACTCTTTTATGTGTAATACTTCGATAGCAATTGTGTCAGTAAAAAAATGTTATCAGTCATAACTTATTCGCAATTATGTCAGTAAGAATTCGAATGGGATTGTTTCCATGCTTCATTAGACGCTATTCTTCACACTCACCTCAAAGAAGTCCACATTAATTTCATTGCGAAATTAAATTCTGCTATAGACATGTTTTTTTTAATTCTTGCACAAATAAGCCATTTTATTCTTTTGTAAAATTGTAAATCAGAATTTTTACTAACGAGTCACCGCTCATAAAGGCTAAAGGACCACTCAAGGACAAGGTGTTACTGATAGTGTGACTAGGGTTTGTTCTAGGCTGAAATTGATTACTTAATCGGACGGCTCAACAAGAATTTGTTAACATTAGACTTGAAAACGACTATGCGGCAGTGAAGTGGGAAGCAGCCCTGTGGTATTGTGTTCCACAGATAGACAGTTTTTCGAAAGAAACTCTGCTGATGGATGTTCAAGTACACAGGTGAAGAAAGGAAAATTATTTACAATGGTGGTTGCTTAACAGGTGTTTGTTTTGAATGTTTTGTTGGGGGATCAGAGATTGGAGTTCAGTCGAGCACCTACCATGGAAATAACGACAGAATAGAAAAAGACTAGCAACGTCTCTTCTGTTAGAAAGAGGATAAAGCACCCATTCGAAACACACCGCAGCCGAGCAAACAAGTCGATAGGGATCTCTCTCACCCCAAATATTTAATTCATTACGAAATCAACTTCCACCACAATGCATTTCGATTCATTCGTATACTAGTCACTTTACTATATTGTTATATTGTTAATATACCCCAACACTGAAAACACCGAAAACACACATATATCCACTTAAAAGTCAATGAGTTTTCCGAGTCAAGTCCACATTAATTTCATTACGTAATTAAATTCCGTCATAATGCATTTTGATTCATTCTTACAGAAATAAGTCATTTTATTCTTTTGTTAAATTGTAAATTATAATTTATTTTACTAACTAGTTACCGCTAATCAAGAGCCAAAGGCCACTCGAGGACAAGAATTTAATTCATTACGAAATCAAATTCCACCACAATGTATTTCGATTCATTCGTACACTAGTCACTTTACTATATTGTTATACCCCAACACCGAAAACACACACATATCCACTTAAACGCAATGAGTTTCCCCCACACGTACACTAAAACACTAAAACAACTTTTTAGAAATTCTATTTACATCACATAAATTAGTATTAAATCTCTATTCATAAAAGTTAGCTAAATCGTCGGATTGCGTCTTTTCAGTTCGGGTCAGTGTGGAACAAGCTGCCAGAAGCCGTGGTCAGACTAGAGACGACCAAACAATTCAAGGCAGGGCAGGGCAAGGCTGGATGCATAATGACCGCTGTCTTTGGATAAATGACCCTCACTTGAGCAGCGTAAAACAGCAACTAGAATTTGACTGTTCCTTTCAGGAAGTTCTTCACCCCTGAGCCGAGACATGTCCCTCACGGAACTGAGAAAAAGATGTGCCATAGTAGATTTCGTCTCGTAAGACGAATGGCGTCATTCTCTGTCTGTGATTCTGCTTCGTAGAACAGCCTGCCAAAGGCGGCGATGGTGTCTATCATGTCTACGATTGAAGACGCCTTCGACAAAACATTCAAACAATTTATCGATGACGACATCTTCCAACTGTCCATTTACATAACTTGTTACACTTTGCTAGTTTTGGCTAATAAATTTATATTTTATTTTATATTTTTAATCGTGGATAAATGCATAGCATTTTGGTCGAAAAGTGTCTTTCTTGCGAATTTTGGTTTCTTTTCCTTTTCGGTTGCGATTCTTGGTTTCTTGTTTGTTCCGGTTGCGATTCTTGGTTTCTTGTTTGTTTCCGGTTGTGATTCTTGGTTTCTTGTTTGTTTCCGGTTGTGATTCTTAGTTTCTGGTTTGTTTCCGGTTGCGATTCTTCGTTTCTTCTTCTTTTCCGGTTGCGATTCTTGGTTTCTTGTTTGTTTCCGGTGGCGAGTCTTAGTTACTTATTCTTTTCCAGTGTTGATTCTTGGTTTCTTGTTTGTTTCCGGTTGCGATTCTTGGTTTCTTGTTTGTTTCTGGTTGCGATTCTAAGTTTCTTCTTCTTTTCCGGTTTGGATTCTTGGTTTCTTGTTTGTTTCCTGTTGCGATTCTTAGTTTCTTCTTCTTTTCCGGTTTTGATTCTTTGTTTCTTGTTTGTTTCCGGTTGGGATTCTTTGTTTCTTGTTTGTTTCTGGTTGCGATTCTTGGTTTCTTGTTTGTTTCCGGTTTTGATTCTTGGTTTCTTGTTTTTTTCCGGTTGTGATTCTTGGTTTCTTGTTTGTTTCCGGTTGTGATTCTTAGTTTCTTCTTCTTTTCCGGTTGCGATTCTTGGTTTCTTGTTTGTTTCCGGTTGCGATTCTTGGTTGCTTGTTTGTTTCTGGTTGCGATTCTAAGTTTATTCTTCTTTTCCGGTTTTGATTCTTGGTTTCTTGTTTGTTTCTTGGTTGTGATTCTTAGTTTCTTCTTCTTTTCCGATTTTGATTCTTGGTTTCTTGTTTGTTTCCGGTTGCGATTATTGGTTTCTTGTTTGTTTCCGGTTGCGATTTTTAGTTTCTTGTTTGGCTCCGGTTGCGATTCTTGGTTTCTTCTTCTTTTCCGGTTTTGATTCTTGGTTACTTGTTTGTTTCCGGTTACGATTCTTAGTTTTATCTTCTTTTCCAGTTTTAGTTCTAGGTTTCTTGTTTGTTTCCTGTTGCGATTCTTAGTTTCTTGTTTGTTTCCGGTTGCGATTCTTATTTTCTTGTTTGTTTCCGGTTGCGATTCTTGGTTTCTTCTTCTATTCTGGTTTTGATTCTTGTTTTCTTGTTTGTTTCCGGTTGCGATTCTTGGTTTCTTCTTCTTTTCTGGTTTTGATTCTTGGTTTCTTGTTTGTTTCCGGTTGCGATTCTTATTTTCTTGTTTGTTTCCGGTTGCGATTCTTGGTTTCTTCTTCTTTTCTGGTTTTGATTCTTGGTTTCTTGTTTGTTTCCGGTTGCGATTCTTAGTTACTTATTCTTTTCCAGTGTTGATTCTTGGTTTCTTGTTTGTTTCCGGTTGCGATTCTTGGTTTCTTGTTTGTTTCTGGTTGCGATTCTAAGTTTCTTCTTCTTTTCCGGTTGTGATTCTTTGTTTCTTGTTTGTTTCTGGTTGCGATTCTTGGTTTCTTCTTTTTTTCCGGTTTTGATTCTTGGTTTCCTGTTTGTTTCCGGTTGTGATTCTTAGTTTCTGATTTGTTTCCGGTTGTGATTCTTAGTTTTTTGTTTGTTTCCGGTTACGATTCTTAGTTTCATCTTCTTTTCCAGTTTTGATTCTAGGTTTCTTGTTTGTTTCCGGTTGCGATTCTAGGTTTCTTCTTTTTTCCGGTTTTTATTCTTGGTTTCTTGTTTGTATCCGGTTGCGATTCTTGGTTTCTTGTTTGTTTCCGGTTTTGATTCTTAGTTTCTGGTTTGTTTCCGGTTTAGATTCTTAGTTTCTTGTTTGTATCCGGTTTTGATTCTTAGTTTCTTGTTTGTATCCGGTTTTGATTCTTTGTTTCTTGTTTGTTTCCGGTTTTGATTCTTAGTTTCTTGTTTGTATCCGGTTTTGATTCTTTGTTTCTTGTTTGTTTCCGGTTTTGATTCTTAGTTTCTTGTTTGTATCCGGTTTTGATTCTTTGTTTCTTGTTTGTATCCGGTTTTGATTCTTTGTTTCTTGTTTGTTTCCGGTTTTGATTCTTTGTTTCTTCTTCTTTTCCGTTTTTTATTCTTGGTTTCTTGTTGGTTTCTGGTTGAGATTCTTTGGTTTCCTTAACTTTTCCAGACATAGTTTGGACACGGGTACCTTTGTTAGTATATGGAAATGAATGAATACGAAAGTTGGGCTCATTTCTAGCACTTACAACGAGGACAATTATTCTGACCTTAAGAAAAAAAAATTAATTTTTATTATCAAGGCCAGATGCCACTTGAGGATGAGAGTTAAGATGGAATGATTGTCAGGACCAAGTTCGGATATTTGTGGGTACGGTTTTAGTTAGGAATCGATTGGCATTTGGCTTTGAATACGACCAAGTTGTAATCTGTGGGGAAGTAGTCCCACGGTAATGTGTACTACAGACCTTGTGAAGAAGCTCTGTTCTTAGAATTTTCGCCTGACAATTTATTTTTATTTTTTATTTTTTATTTTTTATTTTTTATTTTTTATTTTTTATTTTTTATTTTTTATTTTTTATTTTTATTTAGTATTTTTTATTTTTTATTTTTTATTTTTTATTTTTTATTTTGTATTTTTTATTTTTTATTTTTTATTTTTTATTTTTTATTTTTTATTTTGTATTTTTTATTTTTTATTTTTTATTTTGTATTTTTTATTTTTTATTTTGTATTATACTACAGGGTGTCCATAAAGTCTGTGTGCACTTTAGAGAAATTATAATATCATTTTTCGTTGCGATAGAAATAATCTCTCAAACATGTTATAAAGTTTCACGCACCTAGTTTCAGTATAGTTATTGACTAATTCTTCACTACAAAATTTGTAAACCATCTTTAGATAAGTAAAAAAAATGTTCCATTTCTTAACATATGGATCGGTAGAAGTGGACCATTTTATTGCCTTTGCGTTAGCCATATTTGACTCCATTAGATTTTTTTATGGGGACATGTGAAAACAATTGTGCATGCATCCAAACCTTTTCCATTAGAAGATTTGAAAGCTAAAATAACTAATGCGATTTGAGGCATTACTGTGAATCAGGCATAACTGCAAAACTGTATAACTCTTCGTCTTGTTAATGACAAAGGCCATGTGAAAACTTAAATAAAATTTCAATAAAACCTTTAAAAATATAGGTTTGCTTATTTCTAATCCTTTTTACAGATTTTTTACTATCGTAAATACAAATAAAGTTATATTTTTTTTAAGTGCACACATAGATTATGGGCAACCTGAATAGTGCTAGTTCGGCCACAAAATGGCGGAGAGAAAGTGTATATATTTTTAAACAAATCAATCCTACATTTAAAAATAGGCAACATTTTTATGACAATAAAATGTATTTACATTCGAACAATGAACTATTTACATCACCTGTTTCGGTTACACAACTAGGGACGTGTTTAGATGGAAAGTTTGACTGACACCTAAGGGTCAGAGGTGACTCCAGTGGAAGCCAATGAGACCACGTGCCTTCCGGCCGATGACTTTCTATCTCTTTTTGGCTGGCGAGACTTCAAGCAGAAAAGACGTGTCTGGGTGCTGTTCCCAATGAGGGGCAGCGCACACATTGTAGCGAGACGAACTATCCGTCTCAATATCTCGATGTCTTTCTCTTTCTCCCCTCTCTCTCTCTCTCTCTCGCTTTCTCTCTTTCACGCGTACACAAGTGGCCTGTGGCTTTGAGGTTTTATATGATTGTTACTCTTTTAAAATAAACATCGGCGTCCGAGTGGGTTTATCGGCACACGAAAAGAACCTGAGTTCACGACGACAACACGAGTTTATAATTGTTTTAATCGGTAAGTAAAAGTGTGACAGTTTTTGTCGGATATTGTTTAGCGAAATCTATTTTGTGATGTGATTGAAAAGAAACTTCAAATGTACAACATTCAGATATTTTTCTGATTAATACATCCGCTTCTCTGTAATCTCTTCCTGACACTTCTAGTCCACTTCGCTCTTCATTGTGACCTGATATTTCATGTTCAGTAGTGATCCGACGAAGGGGAATACGCATAGCATCTTCATGGTTATTTGTAGTTTTGTTTATATTTTAGTGGGCGAAACCATTTTTACATGCAGCTTTTGGACTACATGTAAATGTAATATTCTCTAGAAACTTCCTCGTTTCGTGAAAGCTGGGTGGCCGCCCAGGGCGAATACCGCACCAGGTATTACAGAATATATATATATATATATATATATATATATATATATATATATATATATATATATATATATATATATATAAACTTTAAAAAAAAGTTAAATGTCTTCAGAAACCATGTGTGAGATGCAAGTATTTTTTTATTATCAAAATCAAAATATTTTTTTTTCATCTTGACCTTTTTTCTAATAATTTCGCTCGGTACAACGAACCTCATCAGGGTGTTGTTTAAATCTCTGATGAGGTTCGTTGTACCGAGCGAAATAATTAGAAAAAAGGTCAAGATGACAAAAAAATATTTTGATTTGCGTAGCTCCTCATGTGCTTGATGAAGATTCATGGCAGTCGCAAATACTTGCAGTTTTGTTGAGTTCCTGTTCACACTTGAACAGAACATTAGATCGTTGGTCCACCAACTTGAAAAGATGGATAAAAAAATAAACAAGCAGGAATTGTCACTGTTGTTTAAACAGTGACAATTCCTGCTTGTTTATTTTTTTATCCTTTTTTTCAAATATATATATATATCGATATTGACCATGCGATAGAACTGTTGCCTCTATTTCAAGCAACATATAAACTAAATCAAATTGGATATGGATCAATCAATATGAAATTTCAAAGCAGCTGTTGGCGTAGAATTCCTTGAGTTATCCACTTGAACTATTCTGACCAACGTTAGAGGAATGCACTTTCATGTCCGGAAGTTAAGCAAACGTGTTTCATACATGTGCTGAAATCCAGAACGAGGGTCTGCCTTCTCTGGCTGATCTTTCGACGCTATCAACATGGCAGTACTGGTTGGTCATCTCTGCATGGCTTTCACAAACCCTGGCGCTGTGTCTTCCAGGCGTCTTTTCTAACAGGACTTCCAGAAACGCTCTCCCAAATTGGACGCATTTCTTTCTCGTCTGCTTACGTCCCCTGTGTTTCATTGTTTTGTCATTTTTCTCTGTCGTCATCTTTAAAAACGGGTCAGTGCCCATGCATGACAAAAAAGCACAACACTGAACATGCGCTTTTTTTCCTCCTATTGTAAATGGCCGCCCGACAAGCAAAACATTGTAATTGCTTTGAACTCTGTGTGTTCTTAACTTTATCATCTCCAAGTGATATTTCTGGTCGAAGATAAATATTTTCACAGCGAGCAACAATTTTGAATTATGAGTAAAACGTATTGATTATCTTTTACGCACGAAAGGCAATGTCTTAGAAATCTCACAGTAGGTGGGCCGTTCCCTTTTAAGTGATTGAATAATGTATGAACCAAAATCTTCTGTCATATTTGACCAATCCTCTTCCGCCATTTATCGTCTGTCAGCGACAAGTGATGAGGTAAGACGCCGCTAGGGAGATATATAAAACTAAACGCATTTCACTCTTAGAAAATTTCAGATTCTACAGATCGCGTCAGAAACCCAGTCTATTTTATAAACAAGAAAACGTGTTTAATCTTTTCTTTATACGAATGAGTCACTTCTCACCAATGATAAAGGTTAATTTGATCGCTAGTATGAGTTGACATTTCACTTGAAGACGATCATGTTGAAATTCTCAGGGAAGCAGTCCTGTGGCAATGTATTTAAGAGATAGGAAAGAAACTCTGTTCATGGAAATCCTGTTGGCGTTTAGATAGACAGAGGAAGAAAGAAAGGTTCGTTGCAGTGGTGGTTGAAAACGAGGTTTTGCGGTCAATATTTTACAGGGATGAACCAGAGATTTGACCTCAGTCGAGCACTTTCCATAGAAAGACTGGTAACTTCTCTTCTGTGATAAAGATACTGTAGAGAAAAGAAGAAATCATCCCTTGAATTGTACTCGGTTAAAGCAATAAAGTGTTGAATATCCAGGCCGGGTGTACAGAAAATATCACCTGGCAGGAATAAACGTGCTTGACACAGACACGCACCTGGCCGGAAGTAACAACATGATTGATTGTCGAAAATAAAATAACTGTTGATTGAATAGAAACAACCTGGCCGGAAGAAAACAAACACGGTGAATTGCCGTGAATTAAATAATTGTTGATTGAGTCTAAATCACCTGCAACGGTCACGCTTATCCAAAGATTAACTGCAGACGGGGATACCTCGTCGCTAAATAAACTATCTAGAGCGTGGCTACATTGACAGAAAAGGCTAAATATCATGTGGACGCGTAGGTATCACAGAGTTTTATATAATATCAACCAGAAATTAAGGTCGACATTCGACTGGCGATCGGGTTCCAGTAAAATCACCTCTTCAAATTCGTATGCATGCGTCCTCCTTCCTCACTAACCCGCACTCCTTCACCGCCACCGACAATAAATGATATATCCTTATATTTTTATACATCAGTGTTTTTGTCATTCTTTTCAGCACAGCATAAAATATACAACAAAAGTGTGTCCATTCA
Source organism: Sepiola atlantica (assembly GCA_963556195.1). Lineage (NCBI taxonomy): Eukaryota > Metazoa > Mollusca > Cephalopoda > Sepiida > Sepiolidae > Sepiola > Sepiola atlantica. The sequence continues at coordinate 14,896,175 of OY744545.1, read as the reverse complement.
ATATTCGCGTTTAGTGATGAAAATGCTAGTTTAAACTAGACGGGACAGACGTGTAGCAACATTGAACTGAAATATATAAAAAACGGTTAAAAACGGTATTCTTCACATAAGGTTGAACGAGAAATTCTACGTACCTGTTTTAACTTTTACTTGAACCACGTTTCTTTCAAGTTGAGTTGACTTCCGAAAAAGCCCCTAACGACAAATAATGGAGGCAAACCGTATTCCTCGATGTCCATGACTCTCACAAAAACAGATCTAATTGGTCAAATCAAAATTTATGATAATTTATGCCAACCTTTTTATTTGTTGTTGTGGAACAACAGTATGCATGAAATGGTTAAATTAGGCAGAGGGGTTATAAGTGACAGTTTCTGGAAGTTTAAGGTTCAATCCTTACTACAGGCGATAAAAATGAAGAATAATATAATAATTAGAATTTCGACCCGATCATGGCTGACGGGACGAGAACAATCTACCCTTGTCCATTAAATAAAGTGTTCACTTCGAAATTCTGAATAGATTCCCGAGTTTGACATACAGATTCTTAAGTTCCAAAATATGCACCTGATTAAGGTTGGGTGTTACATCGGCTAAAACGTTGTGAAAATCATAACCAAGATGAGAATAGTAGTCCGAATAAACTAAATTACATAAATTATCAATTCTCATGTAAAAAAAAATGCGAAACATAATAATTTTGTTGTTAAATTAAAATATAAACTCTGAACGAAAAATGATAAAACAAAAATAAAAGGTTCGTTACCCTTCACTACAATTGCTATAATATTTACACAGTAGCTAGAAAAATAACCTTGATATTTCGTTATAGTCCATTAGTTTTTTTATTCGTTTTTTACTCGAGATATCAATAACTAGGAGCGAAGTATATAATCTTTTTTTAGACTGTTTTTATTTTTGCCTTAATCTAGAGTTCCACTTTTGGGGAGCTTGATTTTCCCCACATTAAAAAAACTGACCGTGTGTCCAACTCTGCTCTCCTTGGGAGGCTTGTTTCTGTTGCTTGCCATTAGTTTTCTCGATTCCTTCCAGAATCGGGTACTTACACGGGGGAGAATGTGAAGGTTACCAAATCCATAGTGGATACGAACTTGGCACACCCAGGTCCTCCATCCGCGTTGTTATCCACTTCACAACGACCACCTCTCGAGATATCTCGTGTCTTTCCTAAAAGAATCAATATCTCTTGAATTTCCGAGCAGATGTTATGGGAAGAAAAAAAAATCAAAACAAGGAAAACAAAAGTTTAATAAAGTATATATATTTATTTATTGTGAAATTAGTCGTGTCATTCAGAAAGCCTTGCGGGTCGCAGTTCTCCAATAACAGATATATGGCATGAAAACATTGCTAATTAACTTTCAATTGTGATAGTTAGGCCACCTGATGCGGATGGTGAGTTCAAGACTCCCAGAACAACTATTCTTTGGGCGGTTTAGAAATAACACGCATCCTTTGGGCCTTTCTTTGCTTCATTCTAAGGATAAATGGAAAGATGATCTCAAGCTACGCAATTTGGCGATTAAGGCGTGGCGAAATTGGCAGATAATATTCATGAATTGCACAGAAATGGCGTCACAAAACTGAGTACATTGTAGGCAAAAAGGCGGGAATACTGTGACGATCTACACACAAAAGATATGAATACTGTTACGTTCTACACTGAAAAAGTGTGAATGTTGTGACGATATACACACAGATCTTCCTGTCTCCTACTATGTATCGGAAATCCTAGATGTCCGGCCTTTCTCTAAGTCACTCCTAGCTGATCAACGGAACCGATTACATCCGTTTTCTCAACCATCTCTTTATCGCCTTTAGGCCACCCAAAAACTAACACCTAATAGTCAGGGCGCCATCCAGTGTAAGCAACTACATTTTCGTTGACTTATCTTACTTCCTGATCACTTTTCTCTTTTTGTGAGTCATTTCCCAACTCAACGCTCTTAGCTGTGTGTGGGTGGGGTGTAGTTCATAGTATCACACGTATGTCAACGTTTCACGTACATCTACTGGCGTCGGGTGACTCCATGGAAAAAGAGTGTGTAGCGCATTAAGAATTACACCTCCTACTGATGCGACAAAATGTCGGATGACTCAAGAAGAAGAACATTATCTAGCATTTGTTTGTAAATATTTGTAAACAAAAACTATTGAATCGGAACTCATTAACCGACCGTGATTGTTTACAAATCCGAGGATGTTAACCGAACGTGATTGTTTACAAATCCGAGGATGTTAACCGAACGTGATTGTTTACACATCCGAGAATGTTAACCGACCGTGATTGTTTACAAATCCGAGGATGTTAACCAACCGTGATTGTTTACAAATCCGAGAATGTTAACCGAACGTGATTGTTTACAAATCCGAGGATGTTAACCGACCGTGATTGTTTACAAATCCGAGGATGTTAACCAACCGTGATTGTTTACAAATCCGAGGATGTTAAACGACCGTGATGGTTTACAAATCTGAGGATGTTAACCGACCGTGATTGTTTACAAATCCGAGGATGTTAACCAACCGTGATTGTTTACAAATCCGAGGATGTTAACCGACCGTGATTGTTTACAAATCCGAGAATGTTAACCGACCGTGATTGTTTACAAATCCGAGGATGTTAACCAACCGTGATTGTTTACAAATCTGAGGATGTTAAACGACCGTGATGGTTTACAAATCTGAGGATGTTAACCGACCGTGATTGTTTACAAATCAGAGGATGTTAACCGAACGTGATTGTTTATAAATCCGAGGATGTTAACCGACCGTGATTGTTTACAAATCTGAGGATGTTAACCGACCGTGATTGTTTACAAATCCGAGGATGTTAGCCGACCGTGATTGTTTACAAATCCGAGGATGTTAACCGACCATGATTGTTTACAAATCTGAGGATGTTAACCGACCGTGATTGTTTACAAATCCGAGGATGTTAGCCGACCTTGATTGTTTACAAATCCGAGGATGTTAACCGACCGTGATTGTTTACAAATCCGAGGATGTTAACCGAACGTGATTGTTGAAAAATCCGACGATGTTAACCGATCGTGATTGTTAACAAATCCGAGGATGTTAGCCGACCGTGATTGTTTATAAATCCGAGGATGTTAACTGACCGTGATTGTTTACAAATCCGAGGATATTAACCGACCGTGATTGTTTACAAATCCGAGGATATTAACCGACCGTGATTGTTTACAAATCCGAGGATGTTAACCGACCGTGATTGTTTACAAATCCGAGGATGTTAACCGACCGTGATAGTTTACAAATCCGAGGATTTTAGCCGACCGTGATTGTTTGCAAATCCGAGGATGTTAAACGACCGTGATTGTTTACAAATCCGTGGATGTTAACCGACCGTGATTGTTTACAAATCCGAGGATGTTAACCGAACGTGATTGTTTACAAATCCGAGGATGTTAACCGACCGTGATTGTTTACAAATCCGAGGATGTTAACCGAACGTGATTGTTTACACATCCGAGAATGTAAACCGAACGTGATTGTTTACAAATCCGAGGATGTTAACCAACCGTGATTGTTTACAAATCCGAGAATGTTAACCGAACGTGACTGTTTACAAATCCGAGGATGTTAAACGACCGTGATGGTTTACAAATCTGAGGATGTTAATCGACCGTGATTGTTTACAAATCAGAGGATGTTAACCGAACGTGATTGTTTATAAATCCGAGGATGTTACCCGACCGTGATTGTTTACAAATCTGAGGATGTTAACCGACCGTGATTGTTTACAAATCCGAAGAATGTTAACCGACCATGATTGTTTACAAATCCGAGAATGCTAACTGACCGTGATTGTTTACAAATCAGAGGATGTTAACCGACCGTGATTGTTGACAAATCCGACGATGTTAACCGATCGTGATTGTTAACAAATCTGAGGATGTAAGCCGAACGTGATTGTTTACAAATCCGAGGATATTAACCGACCGTGATTGTTTACAAATCCGAGGATGTTAACCGACCGTGATTGTTTACAAATCCGAGGATGTTAACCGACCGTGATTGTTTACAAATCCGAGGATTTTAGCCGACCGTGATTGTTTGCAAATCCGAGGATGTTAACCGACCGTGATTGTTTACAAATCCGTGGATGTTAACCGACCGTGATTGTTTACAAATCCGAGGATGTTAACCGACCGTGATTGTTTACAAATCCGAGGAAGTTAACCGACCTTGATTGTTTACAAATCAGAGGATGTTAACAGAACGTGATTGTTTACAAATCCGAGGATGTTAACCGAACGTGATTGTTTGCAAATCCGAGGAAGTTAACCGACCGTGATTGTTTACAAATCCGAGGATGTTAACCGAACGTGATTATTTACAAATCCGAGGATGTTAACCGACCGTGATTGTTTACAAATCCGAGGATATTAACCGACCGTGATTGTTTACAAATCCGAGGATGTTAGCCGACCGTGATTGTTTACAAATCCGAGGATGTTAACCGACCGTGATTGTTTACAAATCCGAGGATGTTAACCGACCGTGATTGTTTACAAATCCGAGGATGTTAACCGAACATGATTGTTTACAAATCCGAGGATGTTAAACGAACGTGATTGTTTACAAATCCGAGGATGTTAACCGACCGTGATTATTTACAAATCCGAGGATGTTAAACGGACGTGATTGTTTACAAATCTGAGGATATTAACCGACCGTGATTGTTTACAAATCCGAGGATGTTAGCCGACCTTGATTGTTTACAAATCCGAGGATGTTAACCGACCGTGATTGTTTACAAATCCGAGGATGTTAACCGACCGTGATTGTTTACAAATCCGAGGATGTTAACCGAACGTGATTGTTTACAAATCCGAGGATGTTAACCGACTGTGATTGTTTACAAATCCGAGGATGTTAACCGACCGTGATTATTTACAAATCCGAGGATGTTAACCGAATGTGATTGTTTGCAAATCCGAGGATATTAACCGACCGTGATTGTTTACAAATCCGTGGATGTTTACCGACCGTGATTGTTTACAAATCCGAGGATGTTAACCGAACGTGATTGTTTACAAATCCGAGGAAGTTAACCGACCTTGATTGTTTACAAATCCGAGGATGTTAACAGAACGTGATTGTTTACAAATCCGAGGATATTAACCGACCGTGATTGTTTACAAATCCGAGGATATCAGCCGACCGTGATTGTTTACAAATCCGAGGATGTTAACCGAACGTGATTGTTTACAAATCCGAGGATGTTAACCGAACGTGATTGTTTACAAATCCGAGGATGTTAAACGAACGTGATTGTTTACAAATCCGAGGATGTTTACCGACGGTGATTGTTTACAAATCCGAGGATGTTAACCGACCGTGATTATTTACAAATCCGAGGATGTTAACCGAACGTGATTGTTTAGAAATCCGAGGATGTTAACCGAACGTGATTGTTTACAAATCCGAGGATGTTAGCCGAACGTGATTATTTACAAATCCGAGGATGTTAAACGAACGTGATTGTTTACAAATCCGAGGATGTTAACTGACCGTGATTGTTTACAAATCCGAGGATGTTAACTGAACGTGATTGTTTACAAATCCGAGGATGTTAACCGACCGTGATTATTTACAAATCCGAGGATGTTAACCGAACGTGATTATTTACAAATCCGAGGATGTTAACCGAACGTGATTGTTTACAAATCCGAGGATGTTAACCGAACGTGATTGTTTACAAATCCGAGGATGTTAACCGAACGTGATTGTTTACAAATCCGAGGATGTTAAACGAACGTGATTGTTTACAATTCCGAGGATGTTAAACGACCGTGATTGTTTACAAATCCGACGATGTCAACCGAACGTGCTTTTTTACAGAAACTGCATAATTCCTGTTACTACTTTTGAACGTCTCGACTTTAGCAATTTCGTTTCGGTAATTTTCTGTTTTGTATTGTCTCCTTTTACCGGTGTTCAGTCAATTTTGTACCCGATATTTGTAACGCTTTCAGAGGACTCATTTGTATCATATAATTTAAACTCTTTATTCCTATTTATGCATTTCAATCCTGTTCACATTGAACAACTGTGTGAGAGACAAAGCAGGAGCTATTAAATTCCTGAAAGAAAGCGAAAGAAAGCGATATTTTCGACAAAGCTCGCTGTTTAAAATATTCTTTCTGCAATATATTATTTCTCAAAACATTCGTTACGGTCTTTTAACCTAGCCTAACCATAACTAACAACCACTCGAACTTAGTGTTAGTGATAAAAATATTTAGTTAAGTGCGTAAAAAGTCACAATGATCAGGAAATTGGGAATTATTTTATGTTAAATCAATATACTAAACTGATCCCTCACTCTAAATTCCAAAATAATAAAATAAAATATGATCTTACAAAAAGTAGAATCTCTTTTTTGAGAGAAATAGATTTAGCGGAGGGTGTTAAACTACAAATGTACCAAAAAAAATATTGGTCTTTTTCTTAAGATACAGAAAATAAGATAACACCGTAGTAATAGCCAAATTGACCGAAACTAAATTTCTCCAATCAAGAAAGTTACAAATTTGTTTGAGACTATTAAACCTGGGAACGTGAAATTTTTTCAGCAAACCATTGCTACGAATATTCTGCAGAAATATATGTACGTTCACAACGCATAGAAATACGTAAGTAAAAGGAAAATCTAAAACAAATGTGACGGGCTCGGAGTTTGCACTCTGGAATCTGAGAAAGCTGTTACATTAGCGTTGCTGAGATTGGGACATTCGGGAATCCGAGACGTTCATATTTGGTAAGGAATTCAATCGATATCAAATCGATGTCGTTGTTCCTTCGATTGAGATGCCGTTCTTGAATGACGAGAACCAGTTTCTCGGTTAAGATTACTTCTATTAAGGCAAATCTCCGAACTGAACGCCATACGAAAACGGAGTTGGTTTTGTCACACTAGGTAGATCATCTTACTGAACTGCTGCTCAGTTTCTCCGATCGGACGATATCACTTCGGATAACTTTCCCAGGGAAGGATAGGGTGTCGGTCTGCCGATGGGGCACAAATTAGGATATTTTTGTGGAGCGATGGTCTCCATAGAGTTCCGTCTCCCTCACTTCCCGTGCAAATGTTCTTCCATTACAAAACGCGAGGAAATGTTTCTGTCCAAAACTTTTTAGAGACTAAATGTACATAGAAGTGATAAAGAAGAAAAAGAGACAAAGATCTAATATATATATATATATATATATATATATATATATATATATATATATATATATATATATATATTATGTATATATATATACATAATGTATATATATATACATATATATATATAAATATATATATATATATAATATATATTTTAACAATAGATGCTTTTTAAAAAAAAATATGAACCTTAAACACTTATACAAATCACGTGCTGCATTCACGTTCTTCATATTTGATGATGGGAAACAACATCTTGCCCATTTGGCCCGGCTGTATAACAACAAGCCGGTAACGAGATAAAAAATACAAATCCGATGACATCAGGATATATTACACACCGAGGATGCCAGGTTTTGGCGAAATATCTGTATCACTTTAAACTAACAAAAAAAAAATGCTAGTTTTAATTAAAAAAAAAGGAAAAAAAAAATCGGTTTTGATTTATTATTTTTTCTGTTTTATAAAAAAAAATTGATATCGCATCTTAATGCTTCAAAAGGTATTTATTTTACCTATTCCTTCTTAAATTTAACAATAGATGCTTTTTTTTTTTAAAATATGAACCTTAAACATATATATATACATAATGTATATATATATATATATATATATATATATATATATATATATATATATATATATATATATATATATATATATATATATATATGCCCCCGCTTCCTGGGTAAGTGTACATTAATTTCGATTACTGTCTGTGTTGATTTCTTGCGGCCGTGTCGGTCTGTGCGTTAGGCTTATAATTCTAGACTGAATCTACGAACTGCGTTCGAGCCCATATGGCTGACTGCAACAACGATTCCTGCACTGATGAGGGTATAAACCCGAAACGATGTCGTCTGTAGGAATCAAACACTTTAATATTTATTTAAAAATATTTATAGTTAATGCCCCTTAAAGATTTAATAGTCTTAAAAGAAAAGCCTTGTTTGAAATTACAAGATTGTTATCATCCTGCGATCAAGCAAAGTTCCGAACGATCGTAGAACACTGTTGGCAACATGGAGCTTTGCCCTTGCCTCCTGGGTAAGTGTATATTATTTTCACTACTGCATGTGGTGATTTCTCGTGGCCGTGTCGGTCTGGGCGTCAGGCTCGTAATTCTAGGCTTAACTTACGAACTACGTTCAAGCCCATACGACCGCTTGCAACCACCACTCCTGCACTGATGAGGGTAGAAACCCGAAACGACGTCGTCTGTTGGGGTAAAACACTTTAATATTTAATTTTGATATATATATATATATATATATATATATATATATATATATATATATATATATATATATATATATATAAACAATATTTATAATTATGTGTCGCCCCCCAATCTAGGCTGGACACTGTAGTGAGTAGTATCAATACAGCCGTCAAAATCATAGCTTTAATGCATGTTCATTCATAAGTTGAACACTGTTGACGTCGATTGCCTATAATAGGTTAAAAATTCTCAGCGTTTAAGTAGTTGTTTATGGTTGTCGTGGGGGTTAAGACGTTGGAATTTGAGTTACTACCATGACTTGTTCCGGTGGTTTGGATGCTGCGACCGGCTCGAATAATTAGTTCTGCACTGACGATTCCGGAAGGATGAAACGTATAGTATGTAGATAAACAAATATATATATATATATATATATATATATATATATATATATATATATATATATATATATATAGTGAGAGAGATCGTATTTGTGTGATTGTTGTTTTTTCCTAGATGTAAATCCAATGAAACTCCAGTGCTTATAAGATAGTGCTCAATACCAGGTAGATCTGTATTATAGTAAAAGTTCATTTATTTATGCAAACATTGTTGGCTGCATATGTGCATACATGTTTCAGCTACAATACCATTCGAAATCCAGCTTCATCGGGTCATTTTACAAACTGAACTAATATGAATAGAGAAAATTAACATTCTTGCAAATCGTTTTGGTTATTTGAAGGAGAAGGGGATAATGAGGGAGGCTAGGTGGGACTCAGTAACTTATTGATATCAACAACATTCACAAACACGCCGTTTATTCTCTCACCTTCTCTGTTGATTTGTGTATATCTATTTTATTTTCATAGTTCTTCCTCACCTCAGTTATAAGTTAAGGTGATTCGTCTCCCCAAACGTCTACTTCAGTAAATTTAGACCACCCGTCTGTATTACCCTGTGGATAGAAAAAAAGAAACATGCGAACTTATCTAAATAAAAATAAAAACATACACACGCTAGGCAATATCAATATAAGTACACATGTTTACAAATATACCTACGTAAAGAATTACCAAAATATATAACTCTCTCTCTCTCTCTCTCTCTCTATATATATATATATATATATATATATATATATATATATATATATATATATATATATATGTGATTTTATGAAGGCTTACCAAAGCATTCCTTTCAGGACACCAATGATCACCATTAAAGATATTTTTTCTTACAAATATTATTTATTCAAATTAAATGTTTTTTCCTACACGTGTTTCACTACCAAGCAGTTACTATATATATATATATATATATATATATATATATATATACATATATATATATATATATATATATATATATATATATATATATATATATATATATATATATATATAAATGATAATTTATTTCATTTTGACTACAAAATTGATTTTGTTTCACGAGAGCAGTTTGTGGGGCTCGCGCTCTTCAGGTCTTGAAATAACATCATGCCTGTTAAAATAAGTTCACAATAACACATGACATGACAGAAAGTTAAAATAAAAATTGAAAACGAATAGAAATAAAACAAAACAAAGTAAAACCAAAAATACAATTAAAAAGAGAAAAAAAGAAAGAAAAAGAAAAAGAAAAGGAAATATTAAGAGCTACACGGGACATAAGAAGGAAATGGAAACTGAGGAAGAGAAAGCGTATATGACTTGGTGGTGGAGGGGGGTCGAAATATGAAAGCATATATCTATGCGTGTCAAAAAACCTCTGTCTGGGTACAGCTTTCGCGCGGGCTGAAGACTGAACTGAGCGGTTATCTAATTTGGTAATTTGCCTATTAAGGGGGGGGAGGGGGGAGTAACCCTATATGGAGAGCGGGTTTTATTTACTCCTCCCCAGGAGTTAGGCACAAGGCCAGTTTTATCTTACTCCCACAAGTAAGATGTGACCCAAGATCGAGTCGGGAAAGTGGGGTTTGAAAAGCCAGCGCTCGAGAGGTGAGCACTCTGGCCATTTAAAAATTGCCTGGGCAGCCCCGTCGGCATTCCCCGGTAGGGGCGCCTCAGACAGTAAGCAATAAACTTACTCCTCCCCAAAGAGGGGAGGCAAAGCCTGGGAGGGTGGACCTCCTAGAACTGCACAGGACAGGTGTGCAGTATCCATCGGAACAGCGGGTGCTAATAACAATAACATTAAGAATTAAAAAGTTAAAGAATTGAAAATTAAAAATGTCTATATACGGGTAAAAATAAATATGAAATTTTTAATACAGTAAATATACTAATAATATAAAATTACAATATATATATATATATATATATATATATATATATATATATACAGGGTGACTCAAAAAAAAAGGGGCCCCGTGTACACTTTATGTGATATCTCCTTTATTTATTCACCGATTGCCCTTATTTTACAGGACATGGCAGAATCAACGACCGTGAGTACAGCAAAACCTTAGTGGGAGCTGGGACAAAGAATACACTGTGTTCAATTTTACTACAAGACAGGCTCGTTTAAGAAAACCCAGGACAGTTTCATACATCAGTTCGGATGTGAAAAGGCTCCACCCAAAAGCAGAATTCAGAACTTCGAGAAGTATGGGACCGTGGAGAACTTTAATGCTGCCAGTGAGAACCGTCCAAGCCACTCGGCACGTCCCAAGAAGCGGACAGCCGAGCTGGTCGAAAGTGTGAGAGAGTCTCTCCAGGAGAGTCCGAAACGCTCTGTGCGTAAGCGAAGTCAGTCCCTCGGTATCTCCCGTGAGACTTGCAGGAGAGTGCTGGTAAACAATATCAGGGCTTACCCATACAGAGTACAGACGCTGCAGACCCTTACAGCCTCAGACAAGAAGCAGAGGAGCGCTATGGCAGTCAAGATGCTCGATAAGATCGAGGAGACACCAAGTTTCTTTAACCTCCTTTGGACCTCAGATGAAGCCCACTTCCATCTTGACGGAAAGGCGAACTCCAAGACAAATGTCTTCTGGGGGTTGTCCAACCACAATAAAGTATCCACCAAGCCCCTGCACTCTCCTAATTGCACGATGTGGGCTGCAATCTCGGTCAGAGGCATCATCGGACCAATCTTCATTGAAGAATCTGGCGCAGCAGTGACAGTCACCAAGGAGCGGTATGTGGAGGTCCTCAAAACCTTCAAGAGTGAGCTCCAGACCCTCTACCCGTCGCTCATGAGCAAGTTCTGGTTCCAGCAAGACGGAGCAAGTTCTCACACCTCAAACCTATCCTTAGATTGGCTGAAAGAGAACTTCGGAGGCCGAGTGATCAGTCTCAAGACTAATTTTGAGTGGCCACCCCATAGCCCGGACCTAAGCCCCCCAGATTATTTCCTTTGGGGCTATCTTAAGGACAGAATGTACACAAGGAAACCCAGAAACATCACGGAACTCAAGAAAGCCATCAGAGAGGAGATGAGAGCCATTCCCAATTCAGTCTGTAAGAACGTCATGGACAACTTCGTTCTGCGCCTCAAGAAATGCACGGAGCTAAAAGGAGTCCATCTAGAACACATACTGTAGAACGGAGAAAAAAAGGCCAAATACCCAAGTGTTTTGATATGATGTTGTGAATATAATAAACTAGTTATGCCCCAAAATTCATTTCATTCAGACGAAACACTAAGAAACAGGGCCTAATTAGATTTGGGGCCCGTTTTGGGGGGGGGGGTCACCCTGTATATATATATATATATATATATATATATATATATATATATATATATATATGTATAAGTGCGTAAAATATATGTTTGTGCATATATTTTTTATCATATAGTCAAAACTATTAAAGGTAAAAAAATCTCAATGATTGTTAGCATTTAGTATTAAATAAACAATAGAACACTAAATTCTGTATAAATAGAAATTCTTATTATATATATATATATATATATATATATATATATATATATATATATTTTGATTTTATTCCATTAGTTGCGACAAAACAAGTTTTGTTTCATTGGTGCAAATAGCGACCAACTTTTTTTTACAAGGCTAATGGCCCAGAGACACCAAAGTCGTTTCTCGCACCTATATATATATTATTTCATGTATCCACATAAAATTTTATAAGAAGATATCATTTTTTTATGTATCAATTTTCAGTATTTACTCCAACAGTGCTCGATACGTAAGTAGAGCTAGGTAGTAAGCTATGAAAATATATTTATGGCAATTAAGCTACATAGACGCTCCCGCGTTTCATCCACGGGGGAATTTTCAGGCTAAAGATTCCCCCGGGGATGAATGAAACGCGTGAGCCTCTGTGTAGCCTAATTGCCATAAATATATTTTCATACTTATTTTTAACGATATTCATAACTAAAAGTATTCAATTATTCTATGCGCTTCCGTAAAAATAATTAAATACTTTTCAATTATGAGTATCCTATATATATATATATATTATTTTTAATACTATACACTTATATATATATATATATAAAGAATTATGATTTGACTTTTGCTTCTCTAATTCTTTTCCATTCTTCTTCATTATATATATATAATATATATATATATATATATATATATATATATATATATATATATATATATATATATATATATATATATATACAGTGTGTCTTCGGAAGCTTGACTAACATAGATTAGTTCAGCTCCTGAAGATAGGGGTTAATGGTATTCATCCCCACGGGTTTCATTTCCCAATAAACCTCGGAATTACTAGTAGAGATAGCTAATAAATATGTAATTGTATAGTATTATACTGATGTATTATACTATACAATTACACACACACATACACACACACGCACACACACATATGCATGTTCTTTTCAGTAGTCGAACACTTTGACGACAAAAAGAAAATTATCTAAAACCATTGTTTTCTAATTATTTTCACTCTGTCATTTTTATTTTTTTTAACCTACGTAAATTATCTAATTAAAAGTTTAATCATCTTATTTTTTTAAAATTTATTTAAAGATAATTCAATGGAAAATATATTTTGAAACATATGTAGAAAATAATTGAGCTCCGAAAATATCAAAGTTTAAGATGAAAGTGAAGATAAAATTGGAATAACTATTTCATTAATACATGTTTGTTCTTTTTATTTAAATTAGAAAAAAATATATTTTTCTATAATCATGGGAAACATTTTAAAATATGCTCTTTATTGATTTTTGATTAATGAATATTTTAACATGCTAGAAAATATGTGATACTAGCTGACTTCCCCTTTTCGCTATCACTTCGTAATTTAATTACTATTCCCTATTCCTATTATGAAACATAACTAATCGATCAGAAAACGATAAACTAATCGATAAGAAATAGAAGACAAAACTAATCGATATGAAAACGAAACACCTAATCCATAAGAAAAATAAACAAAACTAATCGACAATAAACAGAAGACAAAACTAATCGATAAGAAATAGAAGACAAAACTAATCGACAATATAAAGAATTAATCGATTAGAATACCAAACCAATTTTAACAGTCTAGAAACTATTAATATTATTAAATGATATTAACTAGAAATGTAAGCCACCGGCATCCTCTGTGGTCGCAAGATCAGCACCCGTCTAAATTCGAACATCTACCGGGGGTTTATGAGACCCGTCTCGTTGTGTAGTTTTAAGTGCTTACCGACAACAAGGAAGGCGGAACGAAAATTTGTCGTTATGGAAACCAAAATGCCCCGCTGGATGTCTGGAATTACACTGCTCGACCACGTTTGCAATAAGGATATTCAAAGGCGATTAAGAGCAGGATGACGGAATGGCGGCTAAGATGATTTTCAACATGTGCTGAGGACCAACAACGATACCGTTGCTAACCTTGCTATTGCATTAGAAGTCACCGGGAAGCGACCGAGAGGAAGGTTGATGATGAGATGGGCAGACGCCCTGCACAAAGACCTGTGTAAAACTAGCCTTCACTCGGACCTAGCTTTGATCGTGTTAAGGTGAGATAAAATACATCATTGCGAACCCCCGACGTAGATCGGGATAGAAGAAAAAGAAAAAGAAAAAAAAAAGAAAAAAGAAGAAAGAAAGGAAAAAAAGAAGAAAAAGAAGAAAGAAAAAGAAGAAGAAGAAATAAAATAAACACGAAACAAACGGTTCGTAATTTAAAATAAAATGTTATAATTTTTATCTCTACGTAAAACTTTTTTTTTAATCCGAATCTATTATTTCGTCCAAATAAATATACCTCTTCTTAGGTTTATTCGGCATGATAGTTAGAGCGTTCGCTAATGGACTGATAGATTGGGGTTCAATCCCTGGTGGAGTCATACCAAAAACTTTAGAAAATGTTACTTGATGCCCCCTTGCTAAAAACTCAGCATTATAAGGTGATGTTCAGTGGTAAATGGAGCAATTTATGGAAAAGAGTGTCGCCCTCCTTTACACCTCAATGTAGCTAATGAAAAGGAAGCCTTCCGGTCGCCCTCGACTACGGTCGACCACTTTACTTACTTTTTACTTATGTCTATTTTATTTACTTCACATGAAATATAAACAATTTATTATACTTTTCTTGGTTAAAATTTGATTACATTCGTTAGATAAGTTGAAATAAAATTTATATGCAAAACTATGAAGCGTATAGAAATCGAACAGCACATGTAGACAATGACTTAAGATCGATGATAAATTAAGGAGATAAGGCTCCCAGATATCCGTAGCCCGGAACTTCCTCCGCTGCTAGCAGAAGAGAAGGTTACATCAACACCTTAATAAATGGTCCTTTCTTCAAACTCAGAATATTCTTCATTTTTTGTGCTGTTGTGATACTTTAATTCCAGACGAGAACGCTTATCCACCATGGAGACTATTGTGGATGAAATGCTCCCTTGGAGGGGAGGTATATGTAACATTATGTCGTCAGTTTTAGTTATTTACTCTTGATTTATTTACCACTCCCCACGAGTTAAACAGAAGGTCCATTTTATGAAGGGATATCGGCTCCCTTAAAGAGAGATAATGTGAAGGAGGCAAAAATCGTTATGTCCATGGTAAGTGCTCGACTTAACTCCAACCCCTGGTTCCCCCTGTAAAACATTCATAACAAAAACTCGTCTGGCTACAACCACAGAACACAACTTTCTTCTCTCTCTCTCTCTCTCTCTCTCTCTCTCTCTCTATATATATATATATATATATATATATATATATATATATATATATATATATATATATCTGTACGAAAAAACAAACGAAACTTCCATGAACAAAGCGTCTTTCCTAGAACATCACATTTGTGGAACAAGATAGCACGAGTCTGTTTCCCAACCGACTTCAACATGGTTGTCTTCAAGTCTAATGGGAACAAATACTTGTCGAGCCGTCCTTTGGAAAATCAAGTTGTCTTAATTACAAGCACTGTGTTCAATCCTCCCGTGACGGTGATCATTACCCAACCAACAACCCTTATCTTCTAACCCTTATCTTCGAGTTTTTTTATTTTGGTGGAGGAGATTAGTTTTGCACGGTTTTGTAGGTTTTTAACAATAGCTATTTTGTAGCGAGGGGGTCATTCACTCTTGCAATTTAAGAGACTAGAATTTAATTTTGTAGCGATGGCGGGAGACGCTCTTGTAATTTAATAGATTAGAATTTGAGCTGGTTGGATTTTATACATAGAAATGTTAAACGTATTATTATTAAAGGTGTCAATAAGAACATCAAGGAATGGGATTTTATTATTTACTTTTAGTTTTTTGGGAAAAAGTTCTGAATTGTGTATTTGTTCATTATTATAAGCTGGAATAAGAATATAATCAACATAGCGTACGTAAATAAAAGAGTTTATAATGTTAGAAAGATTTTATGATGTTATAAAGTATTTTATAATGTTATAAAGATTTTATAATGTTATAATGATTTTATAATGTTACAAAGTATTTTATGATGTTATAAAGTATTTTATAATGTTATAAAGATTTTATAATGTTATAAAGTATTTTATAATGTTGTAAAGATTTTATAATGTTATAAAGTATTTTATAATGTTATAATGATTTTATAATGTTACAAAGTATTTTATAATGTTATAAAGTATTTTATAATGTTATAAAGATTTTATAATGTTATAAAGTATTTTATAATGTTGTAAAGATTTTATAATGTTATAAAGTATTTTATAATATTATAAAGATTTTATAATGTTATAATGATTTTATTATGTTACAAAGTATTTTATAATGTTATAAAGTATTTCATAATGTTATAAAGATTTTATAATGTTATAAAGTATTTAATAATGTTATAACGTATTTTATAATGTTATAAAGTATTTTATAATGTTATAAAGATTTTATAATGTTATAAAGATTTTATAATGTTATAAAGTATTTTATAATGTTATAAAGTATTTTATAATGTTATAAAGTATTTTATAATGTTATAATGATTTTATAATGTTATAAAGTATTTTATAATGTTATAAAGTATTTTATAATGTTATAAAGATTTTATAATGTTATAAAGTATTTTATAATGTTATAAAGTATTTTATAATGTTATAAAGATTTTATAATGTTATAAAGATTTTATAATGTTATAAAGTATTTTATAATGTTATAATGATTTTATAATGTTATAAAGTATTTTATGATGTTATAAAGTATTTTATAATGTTATAAAGTATTTTATAATGTTATAAAGTATTTTATAATGTTATAAAGTATTTTGTTTTCTAGGTTAACAAAATAGAATTCGCTAAGTCGGGGCAAACACCGAACCCATTGAAACTCCGTCAATTTGAGTGCAAATGTATCCCTTGTAGTCATAAAAAGGTACTTCGGTGGTGCAGATTAATATTAACTACTTTAGTATTTTTAATTGATTGTAAGTGAAGGGAGAGACAAGTTATTTTATATATTATTGATAATTATATTAATTGTTTCTTTGACAGGTCAATTAGTGAATAAGCTTTCTACGACAAGGAGAGCAATGAATTCCTTCTCCGGTTGTTTGATTTGATTTGCGTCGACTTAACACTATGTTTATTAGGTAGATACGGACTGATAAGGTCATTTAGGGTTTTTGTTAAGGAATATATGGGAGTAGTAATTTGGGATATGATACGTCGGAGAGGGGAATTAAGTTTATGTATCTAAACTGTTCGTTATAAATAACTAGGTGTTTAATCACCAGTTATTTAAGTCGGTAATTATCGATTTGTGCGTTATTGTAAGTCTGTTAACTTGTGTATTTAATATATTAGTAGAACTAGCAAAAAACACCCGACCTTCGGGCAGCATTTACTGTAACATAAGTTTTGTTTACAGAAAAAAAAAGAAATAATTTCCATTTGACATTTTGGTAATTTGAAGGAAAACAACTAAAATATGGTGTCGTTGTGTTATTTGATATATTCTAATGTTGGGAAATTTACTGTGCATGCACATAATTAAATTTTATTTATTAGAAAAGTTAATTGATATGGTTAAATGAAACAATTTCATATTACTGAGTAATTCGAAATGGTAACTTTGTGCTTTTCGCCTTTATTTTTAAGACAGGAAAAAGAATTAATAAATAGTAAAAAAAGAATATTTTTGTAATTTAGAAATATTGTTGTTAATTCTTTTTAATTTCGTGTGGTCAACAATTGTTTGTAGTTTGGTGTGATAGTCGAATTTATTAAGTACTTCAAACCTGTTTGTTTAGTCCGCTTTTTATAATGATATTTGGACGGTTGCGGAGTTCATCACTAGTTAATAATTAATTGGATTGTTATTTTTTATCATGTCGAATTTTTATAGCTTCTGCTTTGAAAACATCACGAAAACCGAGATGTGTTGTAATTTTATTTTCTGTTTCTAGTTTAGCTATGTTTGATATCATAATTCTATTTTTGCTTCTTTTGTTTTGATGGTTGAATCGATTAAAAAAGTGTCAAGATGTAGAAATTCCTTTTGGTGTTCTATAAGTTGAGGATACTTCGAGTGTACGTTCAGTCTATTCTACTTTATAGATGCGAGACTTGGACGATATGCCCTAAATTAGAAACTAAACTTTTTTCCGTGGAGACATGGTTTATTCGCCGGATGTTGAATATCAACTGGAAGCAGCATGTAACCAATGAGACGGTGTGGAGGCAATCTGGATACAAACCTGGGCAATTAATGCAGACTTTAATGAAAAGACAAATGGATTTTATCGGCCATATATAGAGACACGAAAAGGACTCGAACATTTAGTTCTTACTGGTATAGTTGGCCCTCTTTTATCCCCTTTGCATGACATTAAATTAAACTAAATATGTAATACCTATCCTTAAAACTCCTTAACGTGCTTTCTATATAGAACTTATTATCGTCTGGATTTTCAGCAGTGTAGATTTTAGCACAATATATTACTGATGTGATGACGCAATTTTTTGTAGGGGACATTCATCCTGTCTCTGACAATTACAATTGTTAGTGGTTGAATTACTTTCAATGTCATTGAAAGTAATTCAACCACTAACAATTGTAACTGGTGTTTTAAGAATAGGTATTACATGCACAAATTATCTTTTAGAAATAGAAAATACAGTAACACTTCGTTGTCCCGATATTTCTGGAAATTGATAGATGAGAAAAAACAATAATAAGAAAAGCTAAGACATGTAGATAACTCACCTCATCCTGTTTCTAAAACCTAGGTGAGACACTTGAAATTGTAAAATTTAAAGGTAGGGAAAAATTACTCAACGTCAGACACGAAACCAGTTTCAACTGCAAACATTTCAAGGAACACACACTAAGCATAACTACTATCACGTCACATTGTAATCTAATTATTATTTTGACTTTATTGACTTTTACTTCATTGTTAGTATAAGGCCTACTCAATCTTTTTCTTTTTCTTTTTCTTTTTCTTTTTCTTTTTCTTTTTCTTTTTCTTTTTCTTTTCTATTTTCTTTTTTATTTATTTTATTTATTTATTTATTTTTATTTTACCTTTTTTAATTCTGATGTCTTTATATTTTTGAACTTAAGTAATCTATATTATCCAAAACCATTACACCTCGCCCTATAATGATATGATTTTTGCACTTCCTCATAGTTATCACTTGTTTTTATCTGTATAATTAACTATTGCAATTGTATACGCTGTATTTACTTAGTATTGTAGTTATCTTGTAAGTTCGTTTTATTAATACTAGAGCAGGTATAAATGTAAGCAAATTGAACTGAGATAGACAGGAGCAATAATGAATGATATAAGCACTTTAGTTTTAATTATAGAAATATTGATGTTTGTGTGTGTACATGCATACAAATGGCTGTATACACATGTGTATAGTGTGTATGTATCTGCGTGCATATATAATGATTTTATGTATATTTAGGTTATGTGTGTATGTATATGTGCATGTATCTGCAATGGTGTATATGTATATACATGTATGTATGGTTATGCATGTTATTTATGTATATATAACGGTATGTATATATATACATTTGTAGTGGTGTACATGTATGTATATGTGTGTATGTGTCTATGTATCGGTAAGTTGTATATATATATATATATATATATATATATATATATATATATATATATGTATGTGCATGTGTATATGCATACATGTGTGTATGTGTATTATGGTGAATAAATGTAGGCAAATATATGGATACTTGAACAAATATCTTATATGTATGTTGTAAATGTTGTATATATTCATTTTCATATATATTTCGTGTGTACGTATGCATAGGTTAATTGGCATATTTATATGCCACTGTGTGTAGTTATATATGTGCTGTGCGAACATGTCCATGTATATGTGTAGGTAGGCATTTTTTATATAGACATATGTATATGGTATACCAGTATGCGAGAGTATAAGTAAAATATTAGTAGTGCAAGCATTTACACTTATATGTATATATGTGAGTAGGTATGGATAGAGGTACATTCTATGGTGATGCATAGACATTATTGTAATATCTGCACACGTGTTTAGAACAGGTTAATTCAAAACTCGTTAGAATAATGACAAAAGAAGCAAACACACACACACACATATATATATATATATATATATATATATATATATATATATATATATATATATATATATATATATATATATATTATGCTAAAATAATCAGTGGAAAAGGAAATGTATCCATGGGCTGTATTGGTATGCCTGTATGTATATGTATGAGTAGGTATGGATTTTTGAATCTATATGTATGCATGCGTCTATCTTTGTATGTGTGGGCATGTGTGTATGTATGTGTATATATATATGTATATATATATAGTATAAATTTTTATTCATTCAAATATTATTGGTTACATATGTGCATACATGTTTCGGTTGTACTCTTCACAGAGAGTGAACCTCTTCAAACCAAAGAAGAAAGAGAAGTGAGATGAATTTTGAAAACTTTCTACTTAAGTAAATCTTTCTTTTATAATTTTTCAAGCTCAGTATCGGGTTACATGCTTTACTTGTATACTCTTTCAATTAGTTTCTATCTTTTTATCATTTTGATTACCTACCGTTCCTTTTATTTCCTTTTTTTAATTTTTTTATCACCCACTTAGCTTGGATTCTTTTCTTCTCCATTTAAAACTTCAAATTCTTAATCTATGTACATACATTTTCAAGCTGTTCCTGAATGCGGGAAAAAACAGATAAAAGATACAACCGGCAGATACTCCCGAATACCAAGTGACTAAAAACATAGGTGGGGTTACCGGGAGAGAATGTGGATTACTTCCTTTCATATTTGATATGATGTGAAGTCCCTGCTGTTAGATCTATTGGTTAGTTGATGTACCTTTTATACCATCTTCATGACATAACTTCTGTTAATGGACTGTAGCATTAATCCCTCAACTGCGGTTGGCATCATGTAAAGATTTACTACGTGTTTTACGATCCGAGGATCCACACTGCCTTAGCTGCTTCCTGTATAATTTTCTTTTGGCGTTAATTATTTTCACAAGCTAGGGTTTATAAACCCTGTAAGATTGGTCAGTCTTTCATGCACTAATAGTCTTTTCTATGGGCAACCTGTCTTTTCAAGCAGTCATTTTTCTATTTCAAGACGTCATTCTGTCTATTCCAAGGTGTCATTGGTTTCAACCATAAATTTGCAAGATAGAAGAAACAGCGTGTGCAACCAGATATTCGGAATTATATAACGTTTTATTTGTGATTTTTTTTTAGACAGAGAATGATAATGGCGGAAAACAGATACGACAATAAAATGTCAATGTATTTTAATGGACTGTCAAGTCTTTTGTAGTAAGTAAACATTCCAATTTTGTGTCGTTAGCTCGAGACTAGTATTCAATTTGGTAAAAAAACAGGATGTCCCATAAATGTCCATATCTCATACTATTCTTAAGACCATGGTAAGTCAGACGCTCTACGTGTCACAAGTAGTATAATTCAGTACATAATAAATTGCATGATTTCTGTAATGATTATGTAATACTTGAGAAAAGGAATTTTTCCCGAAATATTGTAATATGCGGACTTCACACGTACATCTCTAGTGAACGAAGTGGACATCCAAAGTAAATAAGATTTATTCCAAAAAACTAAGTAAATAAATAAAAACGCTAAAATAAAACAAAGAATTTATTTTAATCTTCATCTTGATTTCATAGTTTCACATTGTTAATAGACTTCTATGAATTCTCTTTTCCCCTCTCTCTCTCTCTTTCTCTCTCTCTCTCTCTCTCTCTCTATATATATATATATATATATAGAGAGAGAGAGAGAGAGAGAGAGAGAGAAAGAGAGAGACATACAGACAGAGAGAGAGACAGAGAGAAAGAAAGAGAGAGACTAGGTTTGGAAGTAGATAGAGCTTGACTTGCCATAAATATATGTTCATAACTTACAATATATATATATATATATATATATATATATATATATATATATATATATATATATATATATATATATATATATATATATCCCGGCTTGAGGCACTAACTGGGCTAGCCGCACTGATGAGCTGTGAAACAGCGAAACAGTCTGTATGTGGATGACTATATATATATATATATATATATATATATATATATATATATATATATATATATATATATATATATATATGCATCGTTCCTTTCATTAAGTTGAACGCTCTTATGGCGTGAAGTCGCCGAATAAAATGTTAACATTATCACTGTTTATTCGCTATTCAGCGGTGGCCCAGTGGTTCTAGATGTAAGGATTTGAGTTGTAAAATACTTGGAGTTTGGGGTTACGTATCGCATAACCAGTAGTGAATAGTTATTACTGATGAGTCCCGATTATAAAGGACGAAACGTATACGTATATAGATTTTAAAAAACGAAACAAATATATATATATATATATATATATATATATATATATATATATATATATATATATATATATATATATATTAAGTAAATAATATTTTATCTACATACGCCGGCGTTTCAAGCTTTTGCTCTCATCAGTGTAAGGAATGATAATCTAAGGCGGTTGCAAGGTCAAAATCAACCTAGACTTCGCAAGTAAGCGTCATAACTATATGAGCACCAA
Organism: Sepiola atlantica; assembly: GCA_963556195.1. NCBI lineage: Eukaryota > Metazoa > Mollusca > Cephalopoda > Sepiida > Sepiolidae > Sepiola > Sepiola atlantica. Next base: position 14,873,179 of record OY744545.1, on the reverse strand, counting down.
CATTACCACGTCAAGAAGGGAAATTACGTTCTATTTATGCGAAAGGAGACACACATAAAACGATTGACTAGAGTATTCAACGAACGTTGTCGGAATATGCCTTATAGCTACGGGATCAACTTTAATCTTATTAAAGGGGCTTGTAACAGTATTAATTTTAAGTAAACTAATATTATATTATTTTTAAGTTCATTCGCCAGCGTTTCAAGCTGTCACTCTCATCAGTGTAGGGAATGATAATCTCAGACGGTCGCAAGGTTCGAACCTCTGCTACGGAATCAACTTAGACTCCGTAAGCAAGCGTCATAACCATATGGCCATGAGACACTACCACGTCAAGAAGTGAATTAAAATTCTATTCATTCGAAAGGAGGCACACATAGAACTACTAACTAGAGTACTTAACAAACGTTGTCGCAATATTCCTTATATATTTTTACAAAGAAACATTAAATTATTAATACCTACATACATGTTTCGAGCTTACGTTCTAATCAGTGTATGAAGCGACAATTTCAGACGGTCACATGGCGCGAACCCGGTTTACTGAGTTAATCAAGACTCTGTACGATTTCGCTTTACCCACGCGGTTATCGGACATTATCACGTGATACATGAGAAATTAAGTTATATTTAGGCCTGAATACAGCGAGTAGTAAACAGACTATCTAGAGGGTTCGACGAACGTTATCGGAACCTTGCTTATAGCTTAGTGACAGTCTGTTTATATATATATATATATATATATATATATATATATATATATATATATATCAATTACTTATTTAAAAACTATACATTACAGATTATGTAGATGGACCATGATTTCATTGATTCTTAAAGACTGAGTCAAATCCTCAGCATCTTATGAAACTAGAGCAATCAGAAAAATGGGTCGGATGGCGGCGATCAACGTCTGTAGGGAACCGGTGTCTTTTCGAATTGCCTTCGTTTCGTAAGATGCATAGAATTTGAAGCTGACTGTAAATGTTTTTTTTCCCCTAAACAGTAAAAGTCTGCCGTGTCAATGAAACCATGGTCCATCTACAAAAACTGTAATGTATAGTTTTTAAATAAATAATTTGTATTTTAGCTCTCACAATTCTCAAAATCGAGGACTGTAATGATTTCATTTCAACATACCCTGATACTATATATATATATATATATATATATATATATATATATATCCACATAATGCTTCAAGCAAAATATATCACCCTCTTAATTATATTTGTGTTTTTTTTACCGTTTTAATTGCTATATTAATTACCACCTAACATGTTTCGAATCACACTTTTAAGTTTGTCGTCGATAAATTTTGGTATGGGAGAATAAATGTGTATATACGTAAATCACACTGTGTCATCATCATTGTCTTTGTGTCACACAATCCCTACCAAATTTATACTAGAATAGTCCACAGGGACACGTGGCGCAACGGATAAAGGCATTGATTGACGATTAGTTTTAAGTGACAGTTTTCTCGTGGTTGAAGATTCAATTCGTACAACAGGCGATAATAATTGAGAATAACATAATAGTTACCACTTTTATCCGATCATGGCTGACGGGTTGAGAACAATCTACCCCCGTGGGGTAAAGAAGCAGTTTAGTTTGAAATTCTGTGTTGATTCCCAGGTTTGACATAAAGATTACCAAGCTCGAAAAGATCGGAGGTTACATCGACAGAAACGTTGTGAAAATATCAACCAAGATGAGAATAGTAGTCCGAATAATACGAGTTTGAAAATGTTAACCATTTTGACTGCTTTCTGATCTATACATAAATTTAGAGTTACGAGTATCTAACTCGACAAGAAAAGATAACTCGACAAGAAAACATAACCCGACAAGAAAATATAACTCAACAAGAAAACATAACTCGACAAGAAAACATAACTCGACAAGAAAACATAACTCGTGCTACAACTAATCATGATTTTGACGATTACGCTGGAGTTTATTTGACGATGTTAAGGACGAAAAGATGCCCATCATTCACCTCAACAATTTCTTGGCCTGATAATTCAGGTTTGGGTCGAGACACTGAATTTATATACATCTTACAAATCAGTCAAAATGGTAACAATTTATGATGCCATTTCAAAGAAAATCTTACATAAAAAGAAAACGACTTGGAGATTTTTTTCAATAAAACTTGGATTAACATGTGTCTATACAACAACATAAAATTAGAATCAGATTTAAATATTTTTAGCGAGATTATGTAAAGAAGCGTCAAATATACATATCGATGTAAGCGAATTCGTCGTCTTTTGTGGCAATTCTACATTTTTTATCGAATAACTTATGGTTCTAAATTGCATTAAATGTGTTCCATTTTTTTTTTCAGTCTTCAAAGGAATTGTGGAATATTGGCAGAAATTTCTCCGGCGAAATTGATATGTATTTTTTTTTCTGAATCTATATTCTTCGCAAATTTAAAAGATTCATAGTGAAAATCAGGAGCCGAAAAATCCGCCATGTTGGATACTGGGCTGATTCTTGAAAAGGCAAATCTATGATCGAAGAGTAAATGAACGCAAGGTAAAAATGATTTACTTAAGATTAATATTGTTATTCGCTTCTTTAAGAGATTGAAGTTGACCTTTGTTCGGGGTAGTTACAATAGACTGTCACGTATCTATATGGCATGTTCCGACAACGTTCGTCGAGCACTCTAGACAGCCTTTCTATATGTGCATCGTTCGCATAAATAGAACTTAAATTCCATTTCTTGACGTGGTGATGTCTCGTGGCCGTTTGGTTATGACGCTTTCTTGCGGAGTCTAGGGTGATTCTGTAACCAGGTTCGAGTTTTGAGACCGTCTAAGATTATCATTTCATACACTGATAAGAGCAAAATCTTGAAACGCCAGCGTATGGAGGTAAAAATAATTTAATATTTACTTGAAATTAATATATATATATATATATATATATATATATATATATATATATATATATATATATATATATATAGTCATCCACATACAAACTGTTTCACTGTATCACAGCTCTTCGGTGCGGCTAGACCAGTTAGTGTCGGGATTGAAACTCAACCGTCAAGCTGACAGTCGGCGCCTCTTCCCTAGCACTATCATACGACATTGACTGAATGTAAGCGATATCTCAATGTAAACATTGTCAAGTGCCAGGAGCTCGAATTAGTTTTACTTAATGAGCTAATATGGCGATATCCTTACAAATAAGCTGTACCTAAGAAAGGGAGCTTTATATAGTCACCCACATACAGACTGTTTCGCTGTATCATAGCTCTTCAGTTCCGTTACAGAAGATCAGAATAACAACAAAAATACGTAACTCACCCTATAAGGCTGATGAACTCCACATCATATGAAAAATATATATATTACACCACCACCCTAAGACGTTTCCAATAATTATCAAATTATTTTTATATACAATATAACAACCCCCTCCTCCAGATATATTACACATACCACACCCACATCTCCCTTATCAACCCCAATATAACGTACACTTACACACCCTTAACCCCCACCTATCACAAATATAACATACAGCATTAGACACCTCATCACATTCTATTTGAAAATATTAAGCATGTTAAATACATTAATCTTACTAGTTAAATGCCTTGAAATATAACTATCAAATACCCTTAAATAAAATAAAATTATATATGACCAAGATTTAAACCCATCCAATTAACACAGACCCTACGATAGGCTCGTAAACGTTATTAGATAAAACAAAAAGAATTAACTAAACACATGAATCACACACGAATGCCTTTTACAATGATAGTCAACCCATTTTGATAAAGATAACCCCCTCCTTCAACACCCAGCCACCACATAACTAATAATATACAATAATAACAGCGATACAATAAAATTAAAATAAATAATTGATATAAATATAACACTTAAACCCTTAATAACAGAAATGAATCCAACCCAGAATCTAACCCATTCACCGACCAATAAACTACACCACACAATTACCTCTAAACATAAATACGCCATTGACCAATAAACTACACCACACAATTACCTCTAAACATAAATACGCCATTGACCAATAAACTACACCACACAATTACCCCTAAACATAAATACACCATTGACCAATAAACTACACCACACAATTACCCATAAACATAAATACGCCATTGACCAATACACTACACCACACAATTACCCCTAAACATAAATACACCATTGACCAATAAACTACACCACACAATTACCCCATAACATAAATACACCATTGACCAATAAACTACACCACACAATTGCCCCTAAACATAAATACACCATTGACCAATAAACTACACCACACAATTACCCCTAAACATAAATACACCATTGAAGCAGTGAAACATACAGCATCCATTATCAATAATTAAATTATTCTAAATAAGACTTAATTACGATCAAAACCCATATAAATATATAGTCCGCCCCTATTTGATTCGGTACTTTCTCCAAAAGGGACGTTTGAGCGAATACACCGGCTTAACTGTGATTTTTAAAAACTCAATTCCTCGTGTTGTTCTCATTTCGTGAGTCGCTGATGATTTGAATGAACTATAATAGCTTTTTAAAGGATAACAGATCATCAATCGATGAAACGTTTCTAAAATGTGTAACATAATTTTAAATAATAATTTGTAGTTTTGCTCTCACATTTTGCAATCGAGTACTTTACTGATTTCTTTTCAACATACCCTGACATACTATATATATATATATATATATATATATATATATATATATATATATATATATATATAATATTTGTTATTGTTTATTATCTATGTACGTATACGTTTCGTCCTTTTTAATAATCGGGACTCATCAGCATAAGGATATGACTATTCACTACCGGTCATGCGATTCGAAAACCCGGAGTACAAGTACTTTTCAACTCAAATCCGACGCCTTAACCACACGGCCAATTTTAAATAGCGAATAAACAGTGATAATTTTAGCACTTTATCGGCGGCTTAACGTCTAGAGCGTTCTACTTTCTTAATGGAAGGAACGATGCATTTAAAGCTAGTGATGTCATGCTGTGTTAATACTACACTTACAGTGCTCTACTTTTTCGAGGGGCAACAAATAATATATATATATATATATATAAACTTGTGGAATCAATCTAGAAGATATAGTAATTCTAAACCTTATGTCTGTAATCTCTATTCCAATTTTGATCAAAATCCATTACATGATTTTGCTTCTAGAAAATGTCTAAAACTTTAAGGCTTTGGTTAAAGGTGTCTTAAGAAATTCTGGGGATTTTACTTAAATGGACTATGGAGCAAATTTAATGTGAATCTGAAGTATTTGAAATATTCCCACATTGAACCCCCTAAGAACCCATTAAAATATTCCAAAGGAACTGGAGGGGTATTTATTAATTGATATCTAGATGTCCAATACCTATTATTAACATTTCAAAAAAAGCGAAGGTATCTGAAGTTTCATGCTTTTATAGTTTTGCATAAAACTAAATTAAACTAAATGTATCCCACATTACAACCCTTGACGTCTAGCAGCTGTGTTTCAAAGTTCATAATGATCGGTTGATTAGTTTAAGTGTGAATCATGTATATACAAATATATAAACATATAAAACATCCTAATATAGTCTTATGTATAAAGAAGAGTCGGTTGTTTTTTCTAACTTAGGCCTAAATAGCATTGTATTTGACAAATCAATATTTGATTGTGTTTAGCAAGAAGAAGAAGAAGAAGATAAAGAGTTTAATTTGCACCGAGTTAACATACAAAAAAATAATGGACCGACATTTTATTTCCTCTTTTTTCGACATAAGATTCATCCAAGATTTTTATGTTTTCCTTTTTCTTATTTTTTTCTTTTGACGAAATAAAAAAAATCGTTTACTGTAGAAAAACATGAAAAACAAAATATTTCTGCGAGCTGAATTACAGAAAATAAAAACATTTTCAATTATCGAATGCACGGAGAAGGGAAGGAGACGTCTATTTTGAAAACAAAATAATAAGTGTTTATTTTGTAGCGAAGAAATACGCTAAAATAATGGACATAGTATTTTTCTCCTCTTTCTTCAACAAAACGTATATCCGGGATATTTTTTTTGTTTTCTTTTTCTTTTTTTCTGTTTACAAAAAAATTAATTGATATATATTTTGTTTAAAATGACTCAAAGCTTCTTTAGACATATATATATATATATATATATATATATATATATATATATATATATATATATATATATATAAGCTCAAAAGATGTTAATTTCTTTTATTTTTAACACCAAAGCATATATAATTACATTCTAACTCAGTAACTCCGCATGTCTATCGTATATTTTTAATTATTTTTTCTCTATATATCTTTCCTCTCCCTTTTAACTTTTTATTTATTTAAATGTTTTCTACTTTTATTTTTTGATGTTTTAAATCCTATTGATTCACTTTAGGCTATTAATGACATGATCTTTAAGTAAGTTATTCGTAACTTTTTTCTTTCCACTGTTCGTATAAAAGATGGCGTCCAATAACGTAAAGGAACTTTTTTGAAACTGTATTTATGAATTCTATGACAATGTGAGTGATTTTTGCCTTTTGTCTTTTTTTTCTGGTGTTTCCGTACACGATTTTTGGACTTTTGAAGAGTCACACGTATGAGAAATCCAAGATATATATCTCTATTTAGATTGTTCACTTGTAAACGAAACGGAACGTCAAGTTGTATCGACTTTTTGAATAGTAGATAAACAAATAGCCATTGGAATCTATTTGTATTATATAAATATATATATATATACATATTAATCAATTAATTAAGTTCAAATATCTTGATAAAATTTAGTTAAAACCAATATTTTTCAAAAGTGCTCAATACAAAGTAGTACTTTATAAATAAATTTATATAAACATTGAAACAGCTTACACAAATTAACTCGTGTTTCTGTGCTACCAACTGCAAATTAAACTGTCAGAAAAAATTATAAAATAAAAGAATAAAAATCTGGACTAGCAACATAAATTTCTTCCCAAGGTTATAAATACAGTGGTGGGGGTAAATACTTTATAAATACAGTGGTGGGGGTAAATACTTTATAAATACAGTGGTGGGGGTAAATACTTTATAAATACAGTGGTGGAGGTAAATACTTTATAAATACAGTGGTCGGGGTAAATACTTTATAAATACAGTGGTGGGGGTAAATACTTTATAAATACAGTGGTGGGGGTAAATACTTTTTAAATACAGTGGTGGGGGTAAATACTTTTTAAATACAGTGGTGGGGTAAATACTTTATAAATACAGTGGTGGGGGTAAATACTTTATAAATACAGTGGTGGGGGTAAATACTTTATAAATACAGTGGTGGGGGTAAATACTTTTTAAGCGGGCTATTTATTACTATCACAAACTAGCGAAAAATCAAGTCACTTACACATTGGAAAATCATTGCGTCAAATGCATACGTGCATAAACAGAATCTATATACACACATGCAAATCAAAAGACGCACAAACATTTTAGCTCTCATACATGCATACGCACAGGCAGAACGTAAACTCAAATACACACACACCAGCATGCACACCTCCGTCGGCTAGAAATTGTTGAAACCCCCTTCCGCATATATATATATATATATATATATATATATATATATATATATATATATATATATATATATATATATATATATGTGTGTATATATCTATATTTAGGCAGCAAGTCATTATCTAAGCAAGCGTTGTTGAACATCACGGAACTTTCGCGTTTGTATATTTTCCTCGTGAGGTTCTCAAACCGTCGAGCCATCTTTCTGGTTTCAGGTGGCAATCCGTATAGTACTTCGCCGATAGTTTTTAATTCGGCCATTTTCTCGAGCGCTTCCGACTTTCGTTGTCGTCTTCAGGATTAAGGTTTTGTTTGTTTTTGTTTTTTAATGCACAAACAGACTTAAAATACTAGAAGCAATATTCATTAAAACTAAACAGCCTAACATTAACAAAATAGCTTTCAACACAGGTACCAACATATTAAAAGTATTCCATAATTAAATGGAAATTAAGTAAAAACAAAATAAATAAATAAATAATAGTAATAATAGGAATAGGAATAAATAATAATACATAAATAAATAATAGCAAAAATAAGAACTAACAAAATAAATAAGTAAACAAAAAAACCAAACACACAAACGATAGAATAAAATGAACTCAACCACACAACCTCTTCTCTCTTTCATTCGGCCGTAGTATAATTCTTGTTTCTTGACGCTTTCGGGTATAATTCGTGTTTGTTTAGGCTTTCGGGTATCATTTTTGTTTCTTGAGGCTTTCGGGTATCATTTTTGTTTCCTGAGGCTTTCGGATATAATTTTTATTTCTTGCGGCTTTCGGATATAATTTTTGTTTCTTGGGGCTTTTGGTATCATTTTTGTTTCTTGAAGCTTTCGGGTATCATTTTTTTTCTTGAGGCTTTCGAGTATAATTCTTGTTTCTTGAGGCTTTCGAGTATAATTCTTGATTCTTGAGGCTTTCGGGTATAATTTTTGTTTCTTGAGGCTTTCGAGTATCATTTTTGTTTCTTGCAGCTTTCGGATATCATTTTTGTTTCTTGAGGCTTTCAGTATCATTTTTGTTTCTTGAGGCTTTCGGGTATCATTTTTGTTTCTTAAGGCTCTCGGATATAATTTTTGTTTCTTGCGGCTTTCGGATATAATTTTTGTTTCTTGCGGCTTTCGGTATAATTTTTGTTTCTTGAAGATTTCGGGTATCATTTTTGTTTCTTAAGGCTTTCGGTATCATTTTTGTTTCTTGAGGCTTTCGGGTATCATTTTTGTTTCTTGAGGCTTTCGGGTATAAGTTTTTTTTTCTTGAGGCTTTCGGGTATTATTTTTGCTTCTTGAGGCTTTCTGGTATAATTCTTGTTTCTTGAGGCTTTCAGGTATCATTTTTGTTTCTTGAGGCTTTCGGGTATAATTCCTGTTTCTTGAGGCTTTCGAGTATCATTTTTGTTTCTAGAGACATTCGGGTATAATTCTTGTTTTTTTAGGCTTTTGAGTATCATTTTTGTTTCTTGAGGCTTTCGGGTATCATTTTTGTTTCTTGAGGCTTTCTGGTATCATTTTTGTTTCTTGAGGCTTTCGGGTATAATTCTTGCTTCTTGAGGCTTTCGGGTATAATTCTTGTTTCTTGAGGCTTTCGGGTATCATTTTTGTTTCTTGAGGCTTTTGCGTATCATTTTTGTTTCTTGAGGCTTTCTGGTATAATTCTTGTTTTCTTGGGGCTTTCGGGTATCATTTTTGTTTCTTGAGGCTTTCGGGTATCATTGTTGTTTCTTGAGGCTTTCGGGTATCATTTTGGTTTCTTGAGGCTTTCTGGTATAATTATTGTTTCTTGCGGCTTTCGGTATCATTTTTGTTTCTTGAAGCTTTCGGGTATCATTTTTGTTTCTTAAGACTTTCGGAATCATTTTTGTTTCTTGAGGCTTTCGGGTATCATTTTTATTTCTTGAGGCTTTCGGGTATTATTTTTGTTTCTTGAGGCTTTCTGGTATAATTCTTGTTTTCTTGAGGCTTTTGGATATAATTTTTGTTTCTTGAGGATTTCGGTATCATTTTTGTTTTCTTGAGGCTTTCAGGTATAATTTTTGTTTCTTGAGGCTTTCGGGTATAATTCCTGTTTCTTGAGGCTTTCGAGTATCATTTTTGTTTCTTGAGGCTTTCGGGTATAATTCTTGTTTCTTGTGGCTTTCGGGTATCATTTTAGTTTCTTGAAGCTTTCGGGTATCATTTTTGTTTCTTGAGGCTTTCGGGTATAATTCTTGTTTCTTGTGGCTTTCGGGTATCATTTTAGTTTCTTGAAGCTTTCGGGTATCATTTTTGTTTCTTGAGGCTTTTGAGTATCATTTTTGTTTCTAGAGACTTTCGCGTATAAATCTTGTATTTTTAGGCTTCCGAGTATTATTTTTATTTCTTGAGGCTTTCGGGTATCGTTTTTGTTTCTTGAGGCTTTCGGGTATCGTTTTTGTTTCTTGAGGCTTTAGGGTATAAGTTTTTTTTCTTGAGGCTTTTGCGTATTATTTTTGTTTCTTGAGGCTTTCGAGTATCATTTTAGTTTCTTGAGGCTTTCGGGTATAAGTTTTTTTTCTTGAAGCTTTCGGGTATCATTTTTTGCTTATTGAGTCTATCTGGTATAATTCTTGTTTCTTGAGGCTTTCGGGTATTATTTTTGTTTCTTGAGGCTTTCGGGTATCATTTTTGTTTCTTGAGGCTTTCGGGTATAATTCTTGCTTCTTGAGGCTTTCTGGTATAATTTTTGTTTCTTGAGGCTTTCGGGTATCATTTTTGTTTCTTGAAGCTTTCGGGTATCATTTTTGTTTCTTGAGGCTTTTGCGTATTATTTTTGTTGCTCAAGACTTTCGGGTGTAATTCTTGTTATTTTAGGCTTTCGGGTATCATTTTGGTTTCTTGGGGCTTTCGGGTATAATTCTTGTTTCTTGAGGCTTTCGGTTATAATTCTTGTTTCTTGAGGCTTTCGGATATAATTTTTGTTTCTTGAGACTTTCGGGTATCATTTTTGTTTTTTGAGGCTTTCGAGTATGATTTTTGTTTCTTGAGGCTTTCGGGTATCATTTTTGTTTCTTGAGGCTTTCGGGTATAAGTTTTTTTACCTGAGGCTTTCGGGTATTATTTTTGCTTCTTAGGGCTTTCTTGTATAATTCTTGTTTCTTGAGGCTTTCGGGTATCATTTTTGTTTCTTGAGGCTTTCGGGTATAATTCTTGCTTCTTGAGGCTTTCTGGTATAATTCTTGTTTCTTGAGGCTTTCGGGTATCATTGTTGTTTCTTGAGGCTTTCGGGTATCATTTTGGTTTCTTAGGGCTTTCGGGTATAATTATTGTTTCTTGCGGCTTTCAGGATCATTTTTGTTTCTTGAAGCTTTCGGGTATCATTTTTGTTTCTTAAGTCTTTCGGAATCATTTTTGTTTCTTGAGGCTTTCTGGTATCATTTTTGTTTCTTGAGGCTTTTGGGTATAAGTTTTTTTCTTGAGGCTTTCGGGTATTATTTTTGTTTCTTGAGGCTCTCTGGTATAATTCTTGTTTTCTTGTGGCTTTCGGGTATCATTTTTGTTTCTTGAGGCTTTCGGATATCATTTTTGTTTCTTGAGGCTTTCAGTATCATTTTTGTTTCTTGAGGTTTTCGGGTATCATTTTTGTTTCTTGAGGCTTTCGGGTATAATTCCCGTTTCTTGAGGCTTTCGAGTATCATTTTTGTTTCTTCAGGCTTTCGGGTATAATTCTTGTTTCTTGAGGCTTTAAGGTATAATTCTTGTTTCTTGAGGCTTTCTGGTATAATTATTGTATGTTGAGGCTTTCGGGTTTCATTGTTGTTTCTTGAGGCTTTCGGGTATCATTTTTGTTTCTTGAGGCTTTCGGTTATAATTCTTGTTTCTTGAGGCTTTCGGGTATAATTCTTGTTTCTTGAGGCTTTCGGGTATCATTTTTGTTTTTTGAGGCTTTCGAGTATCATTTTTGTTTCTTGGGCTTTCGGGTATAATTCTTGTTTCTTGAGGCTTTCGGGTATAATTCTTGCTTTTTGAGGCTTTCTGGTAAAATTCTTGATTCTTGAGGCTTCTGAGTATTATTTTTGTTTCTTGAGGCTTTCGGGTATCATTTTGGTTTCTTGAGGCTTTCGGATATGATTTTTGTTTCTTGAGGCTTTTGCGTGTCATTTTTGTTTTCTTAGGCTTTGGGGTATAATTCTTGTTTCTTGAGGCTTTCGGATATCATTTTTGTTTCTTGAGGCTTTCGGGTATCATTTTTGTTTCTTGAGGCTTTCGGGTATCATTTTTGTTTCTTGAGGCTTTTGCGTATCATTTTTGTTTTCTTAGGCTTTCGGGTATCATTTTTGTTTCTTGAGGCTTTCGGGTATCATTTTTGTTCTTGAGGCTTTCGGGTATCATTTTTGTTTCTTGAGGCTTTTGCGTATCATTTTTGTTTTCTTAGGCTCTGGGGTATCATTTTTATTTTTACTTAAGGCAGTGATAGTTCTCTTTGCTTAGTAGTGTAGTTAAAATACTCGCCATGGTTGATTGGTTGGTTATCGATCTGTAGTTGCTTGTGTCGTTGCTTTCTCGCTGTCTTTTTGAATTAACATGCTTCTCCTTTTAGTCACACATTCCGGTGTGTCTACTTCGCGTATACATTTGCCAGTTTGTGTTCTAATATTTCGTGTAGATTCGATAATTTATTTTACCAGAATCCATGAATACTGTCGTGTGCAGGTGTTTTCCCGTTCGTCATTTGTGTAAAGGTTACCTTCAATGATTCAAAGTTAATTCACTTTCTGTTCTTTTTTCAATTTCCTAACTTTTCTTCATGTTTCGTGATAAATAAGGATGCCCTTTCACAGAAAAAAACGTAAAATAAACAATAAAAAAGCAACAAAAAATACAAAATAAATTATGAGAATGTTTTAGTTTGCTTGGAGCTTTGTGCATAGTGTATGAAGGAAAATGTGGGTAGCGGCAAACTGTGAAAAGGATAAAAACAAAAACAACAGTAAGACAATACAGGGTGATGCAGCAAAATTGCACCCCTTCACTGTACAGGGTGTTGTAGCAAAATCCGCCACTTGACAAAAAGAAAACGAAATAGGCAATAAAAACAAAATGTATATAAGCAGAGACCCGACAGTTTATTTAGCAACAGATAGAGTTATATACTACATTATATTTTCAAAATGAGTCGCACCATTTGTCGACCATGTTCTTTCTGTAACGGGGAGCGGCTTCTCCACGATGGCAGCCTTTAGAGAGTCGATTGTGTTGTGGGCGTGCTTTTTAGTCTTTGTCTCGATCACGCCCCAGAAGAAATTGCCAAGAGTCATGTGAAGAGGGAAGCCACAAGTCCGGCGACTAGTAGTGAGGAATATTGTTGAGCAGCCACGCCTGCTCGTCTTGGCCTTATGTGCAGGAGCAGAGTCCTGCTGAAAGACGGAGGTGCGTTCGGTGGCGTTTTCGTCTTTCTAGGGTTTCACGACGCTTCTCAGCACCTCCTGATAGATCGTTTACTTTTTGTCAAGCGTCTTATTTTGCGGCAACACTCAGTATGTACGTTTCAACACCTATGCGTAATAATTTTCTCATATATAGATATATATATTAATTTATTGATTTAAAGAAACATTTATTTCAATGACTATAACTTTAGTTATATCACAAAAAGATCACAAAAGAACAATTTTTTTTTATAAATATGAAATTAATGCTACAGAGGCGTAGGATACAAGTAAATATAGCCGGTGGAGTTAAACTCAATTGTTAACCCTTAGAGTCTAAAAGAGCCCATTAGAATGCAGAAACGCAAGGACAAATATTATTGGTGGTGAATTTTATGGAGCATGATCATTGCAAAGTTATAATATAGATATATATATAGAGAGAGAGAGAGAGATAATTATATATATATATATATAAATATATATATCATTTTATTAAAATACTATACTTTACTGTATATGATACATATTATATATATCTCTATATTTCTTTGTTTCATTTTCCACAGTGGAAGTTTTCAGACATCAAGGGGGCCCTTCCTGGGGCTAACATTTGATCTCTATATGAGATACATAGATATTCGAATATCCCATTAATGTTCTCCTTTACATGTCAAACGTTGAGTGAGTACAGAAGTTAAGAATATTAATGTTACTCTCCAATTGACCCGTGAACTATGTTATAGTATATATTTCTTGTGGTCTCTTGATCTTACCGGGTTCCAGAACAAGAATTATCTAGTCTGGTGGAGTATCCAGCTAATTGGTGCTACTTGAGATAACATTACTTGGAAAAGGCGTACCATTCTTTGAATGAGCCAGTGTATAGTCGTGCCGAAGGGATCTTATTTGGTCTTTGAATACTAGGTTATTTTGAATATTTGGTCAGGGTTTACTTGTGGGGGAAGTATCCTCATGTCAAATTATCCTGACAAACCCCTGTACACAGAGACTGAAGACACTCGAGGATGGTGCATGTTAGGTAATGCAAACTCCCCTGTATATATATGTGTGTGTGTGTGTGTCTATAAATAGAGAGATTTTTAAAGGCTGAAACAATGGGGCCATAGAAAGAAAACGACAGTAAGATAATATATGGTGTTTTCACAGTTGAGGAGGTGTTGTACAAGTCGGGTATACGTCCTCGACAGTCATTACGACAGTAGTTTTGTTACTGTCAGGCTGAGGCATTGTCCTGTTTAGTCACAGGAGGTCCACCTTCCAAGGTTTTACCTTCTCTCTGAAAAGGGGTTAGTTTATTGTTTATCGCCTGAGGCGTCTCTATCAGGGATTTCCTATGAGGCTGCTCATGCATTTTTTGTAGAGCAGACTCCGCTTTTTCTAGTAAGCTGACTTTTCAAAACCACACCTGACCTGGTAAATAAAGTACCCATTAGTAATAATTTCATTTTATCACTTACTATTTCTTCCTCAATTTATACAGTGCAGTCGTAATATGTCGAGGCATCTCCTCTTTATCAAAGGAAACCTACAACCGGGTGTGGAAGTTCCGCTAGTACTGCAGCAAATCGAGTTCAGCATCCACCTCTCTTTCTTGTCTGCCTTGCCATTCTTCTCACGCGACATACGCTCACACATACACACAGACAACTATATCTCTTATGTAGATTCATCGATTAATAAGTCGGCATAAGAGAATTAACTCCTTGATTAAAAAATCAGAGTTACTGCCATTTAGTTATTACATAATATGGCTGGAAAACCGACACCCCCGACTAAATCTGCGCCAGTTTAGGGTTAAAGAATGAATATGTTTTCTAAATTTTAGATATTATACACCAAGTAACACCGATCAATAAAATACCAACTTTATTTTGTCATTTTTTTTACTTTTAACCATACAGACAGACAGACAGACAGACAGATAACTGCCTTTATATACAAGAAGAAGACTTATTTTGGTAATGCAATATACATAAATATTTAGTTGTCGACATTAAAAGCATATAAAATCTTTTGTACAAATGTGAAAAAATCTGCATCGAAAATTACGATCGCGTTGTTATTCATTATTCGTTGTTTAATGAATTCTGAACGTTAAATTATGAGTTTATGCCTTCAATACAATGCCATTTTCGATTATTTTTGTATGCCATTTTCGATTATTTGTACCATAGATAATATACAGGGTGATCCCCAAAAATGCACCCCTGTGAAATCGTTAATAAAATTCACAACCCTTTCTGCAATCCAACCATATTTGGTACAAATAAACTTTAGTCCATGCCTGCCTTGCCCACCAAGTGTCAGTCATGAATGTCCAACAGTCTTTGTTGTATGTTCAATGTCAGCCGTGATGAATACTGAAGGATAGTGTTAAATAGTTTTGGTGTCGTGAGATATGGCCAGTGGTTTAAACAGGATGACTGAATTCCTCGCACTTGAAATAACCCGTTGCAAAATTGTCAATAAATCTGGTACACTTCCCTCTTGGCCTGATTTTATCTGTGATTGCCTTCTTCAGTTCAAGTATAGTTTTTGGACATTTTTTGATGGGCATTATATTTTTAGATACTTCTACAGATAAACACTGGGGAGTTAAGATCCGGTGATAGTGAAGCCCATTCAAGATCACACCTCTAACTAAAGAGGCAAAAAGTGTTTCCGCATATGATTGAAAAGCGAACAAAACAAAGACTGTTGGAGATTCATGACTGAAATTTGGTGGACACGTCGGGCAGAGACTGAACTTTATTGGCACCAAATATTGTTAGGTTGCAAAAAGGGTTGTGAATTTTGTTAAAGATTCCGTGTGTGGAATTTAGGAGGGGGGCCTGTATAATGTCACATTTCTCCAACTGACCTTATTTAAGAACATCTTTGTAATAAAGTTGAAATAAATGTGATTTTATTTATACATCTCCTAATATTTTTCAAAATAAATCAACGGATTAAAAAACATTGATTATATAAGTTAAGTTTAGAGTTAGGGTTATATCAGTTAAGTTTAAGGTTAGGGTTATATGAGTCAAGTTTAAAGTTACGGTTAGGGTTACATGAGTTAAGTTTAGGGTTAGGGTTATATGAGTCAAGTTTAGGGTTACGGTTAGGGTTACATGAGTTAAGTTTAGGGTTAGGGTTAGGGTTATATGAGTTAAGTTTAGGGTTAGGGTTAGGGTTATATGAGTTAAGTTTAGGGTTAGGGTTAGGGTTATATGAGTTAAGTTTAGGGTTACGGTTAGGGTTACATGAGTTAAGTTTAGGGTTAGGGTTATATGAGTCAAGTTTAGGGTTAGGGTTAGGGTTATATGAGTTAAGTTTAGGGTTAGGGTTAGGGTCATATGAGTTAAGTTTAGGGTTAGGGTTAGGGTTATATGAGTTAAGTTTAGTGTTACGGTTAGGGTTACATGAGTTAAGTTTAGGGTTAGGGTTATATGAGTCAAGTTTAGGGTTAGGGTTAGGGTTATATGAGTTAAGTTTAGGGTTAGGGTTAGGGTTAGGGTTATATGAGTTAAGTTTAGGGTTAGGGTTAGGGTTATATGAGTTAAGTTTAGGGTTAGGGTTATATGAGTTAAGTTTAGGGTTAGGGTTATATGAGTTAAGTTTAGGGTTAGGGTTATATGAGTTAAGTTTAGGGTTAGGGTTATATGAGTTAAGTTTAGGGTTAGGGTTAGGGTTATATGAGTTAAGTTTAGGGTTAGGGTTATATGAGTTAAGTTTAGGGTTAGGGTTATATGAGTTAAGTTTAGGGTTAGGGTTAGGGTTATATGAGTTAAGTTTAGGGTTAGGGTTATATGAGTTAAGTTTAGGGTTAGGGTTAGGGT
Organism: Sepiola atlantica; assembly: GCA_963556195.1. NCBI lineage: Eukaryota > Metazoa > Mollusca > Cephalopoda > Sepiida > Sepiolidae > Sepiola > Sepiola atlantica. The sequence continues at coordinate 14,856,323 of OY744545.1, read as the reverse complement.
TATATGAGTTAAGTTTAGGGTTAGGGTTAGGGTTATATGAGTTAAGTTTAGGGTTAGGGTTAGGGTTATATGAGTTAAGTTTAGACTTAGTAAATCTGTTCGTGTCTATTCTTAGAATCTCACTTCCTCTCTTACATGTAAGATTATATTTTGATGGTGGTTCGTGCAGATAACCTGTTTCGATACGAAAGCGACTCATCTTCCTTTTACTACAGAATGCCTACGTTCATATGTAATTGCTGAAAATAGAAAACAGTTTAGAAAGTATTATGAAAACAGACGAAAAGCACACACATGTGAGATGAAATGTTCGATGCGTTCCCCGTGAACAGCTGCACAATGACGTGGATGGTCTAGTCAAATTTCGTTCACCCTTTCGATGACTTCAAACGGAAGATTACTTTTAAGCTTTCAACAGAGTCGTTGAGGAATTTATATCTGTGCCCTCTTTTCTCTGTAATTGAAGCTGACGTAAAAGTAAACCCCAAACGATAAAATAAATTATGTTAAGATCTACACTTTTTGAGGGCAATTCGTTTGGTTCAATGAAGTCGGGAATATTGGCTCTGTGCCAGGCAACAGTGTCCTTGGATGTATGGATATTTGCTCCAGTTTAGTCCCGTGTTAGTTTATCTCCCTCCATTACGTGGTTTGTCGTGTGGGACATTTGTATATGGTAAAATGTGTAAATACATAATGTTGGCCTGTTTTTGTGGAGAATCCTATAGAATGGTTGGATTTTGTATTCGGTGTTTTTTACTCAAAATTATTATTATCATTAGTAGTAGTAGTAGTAGTAGTAGTAGTAGTAGTAGTAGTAGTAGTAGTAGTAGTACCGGCAGGATCAGTAGTAGTACCAGTAAAATATTATTAGTAGTAGTAGTAATAGAAGTAGTAATACCAGCACTATTATTATTGTAGTAGTAGTAGTACCAGTAGAATTATTATTTGTAGTAGTAGTAGTAGAATTATTATAGTAGTAGTAGTAGTAGTAGTAGTAGTAGTAGTAGTTGTATCAGCGGGACCCAGTGAAAATCTTACGTGTGTGTATCTACTGTCTTCTCTTTCTTCATACCGTAAAAATACTTGTCCGCAAAACATTCTTTAAATAAGTAAAACGAATGTCATATCATCGTCGACATCAATGACAGAATTCAATTCATGATGCCTTAATCGATTTTGGAACAATTCATTTAAAAATGGGTAATATCTAGATTTTTAGTAGTTAGCGACAACAGATAATCAGCAATAATTTTTGCATTTCATCTTTAGCGATCTCTTTTTTATTGGTGTGAAAGGTGATAACTTACGTACAAATGAAAGGACTGATAATTATTTTATTCATTCACTAGCGGCGCCCGTACACGGGCGTTACCGGGAAAATAGAGGAACCAAGGAAACCCATGAAGCTACCTATAAACTCAACATAAATACTTTTACTTAACTATATAAATAGAAATTGTAGTGCTCTGTAAATATCCTGGATATTTAACAAAAAAATAAAATAAGAAAGAAAACGTATCATTATTGAAATACAGTGAGGATTTACTTCTGTATTCATTTTAAATGGCGGCGGGGTGTAGGACTTGTAATTTGCTTTCTCCCTTCTCCATAACACTTGAAATGGTATCGCCCGGCGGTTTTTTACTCGCTTATTTTTTGTAACGGCGAATATATATTTATTAATATATTTATATACAAATAAATACACATTGGTATTTATTGAAAATAGCAAAGAGTAATACATATATATATATATATATATATATATATATATATATATATATATATATATATATATATATATATATATATATATATATATATATTATTTGGTACAGAAAATCAGTAAACATCAGCACCATCGGTTTCAAGCGCAGTATGTGTTAACTCTTGGTAATCTTCAGCTTTATTGTCACTTTGTGGAGAAAATGTTTGGTCTCGTATAAGTCACGTTTGGATACGTTATTTGCTTTGAAGTGTTAAATTAGTATCGTCTAAATTTTGTGTTAGAGAAACATATGTGAGATTAAAAAGCTTTTTAAAAAGTCTAAAAAATAGGAATCAAATTTTAAAAAATAGGTTTAAAATTTAATTTTTTTTAAATACCCGTGAGTCAGTTTTGCTAACTGCTATTTTTTCTGATGCGTTATTTGTATTTGAAAGGTTAAATAGTTTCGTCTAAATTATGTGTTAAAGAAAGATATGTGAGATTAAAAAGCTTTTTAAAAAGTCTAAAAAATAGGAATCAAATTTTAAAAAATAGGTTTAAAATTTAATTTTTTAAATACCCGTGAGTCAGTTTTGCTAACTGCTATTTTTTTCTGATGCGTTATTTGTATTTGAAAGGTTAAATTAGTTTCGTCTAAATTATGTGTTAAAGAAAGATATGTGAAGTTCAAATCAAATTCATAAAAAATTGAAATTAAGAAATTTAAATTTTAATTTAAAATATAAAGATTTAAATTTTTTTAAATGTGTTGTAATTTAAAAAATAATTTTAAAAGCTCGTAAGACAGTTATCGCTAACGGTAAAAACGGTTTAAGGGAGACAACTCTACAACTCCTTTATTAAATTAAAGTTTGGTGGTATAATATTAAAATTTAAATGATAAACTTATAATGGAGTATCAATTTATTATGAAATTAATAATTAATGATGTGGCTGATTAAACCTGTTTTAGAATTCGGAATAAGAAGCTGAAAGTAAAGAGGCCGACTCTATTAGTATCATGAAAAAGGGGGTATTTTATCTTTATGACCGGAAATAAGTTTTATATTTTCGTGATATAATTTACTGGTTTTAAGTTTTGGTCATGTGATGGGGTATATTAATTTAACTATATGATGGAAAGGTGAAAATTGGAAAATAAATTCAAGGGGAAAGAGCGGGGGGATTTAATGGGCAGATATCAGAGCAAATCTGGTATTGAAAAAGGCTATTTTGGGGTGTTGTTTTTTGGCAGACGGGACTGTCGAAGATCTTTTATGTGTATCGGTCAACCCAGTTTATAAAAAGTGATTGTCTCCTAAAGACACATCGTTTAAAAATTCCGTTCCTAATGTTTAAACAGTTTGTATTTGGGTCAATAATTGCCCTTAACAAGTAATATTTTTCTGCGTCAGACAAGACCACTTATTTATGACTGGAGAGTATGATGGTCTTTTTCTATTACTTTCCATTTGATGGTGACAGAGTTATATATATATATATATATATATATATATATATATATATATATATATATATATATATATATATATATTAAGAAGTGAAGCTACAAACATTTGTAAAAAAATGTTTTTCAACCATTGTTTGTTATTTTATTATTTTATCATTTTATAATTCTGTGATTTTATAACGCAGTTCAAGTTCGAAATGGAAAATATATCTGAAGAGAGCCGCACGAGCTTTTTTGTGATTTTATCACGCGTTTCAACACAAAATCATAAAAAATAAAATAACAAACAATTCTTGAAAAAAGTTTTTTACAAATGTTGGTAGCCTCACTTTTTTAAATATACATTTTTCTCTCGTTGGAACTGCACTGATGCTGCACTGTCCTCTCTCTCTCTCTCTCTCTCTCTCTCTCTCTCTCTCTCTCTCTTTCAGTGCTCGATACGTAAGTAGAGCTAGGTAGTAAGCTATGAAAATGTATTTATGGCAATCAAGCTACACAGAGGCTCCCGCGTTTCATCCCCGGGGGGAATCTCCAGGCTAAAATGCCTGAAGATTCCCCCGGGGATGAATCGCAGGAGCCTCTGTGTAGCTTGATTGCCATAAATATATTTCATAGCTTACTATATATATATATATATATATATATATATATATATATATATATATATATATATATATATATATATATATATATATATATATATATTTATATCGCTGGGCATATTTATCCATTCGTACATCTATTTCTATCAGGAAGAAAACGTCAGTCACCTTTGTCTCCCACTGACCTCACGCGTCATATTTTAAATTTCCCCTTTTACCATGAATATTAAATTTAGAATCTCTTTGTACAACTTGCTTCGTAAGGTTAAATCGTTCATTACGTGGGTTTCGTTTGTCTGACACGCAAGAATTTCCGAAGATGATCAGACTTTTTTATGAGCGGCTCGGTCGGTCGGTCGGTCCGTCAGGCTTCAGTTCAAAATATCCATTTCGTGGCTCTGTCACGCTTATGTTTTATAATGATTCTTCCACTCTATAATAAAAAGCAATATTTATTTATATTATATATGGGTGTGTGTGTATGTGTGTATATATATGTATGTAAATATATGTGTAGACATATGTGCGTATATATATAAATATATATGTATAGATATATATAATTATTTAATAGTAAATATTTAATTATTATCCACATATGTATACGTTTCATCTTTGCGGAATCTTCAGTGTGGAAATAACTGTTCAAACCGGTCGCACGATTCGAACCCCTGAACACGAGTCACCTTTAACTAAAATCCGAGCACTCTAACCGATAAGGCCAATTCTAACCGCTATGCGACAAGCAGTGAAATAAATCCTATTTGTGTCAATTCAGGTGGACAACATAGTCGGTCTTCTCAACAGTGTTAAACAAACTACGTATACAGGAATTTGCATTTAGCTTAGATTATATATATCTATATATATATATAATGTATTTTTATCTAATTATTTTTTTTGGTGATTGTAGCGTTCGTTGTTATTTTGCTTACTATTATTTCGATTGTTTCACTTCCTAAGTGATTAAGATGCAGAAAAGTGCATTATTAGTCGTCATGGGACGTATTTTTCGTTAATATATATTTTGTTATTTATTTTATACGTACATAAAAGTAATCCATGGACACGTGTTTCTGGCTCACAGCCATCATCAGCATATATATATATATATATATATATATATATATATATATATATATATATATAAAGTTAGACAACCCTCCAAACTATTTCCATAATGAGACGTTTTCTTACTTTTTCTGCTTTCTCTACCGATCTATACGTTTTTGTCCTCTGTTTTAACTTTTCAGTTTGAGACGTTTTCTTTCTTATTTCGTTTTTAACTTTACCGATTAAGACGTTATTTTGTATGAATATGAATATTAGTGCGAACACTGGCGAAGCATATGTTTTCGTCATTTCTGACGGAGGACATTTAATGATCATAATTTTCAAGTATTTTATGACCATTGATCATATTTCATGATCATATGTCGATAATAATTGATCATATTTTATGATCATATTTTATGATCATATTTTATGATCATATAACATTTAATGATCACAGTGAGGTGGGAATAATTGCAACTCATTAAAAGTGCATTGGAATTGTCAGGTAAATGTTGAGATTGACGGTCTAAACGGAATGCGATAAAAAAAAATTCTGTATAGACGATGAAATGTGAAGCAAAACAGGTTTCAAATGTGTAAATATAGACACCCTTTTGTAAAATTCAACATTTACCCGCTTAGTAAGACGACATTTTGTAAAGAATCTTGATTATTTGAGCATATTTACACATTTCAAATGTGTTTTACTTCAGATTACACACGTAATATTAAATAGATTTTAACTTGAAATAGTTCTGAATTTAATAATATTAAAAACAAACCATAAAACTATTTGTATTGCCTATCCTCTACCTGTAAAAGAACCAAATACGTCCTAAGATCGGGTACTATTGCCACATTGGGGGGGGGGGGCTGCTCAGAACCCCCTCTCCTTCATCGACAGGGTACAAAACTGATATCCTCTTCTCCTCCTTACTACTACATCTTTCCCACAGAAGAGACGTTGCTCGTCTTTCTCTTTTTTACCTTAGTTCCCTCCAAACATGGCAAGTTGCCATTATAGACGTAAGGTGCTACTGAAAATTAGGGGGGAAGTTTAGGGGGTCATTCGAAATTAGAAGCTGTGTAGCGAGATGTTTGTTCACGTTAGTTTTAAATGTCTTTATGTCGGTACAGTTGGAGAAACAAGGAGCAGAAAGGGAGTTCCAAAGGCCGAGGAAATTTACTGTCTTTACTCTATCGTTATTCTCATGGCAAGTGTTTCAATCTATGGTCCTTTAGAAACAAAAACTCGTCTAGCTACAACTACTGTCAATAATTTCCCTTTCTCCCTCGAAATTTCCATGAGCAAAGTTTTTTTCCTAAAATTACCCGTCCGCGGAACACAATACCGCGGAGCTGCTTCTCGGCTGACTATAACATAGTCGTATTGAAGTCAAATGTAAACAAGTTCTTATTGAATCTTTACTCTTAAATAATCACATTCTGACCAATTTTTGACCATTACCAATCACCACGGTGTTGTCTCACTGGACACCTGACACTCATTAACCCTTATCTTCGAATAGCCTTTAGGCCTTGATAAGTGGTGACTCTTTAGAAAAAAAATACACATAATTTTTTTTATCGCATTCTGTTTCGGCATGCGATCTCATCATTGACCAACGTTTTGACAAACGGATTACGATGCTCTTCAATATCTTCTAATATGCATTCATAAAAAAGATGGTATTCCACGAGTTAGAGTAAGCAAAACGTCTTAAAGTCCTCCTGCTAATCCTCCTCCTCCTCATCCTAATCCTCATCCTCATCCTCAACATCATCTTCCTTCCTCCTCCTCATAATCATCATCATCATCAATCGGTATTGGTATTTAAGCCATTGCGAGAGTCCCGAACTTCGTGATAGGCAACACGAGATACCATCTAACGCCTATCTTCATCCAAAGAGTTGATATAAGTCATGTTGCACATAGTACAAATCACTTATTACGCCCTCAAGCCAAATCTTTTTTCGGTCTACCACGCACCCTAGCCTTTCTTGGTCTGCCACGCACCCTAGCCTTTCTTGGTCTGCCACGCACCCTAGCATTTATTGATCTGCCACGCACCTTGTCTTTCTTGGGTTGCCACACACCCTAGCCTTTCTTGGTCTGCCACGCACCCTAGTCTTTCTTGGGTTGCCACACACCCTAGCCTTTCTTGGTCAGCCACGAAACCTAGCCTTTCATGGGTTGCCACTCACCCTAGCCTTTCTTGGTATGCCATGCACCCTAGCCTTTCTTGGTATGCCACGCACCCTAGTCTTTCTTGGTATGCCACGCACCCTAGCCTTTCTTGGGTTGCCACGCACCCCAGCCTTTCTTGGTCTGCCACGCACCCTAGTCTTTCTTGGTCTGCTACGCACCCCAGCCTTTCTTGGGTTGCCACGCACCCTAGTCTTTCTTGGTATGCCACGCACCCTAGCCTTTTTTGGTATGCCACGCACCCTAGTCTTGCTTGGGTTGCAATGCATACTAGCCTTTCTTGGTATGCCACGCACCCTAGTCTTTCTTGGGTTGCCACGCACCTTAGCCTTTCTTAGTATGCCACGAACCCTAGCCTTTCTTGGGTTGCCACTCACCCTAGCCTTTCTTGGTATGCCATGCACCCTAGTCTTTCTTAGTATGCCACGCACCCTAGTCTTTCTTGGTATGCCACGAACCCTAGCCTTTCTTGGGTTGCCACGCCCCCTAGTCTTTCTTGGTCTGCTACGCACCCCAGCCTTTCTTGGGTTGCCACTCACCCTAGCCTTTCTTGGTATGCCATGCACCCTAGCCGTTCTTGGTATGCCACGCACCCTAGTTTTTCTTGGTATGCCACGAACCCTAGCCTTTCTTGGGTTGCCACGCACCCTAGCCTTTCTTGGTCTGCCACGCCCCCTAGTCTTTCTTGGTCTGCTACGCACCCCAGCCTTTCTTGGGTTGCCACGCACCCTAGCCTTTCTTGGTATGCCACGAACCCTAGTCTTGCTTGGGTTGCAACGCATCCTAGCCTTTCTTAGTATGCCACGCACCCTAGTCTTTCTTGGGTAGCCACGCACCCTAGCCTTTCTTAGTATGCCACTCACCCTAGCCTTTCTTGGGTTGCCACTCACCCTAGCCTTTCTTGGTATGCCATGCACCCTAGCCGTTCTTGGTATGCCACGCACCTTAGTCTTTCTTGAGTTTCAACGCACCCTAGCCTTTCTTGGAATGCCACGCACCTTAGTCTTTCTTGAGTTGCCACGCACCCTAGCCTTTCTTGGTATGCCACGCACCCTAGCCTTTCTTTGTATGCCACGCACCCTAGTTTTTCTTTGGGTTGCCACGCACCCTAGTCTTTCTTGGGTTGCAACGAACCCTAGCCTTTCTTGGTATGCCACGCACCCTAGCCTTTCTTGGGTTGCCACGAACCCTAGTCTTTCTTGGTCTGCCACGCACCCTAGCTTTTTTGGGTTGCCACGCACCTAGCTTTTCTTGGTGCGCCACGCACCTTAGCCTTTCTTGGTCTGCCACGCACCCTAGCCTTTCTTGGTCTGCCACGCACCCCAGCCTTTTTTGGTATGCCACGAACCCTAGCCTTCCTTTGTATGCCACGCACCCTTACCTTTCTTGGTCTGCCACGCACCTTAGCATTTCTTGGTATGCAACGCATTCTAGTTTTTTTTGGTATGCCACGAACCCTAGTCTTTCTTTGGTTGCCACGCACCCTAGCCTTTTTTGGTATGCCACGAACCCTAGCCTTTCTTTGTATGCCACGCACCCTAGCCTTTCTTGGTATGCTACGCACCTTAGTCTTTCTTGGGTTGCCACGCACCCTAGCCTTTCTTGGTCTGCCACGCACCCTACCCTTTCTTGGTCTGCCACGCAACCTACCCTTTCTTTGTTTGCCAAGCACCCTAGCCTTTCTTGGTATGCCACGCACCCGAAACTTCCTTGGCATGCGACGCACCCTAGCCTTTCTTGGTATGCCTCACACACTAGCCTTTCTTGGTATGCTACGCACCCTAGCCTTTATTGGTATGCCACGCACCCTAGTCGTTCTAGGGTGCCACGCACCCTAATCTTTCTTGGTATGCCACGCACCATAGTCTTTCTTGGTATTCCACGCACCCTAGCCTTTCTTGGTATGCCAGGCACCCTAGTCTTTCTTGGGTTGCCACGCAGCCTAGCCTTTCTTGGTATGCCACGCAGCCTAGCCTTTCTGGGTATGCCACGCACCCTAGTCTTTCTTGGGTTGCAACGCACCTTGGCCTTTCTTGGTCGGCACCGCACTCATGTCTTTCTTGGTATGCCACGCATGCATGTCTTTCTTGGGTTCCCACGCACACTAGCATTTCCTGGTATGCCACGCACTCTAGCCTTTCTTGGTATGCCACGCCCCCTAGTCTTTCTTGGTATGCATCACACCCTAGTCTTTCTTGGGTTGCCACGCACCCTAGCCTTTCTTGGTATGCCACGCACCCTAGCCTTTCTTGGTATGCCACGCACCCTAGTCTTTCTTGGGTTGCCACGCACCCTAGCCTTTCTTGGTCTGCACCGCACCCTAGCCTTTCTTGGTCTGCCACGCACCCTAGCCTTTCTTGGTCTGCCACGCACCTCAGCCTTTCTTGGTCTGCCACGTACCCTAGTCTTTCTTGGTTTGCTACGCACCCTTACCTTTCTTGGTCTGCCACGCACCTTAGCATTTCTTGGTATGCAACGCATCCTAGGTTTTTTTGGTATGCCACGAACCCTAGTCTTTCTTTGGTTGCCACGCACCCTAGCCTTTTTTGGTATGCCACGCACCCTAGCCTTCCTTTGTATGCCACGCACCCTAGTCTTTCTTGGTATGCCTCGCACCCTAGCCTTTCTTTGGAATGCTACGACCCCTAGCCTTTATTAGTATGCCACGCACCCTAGTCGTTCTAGGGTTGCGACGCATCCTAGTCTTTCTTGGTATGCCACGCACCATAGCCTTTCTTGGTCTGCCACGCACCCCAGCCTTTCTTGGTATGCCACGCACCCTAGCATTTCTCGGGTTGCCACGCACCCTAGCTTTTCTTTGTATGCTACGCACCTTAGTCTTTCTTGGGTTGCCACGCACCCTAGCCTTTCTTGGTCTGCCACGCACCCTACCCTTTCTTGGTCTGCCACGCACCCTACCCTTTCTTTGTTTGCCAAGGACCCTAGCCTTTCTTGGTATGCCACGCACCCGAAACTTCCTTGGCATGCGACGCACCCTAGCCTTTCTTGGTATGCCTGGCACTCTAGCTTTTCTTGGTATGCTACGCACCCAAGCCTTTATTGGTATGCCACGCACCCTAGTAGTTCTAGGGTTCCACGAACCCTAGTTTTTCTTGGTATGCCACGCACCATAGCCTTTCTTGGTATTCCACGCACCCTAGCCTTTCTTGGTATGCCAGGCACCCTAGTCTTTCTTGGGTTGCCACGCACCATAGCCTTTCTTGGTATGCCACGCAGCCTAGCCTTTCTGGGTATGCCACGCACCCTAGTCTTTCTTGGGTTGCAACGCACCTTAGCCTTTCTTAGTCGGCCACGCACTCATGTCTTTCTTGGTATTCCACGAACGCATATCTTTCTTGGGTTCCCACGCACACTAGCCTTTCCTGGTATGCCACGCACCCTAGCCTTTATTGGTATGCAACGCCCCCTAGTCTTTCTTGGTATGCATCACACCCTAGTCTTTCTTGGGTTGCCACGCACCCTAGCCTTTCTTGGTATGCCACGCACCCTAGCCTTTCTTGGTATGCCACGCACCCTAGTCTTTCTTGGGTTGCCACGCACCCTAGCCTTTCTTGGTCTGCCCCGCACCCTAGCCTTTCTTGGTCTGCCACGCACTCATGTCTTTCTTAGTATTCCACGAACGCATATCTTTCTTGGGTTCCCACGCACACTAGCCTTTCCTGGTATGCCACGCACCCTAGCCTTTATTGGTATGCCACGCCCCCTAGTCTTTCTTGGTATGCATCACACCCTAGTCTTTCTTGGGTTGCCACGCACCCTAGCCTTTCTTGGTATGCCACGCACCCTAGTCTTTCTTGGGTTGCCACGCACCCTAGCCTTTCTTGGTCTGCCCCGCACCCTAGCCTTTCTTGGTCTGCCACGCACCCTAGCCTTTCTTGGTATGCCACGCACTTTAGCTATTATTGGTATGCTACGAACGCTAGCCTTTCTTGGTATGCCACGCTCCCTAGCCTTTCTTGGTATGCCACGGACCCTAGTCTTTCTCGGGTTGCCACACACCTTAGTCTTTCTTGCGTGTCCACGCACACTAGCCTTTCTTGGTCTGCCACGTACCCTCGCTTTTCTTGGTATGCCACGCACTCTAGTCTTTCTTGGGTTGCCACGCACCCTAACCTATCTTGGTATGCTACGCACCCCAGCTTTACTTGCTATGCCACGCACACTAGCGTTTCTTGGTATGCCACGCACTCTAGTCTTTCTTGATATGCCACGCACATTAGCCTTTCTTGAGTCTGCCACGCCCCCTAGCCTTTCTTGGTATGGCAAACACCCTAGTCTTTCTTGGGTTCCGACGCGCCCTAGTCTTTCTTGGTATGCCACGCACCTTAGCCTTTCTTGGTATGCCACGCACCGTAGCCTTTCTTGGTATGCCACACACCCTAGTCTTTCTTTTGTTGCCACGCACTTTAGCCTTTCTTGGTATGCGCTTCACCCTAGCCTTTCTTGGTATGCCACGCACACTAGTCTTTCTTGATTTGCCACGTACCCTAGCCTTTCTTGGTATGCCAGGCACCCTAGTCTTTCTTGGGTTGCCACGCACCTTAGCCTTTCTTGGTATGCCACGCACCCTAGCCTTTCTTGATATTCCACGCACCCTAGCCTTTCTTGGTATGCCACGCACCCTAGCCTTTCTTGTTATGCCACGCACCCTAGCCTTTCTTGGTATGCCACGCACCCTAGTCTTTCTTGGGTTGCCACGCACCCAAGTCTTTCTTGGTATGCCACGTACCCAAGTCTTTCTTGGTATGCCACGCACCCTAGCCGTTCTTGGTCAGCTAGGCACCCTAGCCTTTCTTGGGTTGCCACGCACCTTAGCTTTTCTTGGTATGCCACGCACCCTAGCCTATCTTGGTATGCCACGCACAGTAGTCTTTCTTGGGTTGCCACGCACCCTAGCCTTTCTTGGTATGCCACGCACCCTAGCCTTTCTTGGTCTGCTAGGCACCATAGCTTTTCTTGGTATGCCACGCACCCTAGCTTTTCTTGGGTTGCCACGCACCCTAGTCTTTCTTGGGTTGCCACGCACCCTAGTCTTTCTTGGGTTGCCATGAACCCTAGCCTTTCTTGCCTGCCACGCACCTCAGCCTTTCTTGTGTCGCCACGCACCTTAGTCTTTCTTGAGTTGCCACGCACCCTATCCTTTCTTGGTCTGCTACGCCCTCTGGCTTTTCTTTGGTTGCCACACACCCTAGCTTTTTAGAGGTTGCCACGCACCTTAGTTCCTGGGATATCCAGGCATATTTATGGAGTTGATGTGAGAGGTGACACGCTGTACATGGTCAAACCATCTGAGATTCTGAACGCATAAGACATCCATAATCCTACTAATACCAAGTTTCTGATGAAGCACAGTTGAAATTAAACCTTTTCTCAAGTTATCAGCCGCACATCAATCTGATCATAGCACAGTCATTACACCGAAGCAGTTGCAGATCAGAAGTGGTTGCGGCCTATGCTTTACTGTCATTCAAGATAGCATAGCGAACACAGGCTGCAAACAAATTGCCCTAATCTTGAAGGAAATGTGCCAAGATGTTAGGATTGGCAACAGCTACCTGAAATTTCCCGAAGCAATGCAACAGTTGGCAGTGAGCACGCGTTCGCAACAACCACCAGTATTATTCTAATATATATATATATATATATATATATATATATATATATATATATATATATATAGTAACCTATGAAAAAGCTACACAGAGGCTCCCGCATTTCATCCCCGGCGGAATCTTCAGGCTAAAATGCATGGAGTTATTTTTGCCGGATGTCTATATATACACGGCAAGTTAGTTAACCAATCATATTCTTTGTTGTTCAATCAGCCAATCGTTGGGCTTCCCACGAAAAAAGGTCTAATTAGTGTTACTTCCTATATCCTGTTTTATTGTTCTGTATATAAAAACACCCGGTAAAAATAACTCCAAGAATTTTAGCCTGAATATTCCCCCGGGGATGAGACGCGGGAGCCTCTGTGTAGCTTAATTGCCATAAATATATTGTCAGAGCTTACTACCTAGCTCTACTTACGTATCGAGCACTGTTGAAGTAAATACTGAAAATTGATACATAAAAAATTATATCGCCTTATAAAATTTTATGTGAATAACTGAAATAGTATATATATATATATATATATATATATATATATATATATATATATATATATATACGGCACAATCACGTTGACACACCGGTTCCCGTTAGATCACCGAAGTTAACGGCGTCGACCTTGGCCAGTACTAAATGGGTTACCATTTAGGAATACCAGGTGCTGTATGTGCTCTCTGCTTATCTCGGCATTGTTTCCAGTCGTCTTGTATTACTACTTGTCATTGGAATCAAGCAGTGCCGACTCAGGAGAGCGGTTGTTGGAGATTGCGCAACCCTTGCAATTACAAATTCACGCGCGGGCAGCCCCTGGCGGGGCACTCATACGTCGAAAAATCGACGGGAGAGTCCATCATATATATATATATATATATATATATATCTATATATATATATATATGTTTATTTATTTATAGGTAATGTTACTCACTCTATGCATTAAATCTCTTTTCTAACTTCCAGAATTATTGCAGAGTTGATATAAGTTATTCTGTTTAGGCATGCGATTTCATCATTTACCGGAATACAATTTTATGGGGAATGAACAGTGTATGATTCATGATGTACATGTGTGCATGTGTATGGAGTGGTGGGGTAGCAGGTGTAGCTTTGGTGAATTTCGGGAAGCATGAATGTTTAAAGAATGCAGTGTCTCGGCAGCCGACAACTAACGCAGGTTGTTGTTCAATGCTTCAGCAATTCTGAGCGTGAAAAAATGTTTCCAAAAGTCATGGGAGCTGTGCTGTTTGTTGTGCCTTTGTGGGCATGTCAATGTGTGTTAGACACATGGAGATCAAAATGGTGCTCCGGATTCTACTTTTTGCGAGATGATTAATAATTTCGTGAGTGTTTACCTAATCAGTTGTCGGACGTCTGAGCTTCAAAGAATCCGAGGCCAGGAAAGCCAGGCGTATGGCAGTCTCTGATGGCTTGGTTACACGTCTCTGAAGGGTTTCTAGGTGGTAACGGTTCCGAGCAGGAAATGGATTCTGACCTAATGATGCGAATTTTACACGTAGTCACATGATAGATGTACACAGTTTTAAATAAGTAGCTAGTGAATGGCCATATTTATTTAGGAGAAAAACAAACACGCACACACATACAGGCAGACACGATATTGTCTGATAGTTTTATTACTACATTCTTTATTTATCCCAACATTAACACTATGTTCATCCATCCATTCAATTTCTCTGAAACTTGGCCAAAATATGGACGCAATTGTTCCTAATAGAAAATAAGTATCGCTGACCTTGGAAAAAATCTGGTTCGCGCCCCCAGGGGGTAAAAATCCCCCAAAATGGCAAAAAATTACCCTTTTCTCCCATAACGTTTGATCCATCCATTCAATTTTTCTGAAACTTTATTTCCAACAGTTAAAGGTTTTCTGAATTAGAATGAATTTTGCATCCATTTTCTTTGCTCGAGTTTTGTTTCGAAGTTTTTTTTTTGCAAAATACACCTAAATAGTTTTATACAGTATTCACCTATAAAAAATATATTTTAACGGACTGAGAAGGATAACTTGATTTTTTTTCTCATATATTAAAAATGTCACCCATTATAAATATATTATGCTCTTAAAAGCGTAATCAACCCCTACATAGCTATATCTCATATATTAAAAATGTCAGTCAAATTATCGAATTTAATTCACGATGACATTGCTTCTAACAAATCGATATTTGCTTCCGCCTAGCCACAGTATTTTTTTCATTCCAGCAAGTTCTTTACTACAATATAAAAATGTCTTTCGCGTAAGTTTCTTGAAAAATACTTATTCCGGCTAAGAAGAATGTTGCGTTGGATGATTAAAGAAGAAGACGAAGAAGAAGAAGAAGAAGAAGAAGAAGAAGAAGAAGAAGAAGAAGAAGAAGAAGAAATAAAATAAACACGAAACAAACAGTTCGTAATTTTAAATAAAATGATATAATTTATATCTATACGTAAAACTTTTTTTTTAATCCGAATCTATTATTTCGTCCAAATAAATATACCCCTGCTTAGGTTTATTCGGCATAATAGGTAGAGCGTTCGCTAATGGACCGATAGATTGAGGTTCAATCCCTGGTGGAGTCATACCAAAAATTTAAAAAAATAGTACTTGATGCCCCCTTGCTAAACACTCAACATTATAAGGTAACGATCAAAGGTAAGTGGAGTAATCTGTCGCCCTCCCCTACACCTCGATGTAGTAGCTAATGAAAAGGGAGCCTTCCGGTCGCCCTCAACTATATATAAGAATATATAGAGAGACAAGTAGAATGTATCATCCGCAGACAGCGTTTTCGCCATATCACGGCTCTTTAGCGTGGCTAGACATGGCGAGTGTTTCAAGCTGAGATTCGAAACCCAACCGCTTGGGCAAGCTTAGTCACACGTTATCACTGTTGCCACGACAGTGGTGGAAAATATGTTTTGTATTTGTTTACATTACCGGCAGCTTAAAGATCTCTTTTTTTATGAAGAGCGTTACTTTAGTTATCAACATATCAATTATAATTTCCTTTTACGCAATTATTTTTATGGATTCCTTTATGAAAACGTGATAGAAAAACATGAGAAACAACAGCATCAAACTTTCGGAATCATTTCAAAAAATAACAATATTTATTGACATCGTCTCATAAAAAATCGCCTCAAGATTTATATGAACGTCAATATCGATGACGTCATCACTTTTATGCATTTATTCTTAGTAATAACGATTTGCGTAGGATTAAAATTTATTTTAATGGAGTTCTTTATCGCGTTACAACGGAAGTTCGGCCCGTTATTAACGTTTTATAAAACAATAAAAACACAATATAACATTTTTTTTGAATCGATAATATTGTAATAATTCTCGATGCCAATAAGCCTGTTAATGCTACGTTCATAAATGTTTTCGGTTTTTATTCATCTGTCTATCTATCTATCTATCTATCTATCTATCTATCTATCTATCTATCTATCTGTCTGTCTGTCTGTCTGTCTATCTATGTATCTATCTGTCTGTCTGTCTGTCTATCTATCTATCTATCTATCTGTCTGTCTGTCTGTCTGTCTATCTATCTATCTATCTATCTATATGTCTGTCTATCTGTCTGTCTGTCTGTCTGTCTATCTATCTATCTATCTATCTGTCTGTCTGTCTGTCTGTCTGTCTATCTATCTGTCTGTCTTTCTGTCTATATACTATTAAACAGATATGGTGATTTAGGAGTTTGTTAGGAAATGACGCTATGACAGGAAGTCAACGTGGAAAAGAAACGAGTAAAATCTTTTTTCTTGGGTGTTGGACGTCTAATTGCACGGACGTCTTTTTGGGTCCTTTTACGGGGATGGCCGGAAAGATATTAATTAGCAATCTTCTGAATGAACTTTCCATGTGCTACGAACTAATGCATTTAAAAAAAAAGAAGTGAACAAAAGAATACGAAAAGCCCAGAGCAAATAATGGAGTTGTTGATTGAATTTATATGGCGATGGCTGTTTCGCGAGAGAATAACTACTATTTCAGATGCTGATAATACCAGGAGACGGTGAAAACGAACGATTCCAATGCTGCTGCTACTACTACAGTAAGAACGAGAGCATTCAAACTATTCGGCATAACATTCACAGATAACATGAATTGGAACAAATACATAGAAGACATTGTCAAGGCTGCCACAAAGAAGGTAGGCTCCCTTTATCAAGCTAGAAAACTTCTCATACCTGTCAGTATCTTATATCTCTACAAAGTCATTATTTTCGCATTCTTGGAGTATTGTTGTCACATCTGGGCTGGTGCACAAACTACGAGCCTCTCCCTCTTGGGCAGGGTCCAAAAAAGAGCCTTTATTCCAATACGTCCTACACTATCTAACAAGCTCCAGCCTCTGTCCCATCGCCGTAATGTTGCATCTCCGTGCTTGTTTTACAAGTACTATGGAATGTGCTCTCATGCACTTGCGCCTCCTCGACGTAAATACCCCCCGAACAACCCGTTAGTCAGAAAGATTCCACCCCTTCACTGTAGAGGTCCCCAGATGCTGGAGGGCTTTCTACTCTAATAGCATCTTTCCTCGAACCGATAGCCTTTGGAATTCCCTCCCTGCTTCCTGGTTCCTCGTACTGTACTAATATGTACAAGTTTGAATGTAATATGAGCAAGCATCTCATTGCACAACTCAGTACTTAAGATATGCTCTTCTGTAGTGAAATGGTTTAGGTACGTTCAATGGAAGATTATCTTGATTTTCCTTCGGTTGTGAAGAGCGATTGATGATGCATCATGTCTCATGAGGCTCAATTCTCGGGAAAAAGTTGCCTATGACTGTCATGAAGAAGAAAACACTTAGTATCATCAGTGCGCATGTCTGCACTTGGAAAACATTACGCTTTTATAAACAAACCAACATTTGAACGCGTTTCCGTTTGCAGCGTTTTTCGGTTTTCGATCTTTTTTTTTTTTGTTTCAATAAAAAATCAGTTCGGAGATTACCTTATTTATTTATTTATGGCTGAACTGAAATCTCAGTAAATACGCTATGTGAAACAAAAAGAATTAGAATAAGTAACTAGCAGGAAGACCCAGCGTTGCCCGGGATTGAATAAGGAAGCCTATGCCCATAAAACTATATTACTTTTTATTGTTATTTATACATGTTACTTTCTGTAAATTTATAGTATATTCCGATCGAGGCACATCCGTCGTTTTCCAGGGACTTAACGTGTTTAAAGTTTTGAAGGGGTTCTGACCCCATAGAATCGTTAGGGTGACATGTAGAGATTCAGGGTCACTTCTCAGAAAATGTTATACATATGATTTAAATTTCATCGAATTAAAATATATTTGGAGTTTTAAGGGAAGTTCTGACCCATGGTTTCCCTAGGGGTCGCGTAGATATTCAGGGCCCTTCTATTGTCTTCCCGTGAAAATTGTTTACATATGATTTAAATTTCATCAAAATGTGATAAATCTGAAGTTTTAAAGAAGAAGGAGGGCCTGCCCCATAGCCCCCTAAGGAGGGCACTTAGAGACTCAGGACTGTTTGTATTGTCTTCCCCAGTTAATTTTACATACAAATACACTTTAAGTTTTAATGTAGATTCTCTAGCCTTTCTTTCTATATGGAACACACACAAAAACATTGACATTTACATATAGAGGTAGGGGCATTTTGTGAATCGGTAAAAACATTACAGCTCCGACAAACTCAATATTTTATTCTCATCGACATAATCAACTGGCGCAAATCAGGTCATGTTTTGTTTTGAATTTTATATATAAATCAAAGATGTTTGTGTCTGTCTGTCCATATATCAGTTGTTAATGGTTCATCCAAAACCAATGGCATATTTCAAATAAGCAGGTCCCTGTATATATATATATATGATTACTATTTAATGTATATACACATATAATATCATAAGATGATATAATATAGTGTGTATATTATATTTTCAGCATTTACTTGAACCTTGCTGAGTAGAATTCAGTAATTTTTCCATCCTCACGGGAAATCATTTAGCCTAGTGTATCCTATGCATTTGTTTATCTGTATTTCCGGAAAACGAAAGCAGGGAATTGTGGTTGTTTAAAGTACTCTAGAAAAAGAGGCGCATCGCCCGACAACCCAGACTGATATCCAAAAGATAAACGTGAGCCAGACATGAAGCTGAAGTAACCTCACCGCACTTCCGACTCTGGCGTCACTTCCTACGACTCGCCCTCCTACAGTGGATGTGGATGGGGTGAGTAGCCTGTTTTCTACCACAACCGTAGTAGGAAGTATGACGAGCAAATTTATATGAAATCAATAAAACAACCGGGAGTAGAAAAGGTAGAACCGATAGTCCCCATTATTCAACGATCTATAGAGGGGCCATTTAATTTTTCTTTTTCGGTGTTTTAGACGAGGTGGGCATGACATTGTGCATGAATGAGGTGCGACAGAATAGGGGTTTGAAAATGATTTCTGTTTTAAAATTATGCTCCCAGGAATTCATGGATACATGTTTTGAAAACTGTTAGATAGAAACCTTTTATTATTCTGTTTAAACGGTGTTTCTTACACTTTCATTTTTATTGCTCTTCATCATAATAACATCATATCACACGCATTTCTTTAATCTATTCGGCTATTAACACCTTTTACAATAACATGTTTGAAAATAATAGAGTCTGACATGTACCGGACGTTGCGAAAGTCCTGTTACACTTCATTTCTTAAATCGTTTGAAACTTAAGCGTGGCAAACCAACGAACAGATATAGCCTCCTATAGAAAAGGGCGGATGCATCTACGATCTATGTTGAATCCATTGTCACATATTGAGACAAAAACTCATTTTTGTTGCGTTGAAACAGTTGCACGCAACACTCTGAATCGTCGTCACCTTGTTTCTGATTGACTGTGAGCAAACGCAGCACCCACTTTGAACACAGTTTTCTCATGTATAAATGTTAATGTGAAATGGCGAATATACTGCTTTCTGATATGTTCAGCTCCTCTGCTATCCCACGCAACTTCAATTTACGATCGAAAAAAATAAGTTTGTGAAGTTTTTTTATGTTTTTCGGGACAATTGTCGAATTTGGACGATTTCAACGTTAAGCATCATTTGTGTCTGTACGACCGCGTTTAAAGTCACCTTTTAACCTTCGTTTCTGATAACGTTTCTCAAGTCGTTGCTTTGCTTGAACCGTATTTTTCTCGTCAGAAGGCAATGATTTATGAACGCACGGAATTCGGATGTTTTCTATTGTTTTGTCAATTTGCAACAGTAGCTTAACTTAAATTACCTGTAATTTGTAAACTAATAATCCGATTGGGGTCAAAGTTTGACACGTTTTATTTAAAAATTAGTTCTTTATAAAAATTAGATTTTTTTAGTAGTGACGTCATCTATGTGTCAGACTCAGGACTTATTGAGTGATGCGTTATGAACTTCATCCATTCATTTCGTATGAATCAGATGATTCTATTATAGGAATTGGGTTCCCCCAATATATTTCTAGTTAGAATTCTTTCGAGAAAGACAGCGGTACTTACAGAAAGGATCACGTGAAGGTTGCCAGCATCCTAAGTGAAAGTGTTTCTGTGGAACGAGCTGGATTCGAACTTGGCACACCCACGATGTCAGTCCGTGTCGTTTACCACTTAGCCACCGTCACCTCCGTTATGAATTGAATAAGGGGAAATAACTACGTAAAAATACTATAGAGTATGATAAAACACAGAAGACGATTCATAATAATAATAATAAGTCGAAGGATTATTGGAACACCGTTGGTTGGGGAATATTAAACCAATTTTGACGTTGAAAATGACGTCAATCAACAGATAATGGACAATGAGAATTAGATAGTTCTGTTAAGTGGTCAGGTAATTTATATAAAATTTGACAAATAAAATGGTATAAGAAAAAAGATCATATCGAAATTTAAACAAATAAACAATGATGTACGGCTTCTTTTTTCTTCTTCCTCGTGTAGTCTCGCATTATATCTCAGGGTCCACAGACGCTAATTTGTCCCTCCAAACGATCAAAGGCAAACGACTAGTCTCGCACTAAAAATTGTCAGTGTAAAAAAAAGAAAATCCCTCTGTGTTTAACAAACGATAAATAAACAGGCGGAAGCTTTTTCTTACAACTAACAAAGTAATTTTTCCTGTTTGTTTTCTACCTATCTTGTGATCAGGTACAACAGAGAAACAATAAAAGGGAAGTTACTCGTCAAGCACTAAAAACTACAGTGTGTATTTCGGAATTTGAGTTATCGGTCTTGCACCGTTTTAATTTTATAAGTGAGAACAATTATACTCGTTCATCATTGTGGGAGTATTTGATTGCAACATGACATGACATTGCAGTGCAACGGACGTACATTCTCGGCATAATCACGTTGACACATCGGTTCCTGTTAGATCACCGAAGTTAAGCGACGTTGAACCTGGGCAGTACTATAAATGGGTGACCATTTGGGAATACCGCTTATCTCGGCATTGTTTTCAAATCGTCCTGGGTGTCATCTTGCCACTAGAATCAAGCAATGTCGTCCCAGGAAAGGTGTGTTAGAAATTGCGCAACCCTTGTTTCACAATTACACACGTGCAGTCACCCTTACAGTGTGTATCCATTGTCTCTCAAGACTGAACGGAGGCCATGGCATTCTCGATTCTATTTGCTGGAATGTGTATTATTGAGATTATTTGAACTACTATTATATTCTTGTTTGTTATTTTCACAACGTTTCGGCCGATGTAATTCCAGAACTTCATCAGGTGCATCTTTTCGAACTCGGGAATGTTTATGTCGAACTCGGGAATCTACATAAATTTTATAACCTAACCCTTTTATTTAATGCACGTTGGTGGATTGTCCTTATTTCGTCAGCCATTGCAATCCTTGGATGTTTTTATTAGTTTAGTCTTTTCTGTCATGTTTAGAAATCCCATTAATTATTGTGAAGGGCATATTCTTCGCTGTAGTAAAGTAGCTGTACCTAAGGATTTCTCTTTTCATAATTGAGAAGTGACGCCTAGATACTGTGACGTGGGAGTTTGTGCAAGAGATGCCAGGAGACCGACACGCGCACAGGAACGCAAACATACATAAACGTTGTGGCTGACTGCCGGTTGAATGTATTGCGTGAGTTATCAGCAAAAAAGAAAATAAAACTCTTTTGTGTCTTAAAGACAATAAATAAACATAAGAAAGCTTTTTCTTTACAATTGGCAACAGGAATTGATCGTTTTTATTTTCTTCGTATCACGGATCGACTACAGCGGAGAAACGACCAAACTTAATTCCTTATTTTGTCCTTTTGTCGATGAACGATGTTTCTGACAAAGGGGGAAAAATTGCATTTTTCTGGGTCGAAATCTATCTATATAACACTTATCATTGGCTAAATTTTGACCTTGAAGTGGAATTTTTTTCGCTCCTTACATCAGGTGACGCTATGACTTGTCTGGAGCGATTTCCATTTTTAAAAAAACAAATGAAAACATATCATCCTCTACTAATCTATATGAGTCAGATACGTCCTAAGATGGAGTACTGTTGTCACATCTGGAGAAGCACCAGTCAGCGCACTCTTTCTTGCCTTAATAGAGTACAAAATCGACTTCGCAATCTAGTGGGGTGATCTATTCCGTTTTCTGCAGCCTCTTTCTCACAGAAAAGATGTTGTTAGTCTTTCTCTACTCTATCGTTATTTTCATGGAAAGTGCTCGACTGAGCTTCGATGCCTGCTTCTTCGTAACATATTCACAGCAAGAACTTGTCTTACTACCACCACTGCAAAAAACTTTCCCTTCTTCGTAACATATTCACAGCAAGAACTTGTCTTACTACCACCACTGCAAAAAACTTTCCCTTCTTCGTAACATATTCACAGCAAGAACTTGTCTTACTACCACCACTGCAAAAAACTTTCCCTTCTTCGTAACATATTCACAGCAAGAACTTGTCTTACTACCACCACTGCAAAAAACTTTCCCTTCTTCGTAACATATTCACAGCAAGAACTTGTCTTACTACCACCACTGCAAAAAACTTTCCCTTCTTCGTAACATATTCACAGCAAGAACTTGTCTTACTACCACCACTGCAAAAAACTTTCCCTTCTTCGTAACATATTCACAGCAAGAACTTGTCTTACTACCACCACTGCAAAAAACTTTCCCTTCTTCGTAACATATTCACAGCAAGAACTTGTCTTACTACCACCACTGCAAAAAACTTTCCCTTCTTCGTAACATATTCACAGCAAGAACTTGTCTTACTACCACCACTGCAAAAAACTTTCCCTTCTTCGTAACATATTCACAGCAAGAACTTGTCTTACTACCACCACTGCAAAAAACTTTCCCTTCTTCGTAACATATTCACAGCAAGACCTTGTCTTACTACCACCACTGCAAAAAACTTTCCCTTCTTCCCCGCGTGTGCATAACATAAAACGGAATTTCCTTGAACAGAGTTTCTTTCCTAGAACTTCTCATATGTGGAACACGTTACCGCAAGATTGCTTCATTGAGGGATACGACATGGTTATCTTCAAATCTAATGTCAATAAACACTTGTCATAAACCATCCTCATTAGTCATCAAATGTTATTCATTTCATTCATAATTTCCAATCCTCTCATAATATTCTTCATCATTCAACTGACAATCTATCCATCTCGGTAACCCTTATATTCGAGCAACTTTCAGAATTGATAAGCGTTGACTTATTTAGTAGACAAAAGAAAAACATTTTTAAATACTATTTACAACTCCTGCCTCGAGAATTTTATACGGCTGGTAGTGAAGTTTTGCAAGGCTTTTTTTTTCTTCTTCTTTTGTCAGTTTCGCTTTTATGATTGCCTCCCGTGGAATGGTGCAGTACGCTAGGAACAATCATGTAATATCACATTCTCGGTTCATTTAGTAACATGCGTTTCTCCGAAGGGCATCGTGCCTTTCCCACCAAAATAAAATTTTAAAAAACAATCGACACACAAGATATTTCGAGAAACTCCGGGAACGGTTTAACTAATAAACATTAAATCACTTTATTTGTACGCTGTTTTATTTTATTTTATTTTATTTTATTTTGTTTTCGACTGCCGAATTGAAGAATTGTTTCAATCTTCGGCCTCAGACAATTCATCTCCAAAACAATTCGTTTTCCTCTTTTATCCAAAATAAAATAAACTTCTTTGCCAATTTTGCTGAGTGGTTGAGTGGTTTTGACATCACCTTAATCATATTCCGATATTTATCAAGAAAATCTTTCTTTTCAAAACCCTATGTATGCGTATGTTAGAGCGGTGTTATATATATATATATATATATATATATATATATATATATATATATATATATATATGTGTGTGTGTGTGTGTGTGTGTGTGTGTGTGTGTGTGTGTGTGTGTGTGCATTCGTGTACGTACACAAACACAGCAGGAGTAAATATACATTCTTATAATAAGCATTACTAACGAAGGCTGCTGTCAGAAGGTCCTGATCGACCTAGGCATGATGACATCGATCATATTCCCTCTATACAAATGAGTGACCACTTACGTAGGCTAAGAGCCACTCGGGGATAAGAGTTTAGGGAATTGTCAGTTGAATGATGAACAATATTACGAGAGGATTGAAAATGCTGAACTGAA
The DNA here is from genome assembly GCA_963556195.1 of Sepiola atlantica. NCBI lineage: Eukaryota > Metazoa > Mollusca > Cephalopoda > Sepiida > Sepiolidae > Sepiola > Sepiola atlantica. The sequence continues at coordinate 14,832,003 of OY744545.1, read as the reverse complement.
TGGACAACATTTGATTACTTAAGAGGTCGGCGAGACAAGTATTTATTTACATTGGATAATCATTCGGTTAACAGTGGAAAATGAAATCCCGAGGTTTGCAGCGATTTGACGCTTAACGCTCCTCTGAAACTCTGAGAATTCTGATGCTTCTTTAGTCCGTGTCGTACTTAAATTATATATATATATATATATATATATATATGCTGCCTAAATACACACACACACAATATATATATATATATATATATATATATATATATATATATATATATATATATTATTATTATTATTATTATTATTATTATTATTATTATTATTACTATTATTAAAAATAACCGACAATTTTTGTCTGGTTATTTTAGTATTGATCCCTTCAATTTTCCGGATTAAAATCTTAATCTCGGAAGAAAATTGGATGATGAAACTGCCGTAATGTACATGTTGGCCCAGAGAACTTTCTGACCCGTCTGGGTCCATCGTCAGTGGAATAATGACAAACAGGTAAAGACCTGGAGTGCTTATAATACCTAATAAATATAGTTTCATATTTAAATTTTCCCGCCATAATTAATTATAAATCTCACTCCCGGTCTTTACCTGTTTGTCATTATTCCACTGACGGTGGACCCAGACGGGTCAGAAAGTTCTCTGGACCAACATGTACATTACGGCAGTTTCATCATCCAATTTTCTTCCGAGATTAAGATTTTAATCCGGAAAATTGAAGGGATCAATACTAAAATAACCAGACAAAAATTGTCGGTTATTTTTAATAATAGTGTCTTAAGGAAAAAATGCTGCCTCGATATATATATATATATATATATATATATATATATATATATATATATATATATATATATATATATATATATATATATATATATATAAGTAGCATATTTTCATTCAGACAAACTTTATTAACTAACACGGAGTGTTTTTGCTTGATAAACGTTTTTATTCAATCTTCTGAATAGTTCATTTTGTATTTCGGTCAAATCGATGTATGCCAGTTCCGTGGGTTTCTTGTTCCATTTTTCTTTCCTTTTTCGCGAGTACTTTCGATTTGATTCGTGAAATCATCTGCAGGCGGTGTTAGTCTCACTGTCTTTACAAGTATGGCTTTACTGTTGAGTAGTTTAACGGCTAGTGGTGTACGACTTTAAAATGAGCGTCTATAATATTGAGATGTTACATGCGAACGTGATTACGTTCTAAGCGCGTGAAATATTCAAAAGTATGATTGCTTAAAAGCTAAGAATCTGTTAATATTACTTCCTATACTAGACACTTAAAAATGTTGTGACTAGTTTCGTAATTCACATTATTGATTGTGGGGTGTTTACTTTTTATGTAAAGGGCTTCAAGATGTTTTAATCTTTTGAAGTTGGTATTGTGGTGTATTATTTTAGTATTATTAACTAGGATGTGTCTATATTGAGAAGGAGCAGTCATGTTATTTTAGGTGTTGGCAAATAGGGCTAGTGTCGGAGAGATGTAAGGTGAGTATTCGAGAAAATGTTGTTATAATGAAATTCGTTTTATTATTGTTGTCGGAGATACATTCTTCCATAGGGGATTAAAAATTATATATTACATTGGTTCTTCCTAATGTGTTTTGGGTCTGAGAAGTATTATTTTTACTCCGTGGTTTGAAGTTTTCATTTTTTTTATAATTAATGATGAATCTTATTTTATTATTACAGTTGATATGTAGGGATGTATTATAGTTTTAAAAGCTTTTTCATCTAATGTAAATTCCCGGTCCATTTGGTTAGAGTAGAATAGATAAATGTAGTGGGAATTATTTAGCTGATTATTATTAGTTTTGTCTAAGTTTCTAATCATTAATTTTATTGGTTCGTTTACAATATAATTGGGAAATTGATCAATAAAAGCCAAAAGTGACCGAATATAAATCTTCTTCATTGTCATCTAATTCTTCTAGAAAAAAGAATCGGATACTTGCAAATAAGATTGTTAATAAACTCGGATTACTAGCGTCAATTAAGCTTCGTGGTCAAATCAGAAACCTGCTGGGCAGAATAATTGATAGAATTAGTAGAAATGTTCTTGGTCAAAGGCATTTATACGATAAAATCAATCTTAAGAACAATTATTTTAACAACCCAACTGGTCAAAGAGGTTATGGTAATATGGCAGTATAGTTAACGGCCGCGAAATCGACCAAAAAATCCAATTAATAACTTCAACCAAACGCATTAAAATTTGATTATCTACTGACCTGTACACTTTTAACGTTCTGAAACTGTGTAAAGATTTTTCTTTTTAAATATGATTTCGTTAAAAGCTCTTTATCAAACCCAGTAAAAAATTAAATATGGCTACCTACATTTTTCGTTAATCTTCAAGATATTGCAATGTACAAAAAAACTATTTTAAAACATTTTCAGAACGGTAAATGTTTTACAGGTCGGTAGAAAATTAAATGTTAATGCGTTTCGTGATTAACTGTAATTGTTTTTCGATTTCTTGCTTGTTAACTATAATATCTCGAAGCTGAACAAAAATGTAGGCCGCCATATTTGATTTTGTACTGGATCTGAAACGAAATATTATTTTGAAATTAAAGAAAGTTAAGGTTAAAACAGTTTCAGAAGGTTACAAGTATACAGGTCGATAGATAATTACATTATATTGCGTTTGGTAAAAGTTATTTGTTGCATATTTTGTGTATTTTAGATTTCTCGACTGTTAACTATACTGAAAGATTACCCATTTTCGATTCGTACCAATTTTCACGTAGATAGGGGCGTAGGTAGGTAGACTTGTATGTAAGTAGGTAGTAACAATTATGTTATGAAACGTCGATGATGAAACCTTCTGGAATGTTCTTTTTTTCATGTTTTTTCATCGTGACCAACTTTGATGCTGTGCCATGATCTTATGAACCACAAATAATATATCACGCACGACAAAACAGTTTTTTTCTACTTTGCCAAGGTCTTTAAAATACTCCTCCCACCACGGGAAGAAGTGACAAAAATTCCGAACGTAAGGATATAAAAGCCAGCGCATACGCGGCAGTGCACTCTGGCGCCACAAGAAAATAACTGAGCAGCCCTGTCGACATTCTCCGGTAGGGGCGCCCCGGGCGATTAGCAATAAACTAACCCTTTCTCAAATAGAACCCGTTTCTCAAAGAAATGTTTAATTTTTATTTCTTTGCATATAGAAAGACAAATCCTATTATATTCTTCGATCTCAGGTAAAGTGCGAAGGTAAAGCCTGGGAGGGAGAACCTTGTAGGATTGCACAAAACAATATATCAGCCCGACAGAGAAGGGTAGCTCTTGACGTAGAGTTTATTTACCTTGTCTGCAGGAGGTTAGACACAAGGTCAGATGTGGTTTTCACTAGGAGAACAAAGATATAAAAATATGCCTGAGCAGCCCTGTGGCATTATTCTGTGGAGGACGCCTCAAGCGATTAATAATTAACTAACCCCTTTTACAAGAGGAGATAAAGCCCGGGAAGGTTGACCTCCTAAGACTGAACAGAACCGTACCGCAGTTCGACAGCAACAAAGCCACTGTCGAACTGATTGTCGACGACGTATCTTAGACTGCTATAAAATGCCACAACTTGCTGTCACGATCTCATTTTTTTTCTGAACTAGCAAATATATGCATCTTCCAGTCGCATATTTTTCTAGGCTGAAAGGACTATATAATTATGAAAGAACGTAGTTAAAGCAAAATAAATTGTTTGGGACTATTTAAATTATTTCCAACGCTATTGATAATGTTTACCCATTCACTTATATTTTTATTATCGCTTATGTTTTAATTCATGTTTTGAAACATGACGTAACTCATAAATCTATGACGTCACGCTAAAGCTATAATTATTTTACGGTAATGTTTCAAGACCTATTTTTAAGAACGTCCAAATAGGTCAGTTGGTAGAATCTTAGACTGAAGATCTCAACGTTTCGGTTTCGATTTCCGGTTATGACATTCGCTTTATTTGTTGGTAATGTATTATTTATTATTAATGCAATATTCTACATTTTTTAAAGTAGTTAAAATCTCTGATATTTCGAAATGAAACAAATTCCGAAATTTAAAAACTTGTGACTGACGGACAAAATCTCTATTTATATAAGATATAAACTTTAAAGCCTTTCCACGGGTGGTCTGTAAAGCCCGTTACAGCTGCGATCAAATTGGTTCATATAACTAATTACTTAGGATAATAAGAAAAGAGACTTTCATAATTGAAACAAAGACACAAGTGGTTTATTATTATGATTGCTTACTTATATAAAAATTAGATGGCGTCTATCATCGGGGGTGAGTGTTGCCTGCTTTCTGTCTTTGCCATGATATGTTATCGTTATCTTTATAAATGCCTTTCATTGGGGTATCTGAAGAGCAGCGTGCAATTGTAGCATATTTCACGTTATGAAAGAATTGTAAGACCATCGTGAATTCTTCCATTGCCAAAACTAAATGATATGAGAAAAGGTAGATTAATCCTATTATATTCTTCAATATAAAATATTATTCCTTACTGATTATTATTTTCAGGTGATTATTTAAAAATATTTCATACAGGCAGCAGTCTATTTTTTAATAAATCGTACGTTATCATATTGCTCATAACACGGTACAACAAAACAAATAAAACTTAGCGAATCAGAAGCAAAGTTTGATTCGTCATCTTAAATGCTATTTGATTATAACATTGAAAATCCGGCAAAATAATTTTATATGATAGATTATTTTTATACTAAATCGGAGTCTATCAACGTTTATTTTTCTATATATTTTAATCACGCGTAATGCATGTTAAATGTTTTGTTGCGTTTCAACCTTGTGGCATACATGGAAATGCATAATCTTACTTTGTGCTGTCAGTCTGGCAAGATCACAAAAAAGTTACATACATGAGTAACCCTGTATGTACCTTTTTGTGATCTTGCCAGATTGAGGAAAAGCCGCCTGCAATTAAGTTCTTTTTATACTTCGAGGACAGGTCAAAATAAAACTGTATAAGACCAAAGAGGTTTATTCGCCTTGTTTTTGTTCCGAATCACTGAGTATTGAGGCGGGTCGGAGACAGAGAGGACGATAAGTACTGTTTTATCATTTCGTATCGTGACGTTTTCAAATACGATGTTCGCATTCCTAGGCTTTCAATCGAACTGACGACTTTTCGTACTTACTCTCTCTTTGAACCATGTTGCGTCACATCCATTTCTATCCATTCCCTCAGTTGAGTCGATGCTAACCTCAATGTAACCAGGTTGACCCCGACTGAACATCATTTCCTGTTATTTTCGACTAACTAAATTAAATACTAACGAGTCTACTCGACATATATTTAAGAATTCCTCAATTTGGGGATCGAGTTATGCCTAAAACATATTTTTTTCTAATGAGCCGTAACTTACAATTAACTTCCCAAGTGACCCATCCGCTCTGTAGTTTTTGTCTATCACTTTCATCGCCTATCATTAGTTGCTTGACCACTCCTGGAACATCACCCAAAAACTCCCAGGCTTTATGGCCTACTAATAACCCACACAGCAGATATCCCATAATATCAAGTATCGACAACACACCATATAAATTAGCCAGAAAATTGCATATATAGCAAAAAATGTTTGTATGAATTAATAAAAATTACTGATATATATATATATATATATATATATATATATATATATATATATATATATATATATATATCAGTATAATATTTTATTTATACAAACATTTTTTGCTATATATAATTATTATTTTATGTATACACATATAATATTATAAGGTGATATAATATATGTATAGGTTTTCAGTATTTACTTCAACAGTGCTCAACACCTGAGTAGGGTTGAGAAGTAAGGTATGAATATATATATATATATATATATATATATATATATATATATATATATATATATATATATTTATTTATTTATTTTGGTACAGAAAGAATAGTACAATATTCGTACCGTCGGTTTCAAGCACAGAAGGACTTAGCCATCCGGCTCTCTTCAGCTTCTGTTGTCATCTGTTTCGGAAATGTGAAGTCACTCTTGTTTGGACGTGTGATTTGCTTAGAGTGTTATATATGTTTGTTTAAATTTAGTGTAAGGAAGGTTTAATAAGGTTTGAAAAAAAAGGGGGCGTCAAAAGTAACAGTTGAGATTTAAAGCTGGAGAAGATTTAAAGAGATATAAAAAATAAAAATATAAAAATAAATATATTTCTATATAAATCTCGTGAGCCAATATTTTGAGTAGCGTATATTTGGCCGTTACTGTTTTGCGGTTTAATGATGTGTCTTCTAAATGAATTAGGGAGAGAAAATGGATTTAAGGATTACACTTATGAAGAGATAAAAAGGTTAAATAAACAACATCAAATTCAAATTTAAATCTTGGATTAAAGGACTTTAAATCAATCCCAAAAGAATTTAAATAAAGATATCATCCGGGCCGTCTAAGGGCAGTAACTCTGCAGGGTTTTTGAATGATTTGTATTCGGGATTTAACATTATTAACTAAGGTATAATGAAGACTTATGGGGGTAATAATATTGGTATACTGATTAAGACTGGTTTAGAGATAAGAGTAAGGATGGGGTCGGCTAGATTAGATCTGTTTAGTAGATATGGGAGATTAGCATTATGACCGAGAAATGGTCGGGACTTATGGGAGTAATAATAATGTGAAATTGGGGTGTTACCCTCTTAATGACTGGAGAAATAGTTTTGGGAAAGTTATTAATTATTGCTCTTGAATAGTGGTGTTGATATGGGCCAATTAAGGTATTTGTTCCTATTTTTTAATTTTATTTATATTTATGAGGGCTGATAGTTGGGAGAATTTTCTGGAGTGGAAGTCGGTATTTAGTGGGGAATTATGGGGTTATGTATTTGGCAGAGGGGGTAGCTAGGCCTTTATGCGTATCGGTAAGTCCAGTTTATGAGTAGTGTTTGTCTCCTGTGGATGCATCCTTTAAAGATTTCATCTCGAATATTCAAACAGACTGTATTTGGGTCAATGATGGTCCTTAATATATGGTGTTTTTCTGCGTCACAGAGAAGACATCTATTTATGACTGGAGAGAAGGATGGTCTTCTCTCAATTACTTTCCATTTGATGGCGAAGGGTGTCCTTTCATCTTTAAGTTGCCATATCCGGGTCGCGAGTGGGTATTAGCCTTGTTTTTGTATCTGAAGGTGTTTCTGTGTGCGTATACTCTTTGCTTCAAGCTTCTCTGCGTCATGCCAATGTATTTTTCGGCTCTACCGGTAGTCTGGTTTGTGACGGTGGCTTCATACACGAGTGAATCGATTTTGCAATTCTCCTCTAGGGGCAGTTGTTTTTGTCCTGGCATGAGCAGTCTGCATTTACTATTGCTTTGGGCTCCGCAGATTTGATTTTTCTTATAGATGGAGCAGTGGAGTAGTCCAAACGAGAGTGACACGTTACTTCACATTTCCGAAACAGATGACAACAGAAGCTGAAGAGAGCCGGATTGTTAAGTCCTTTGTGCTTGAAACCGACGGTACGAATGTTGTACTAATTTTTCTGTACCAAAATAAATAAATATTACGATCTTTATTTTTAATTTTTAATTCTCAATTAATCGAGCACTATGCTGGGATTTTCCTGCTATATTACAAAGAAGTATATATATATATATATATATATATATATATATATATATATATATATATATATATATATATATTAACACAGCATGACGTCACTAGCCTTAAATGCATCGTTCCTTCCATTAAAAAAGTAGAACGCTCTGGACGTTAAGCCGTCGATAATGTGTTAAAATTATCACCGTTTATTCGCTATTTAAAATTGGCCGTGTGGTTTGAGTTGAAAAATACTTGTAATTCGGGGTTTCGAATCGCATGACCGGTAGTGAATAGTCATATCTCTATGCTGATGAGTCCCGATTATTGAAAAGGACGAAACGTATACGTACATAGATAATAACCAATAACAAATATTATATATATATAAATATATATATATATATATATATATATATATATATATATATATATATATATATATTATAATATAAAATGAAGTAATAAAATAAGGTGTCAATCAAATTTTATTAGAATTCAAAGTTCATGCAAAGCATCCTTAAGTCCTTAGTTCATGAGTTTTCAAAGATAATTCTTCTCTTCAGAGGACCATTACCGCAGTTATACTACTACAGGCAATAAAATTACGCTTTGAAAATATATAAAATTATATACACAAATATATAAAAGTACATAACATCAAACATATCAATCCAAAAACATACTTTTGTTGAATCCATACAGTCCATCCAGGTCATACAAGTTGAGAAGCATAATCAGGAAGGACATTACTCCAAGATACAAACAGCAGTCCAAATACGTGAAATTGAAGGGGCCGGCAAAGTTATCCAGTCGCGAAATGTGTCCATATTCAATGTTAATGATAAATAAATCAATCAAAATAATACAAAAAGTCCAATCAAAGTTCCGAAATCCCAACTTGTGCAACTCAAGTCAAATCCAAATTCGTTGTTTAATTAGAAAACCCGCTAAATCCGAATCGAGCAAAATAAGACCGACTACCATCACATCTAGCCAGAAGAGCGAAAAATATATAAGTGATCTTCTCTCCAGACATGACAAATCCCTAACGAACAGAAGGCGATATTAAATTGTCTACATCTGAGATATAACATAAATTCAAATGGTAATATTTTTACGCTACTATAAAACAAGCCACACTTTATACAGAGAACCATCCAGAGTCTGTGAAAACCGCACTTATTCCAAGTATTTATCTAAGCAGATATTCAATAGTAACAAGCAATATTATAATGAAGCATTAATAAGATCTGGATATATTAAGGAAATTAATTTTGTTAAGAGTGAATCGGATAAAAAGGGAGGGTAAATTTTGTAAATAGAATATTTATTTACTCCTCTGCAGAAGTTAGGCACAAGCCAGTTTTATTTTGCTCCCACAAGTAAGATGTGACCCAAGGTCGGATCGGGAAAGTGGGGTTTTAAAAGCCAGCGCCCGAGAGGTGAGCACTCTGGCCATTAAAACTTGCCTGTGCAGCCCCGTCGGAATTCCCCGGTAGGGGCGCCTCAGGCAGTAAGAAATAAACTTACTCCTCCCCAAAGAGGGGAGGCGAAGCCTGGGAAGGTGGACCTCCTAGAACTGCACAGGACAGACCCATAGACCGGCGTAAATCAAGCCCCGAAGGCCAAGACAATACCAGTCTATGGGGTGCAGTATCCATCGGAACAGATACTACACTTTGATCTTAGCCGGCCAAATTTTGTAAATAGAATACCACACCATATTATATCATATTATATGGCTATAGGTAACATTGGGGAGTAGAAAGTGGACTTTTAGCAGCCTCGTAACTCTCGCTTCCCTTATTTTTCCTTTAGTTCTCAAATTCCATGACCAATGTTTTTGACAAAGGGGGAAAATTGCTGTTTTCTAGGTTGGAATCTATCTATATAACACTTATCGTTGGCTAGCTTTGGACCTTGAAGTTGTATTTGTTTAGCTCTTTACATCAAGTGGCTCCATGCCTTGTTTGAAACGATTTCCATGGAAAATATTAAATAAAAACAACATAAATCAGACAAAGAATGTAATGTGGAACCCGAACATGCGCCATATAACCCCATAAACCAGCATATAAAGAAGAAACATAGTCGACGTGATTCTATATGATTAATAAACACCATACAGTAAGCAAATCCTAAACAATATTACAAAAGAATTTCCATCGAGATAGCAGATTAGATACGATTATTAAAAAAAAAACATCGTAAATCTATCATACTCAACATCTATTAACGTAGCTTCAACCATTAGCTTCTAATAATACAAAAATAAATCGGAAAATAAATAATAAAAGATCGAATTAACATCCAAACTCTCTATTAGAAACCCAATTTATTGTAGACATGTGAATGAATGCGCATTAGAGGGTAAGTTTATAAATGTAATGTTGTGGGGGGAATAATATCGGGATATGCATAGGTAGTTTTAAAGATAGATATTGAAACAACATATTCTCCTTCAGAATAATTGTCAATGTGGAGTTTAACAATAACCCAATACCGCTAGCTAAATGTGTTAGATAATTACAAAAAATAATGCTCAATTAAAATTGAAATGGTCTATAATATGTAAATCAAATAAATACACTCCTGATACGTGTTAACAATGTAACCTATGCATACTTGAATCTTACTATATAATAACGCCAACGGATAATTTAATTAATTAAAAACAGGAAATACTGAGAAATTGTGTGCACCGCTCTAAATACATGTTTCCTCGCTTCATACCTGATTAATTACTTTATAGAGTTAATGTACAGTAAACAAAATAATATATATATATATATATATATATATATATATATATATATATATATATATATATATATATATATATAAGTACTGTGTGGTAGGGCAGGAAAAATCCAGCAGAGTGCTCGATTAATTAAGAAATCCGAGATTTCGAAGGATTAAGAGCGTAAATATTTATTTATAAAATACAGAAATTCAATGTAACATCAGTACCATCGGTTTCAAAGCGGGAGGTGGATCCCGATTATCGTCAGCTGATAAACATATTCAGGAACGAATATGTTTATCAGCTGACGATAATCGGGATCAACCTCCCGCTTTGAAACCGACGGTACTGATGTTACATTGAATATATATATATATATATATATATATATATATATATATATATATATATATATATATATATAATACCTGATAGGTGAATGCATAAATTGATACGTATATAGATCTATAGATCAATGAATTTATACATAGTACATTTATTTTTAAATATTTTATAAGTAAGTTATATGCTGGTTCATTCTACATACTTATGTATAGATTTATAGTTGACTAGTCGATAAAGAATATCGTTAAGATAACCTCATGACACTTGAATGGAGTGCGTTAATCTTTTTTCGGGATAGTTGTCAATAAAATATTAAAGAATGCTAACACTCGTAAAGAACGTAGTACTAATAAGTACATCATTGTTATTGTATTATTATTCATAGTTGGGATTAGCAACTAGTAAATATTCTTATTTAGGTTATATATAATAAATTTCTTTTTTGCTCTTCCTATCTTTTGATAAGTGGATAATCTAAGTAAAAAAAGTCATTTAAAATATTGAATTCTATGGTCGAATCGGACATTTCCAATTGGACTAATTACATAGATACCTATGAAGTTAATTACTCTTATTATTGATCAAAAATACATAATAGTTATAGTAATAATAATTATAAATAAATTATATATAGTTAGGTTTAAAGCCAATGTCTCAGTCTAAATATTTGGGGCAATTACAATTTTAAAAACAACTCTTTATACACTTGGTCGGGAACACCTGTTTTTTTTTTCGTTGGGCATTTCTTGTTAAATGAATATTCTGAACGAATCTTTAAATAATGCTTTTAAATATTAATTACTTAAAATAAATTTTGTATGTCTGTTTATTATTTCTTCAAATTGGTGACTCGCTATTTTAAACCTATTAAAAGGAAAATAACTCTTCAAAATAATTAGATTGATTACTGCCCTTGTTTCATTTCTTTAAATTTAAATCTCCGATTAGACTATAACTTAGTAACTTTTCGTGTTTCTTTTAATTTTAATAGTTATTCTTCCTGTGTTCTTTCTTATCTTTTAATATTTTAATTTATTCATATATTTATTTATTTATTTTACTTGGATATTTTGTAATCCTTTTTATTCACTCATTTTAACTTGACATTTAAATTAATTTATACTCACTTTTTTAACTACATTTTTAACTAATCCTTAACCTATTAAATTTTTCTAACTACATTTTAATTACTCCTTAACCTATTAACTTTTTTTTAACTACATCTTTAACTAATCCTTAACTTGTTAACTTTACATGTTTTTTTTCGTATTTTTTAATGTTTAAAACACTTTTTTCTCTCTCTTCTTTTAAGTCATTTATATATTTATTTATTAATTTACTCAAATAGATTTTTCTCTATCCACTTTATAATTTCTTTTAGCAACTTTCGACTAATTTTGATATTATTTAAGCAACTTATACGTATTTTTTCCAACTCTGCTCATATAAAAAGATGGCGCCTAACAACAATTAGAAAACTCCACGTTCCTCATTGAAACTGTATTTTATATATTTATTTTAATGTGAGTGTTGTTTTCTTGTCTTTTATTTTGCCTGATGTTACGGGACTCGATGTTTGGACTTCTGAAGAGTTGCACGAAGGCCTTCGCCGCAGTTTGCTTAATCTGTGTTTCTTATACGTGACGTGGTGACTCAGGTGGCAGAGTACTCGCCTCGCATACAAGTGACTCGGGTTTGAAATCCTGAGTTCGGATATGTTGTACTGATGAGCTCAAAGGAGGGCTAAACTCGGGTCTAGGCCTTCCTGTCATCTCACATTAAAAATCTAGTATATATATATATATATATATATATATATATATATATATATATATATATATATATATATATAATTATAAATATACGTTTTTATCTACATACGTTTCATCCTTACAGAGAATCATCAGTGTAGAAAATAGTTATTCACACTGTCGTCGGACTCGAACTCTGGAACCCGAGTTATATTTCAAACTGGCTAGGAGCAAAGTGTAGTATATGTTCTAATACTACACATCCTCGGTCAGTGAAGAAGAAACCATTCTAGACGGATGCACTTTTTATTCGTGTTCCAATCCAGAGTGACACCTTTTGGAAAGCTGGATTTCTCCATATTAAAACCGACCTTGTATCAAACTCTGCGCTCGTGGTGAGGCACTGTCTGTTGATTCTTCGAAGAATTAAAAATCCGACTCCTAGCATTCTTAGGAGTCCGACGTCGACTCCTTCCAAAACCTCCGACGTCGCAACCATGGATGCTGTTATAACGCAACGGGGCGATAACTTGAAAGTATTAACTCGCTCCCCATTGCTGCAAAGTAAGACATGAAGTCAGTTAAACGTGAGGATGGTCTAACTTCCCAAGGGAGCACTCTGAAAGTATACAAAAATAGCCGGGAACGGACCCGTCAACACTCACCGGTAGGGACGCCTCAGTTGACCGACAATAAACCAGTCACCATTCTCGAGTGAAGAAGCCAATCGAGTCTCTTAGGTCGGAACGGGCAATATTGTTGAAGGGTCAATTAGCTATACGCTGGTGTGGGGTGTTAGCTGTGATGTGTAAACACATGTGTGCGTTCGATGACGTGTTCGTTGCCAGATTCGAAAGTTAATCGGGTTTGATTGACATGAGATGATCTTGGGTTCACTTGCGCTCGGCACACGCGTGTGTATCCTGGCGGTCGATTTAATCAGGTGACCTTGTAGGGTGGTTGGGGTTATATAAACAATTTAAAACAAAAGTTTTTTTTTGAGTGGATTTGAACGAGAGATGAGGGGCGTCAGAATGTAAGGTCGCGGATGAAGAGAAAATATTAGTTAGGGAATGGGTCCAAAATAATTAAGTTAAATGAAAGATATATTTTTAAAGTTAAAAAAAAGTTTTCATTTTTGCATATGTGTGCGGATTTGTTCGAGTTCCCTGCGGGATAAACACAAAACCAACACAACTTCAACGGACTTCAACACGATCTTCCGGAACGGAAAGAAATAAGCAACCAACGCCCATTCAAGGATTAAAGCAAAGTGAGACAGTTCGTTTTGTTTACTAAGTCGGATCCATTAATAAAGGCCAGATGCCACTCGAGGATAAGGGCAAAGGGATGGAAGTATTGTCAGGACGAAGTTTGAATAATTGCGGTGGCGGTTCAAGATAGGGATATGTTGGCATTAGCTTTGAAGACGACAATATTGTAATTTGCGGGGAATCAGTACCGTTGCAATGTGAACCACAGACGAGTATTTATTTACTCCTCTCCAGGAGGTTAGGCACAAGGCCAGTTTTATCTTACTCCAACAAGGTAAGATGTGACCCAAGGTCGGGTCGGGAAAGTGGGATTTAAAAAGCCAGCGCCCGAGAAGGTGAGCACTCTGACCATTAAAAATTGCCTGGGCAGCCCCATCGGCATTCACCGGTAGGGGCGCCTCAGGCAGTAAGCAATAAACTTACTCCTCCCCAAAGAGGGGAGGCAAAGCCTGGAAGGGTGGACCTCCTAGAACTGCACAGGAAAAACCCACAGAACGGCGGAATCAAGCCCCGAAGGACAAGATGACACCGGTCTATAGGGTGCAGTATCTATCGGAACAGATACTGCACTTTCTTCCTAGCCAAGCCCACAGACGAGTAGCCCTTAAGAAGAAACTGTATTCGTGGAAATTCTGTCCGACGCAAGGTACACTGAGGAAGAAAGGAAAGTTTTTTTCGCTGCGGTAGGAAGACAAGTTCTTGATGTGAATGTTTTACAAAGAGGAACCAGAGGTTGGAGCTCAGTCGAGCACCTGTCATGGAAATAACGATTGAGTAGAAAGTGACTAGCAACGTCTCTTTTTTAGAGAAAGGGGCTGTAGGGAACGGAACGCATCATCCCCTACGAGATAAAACAGCCAGCGATATAGTCATCTCACTGTTGTAACGGGACTAAAGGGTTACATTTGTAACGTTACTGGGGAGAGGGGGGAGGTAAACGTTACTATTGGTGATAAAAAGATTTGAAAGGAAATACAGTTGGGAAATTAGTCCAAAAATAAATTCATTTTATGTTTATGTACTCATGTGTGGCGTATTTTACTTCAATGTAAGTTCTCAGAAATGAAGTGGTCCATTCTTGATATGAGATATGAGATACATAGATATCCGAGTGTTTCATTAAAGTTCTCTTTCGTCCCTAAAATGTTGAGTTAGTAAAGAAGTGAAAAATATAAATGTTTCTCTCACCAATTGGCCAGTTAAATATGTTATAGTATATCTTTCTTGCGGTCTCTTGGTCTTACCGGATTCCAGAACAAGAATTCATCTAGTCTGGTGGAGTATCACGCTTAGTGCTGTTACTAGAAGAAAACATTGCTTGATGTATGTGTACGATTCCTCGTATGAGCCAGTGTGTAGCCATACCATACAGATGGTCTTATTTTGACTTCGAATACTATATTATTTTATAATATGTGGCCAGGGTTTACGTGTAGAGTGAAGTATTCTGATGCCACGTTGTCCTGACAACTCCCTGTACAAATATACTTTAGACACTGGATGATTTGTATTCCCCCAAAGACTCAACTACAAGTCCTAGGACTGTAATATTATGAGAAAGAGAGATAGCTTGAATATGATTTGATGCCCCCCCCCCCATTTGGATGCGGGAGACCACCGCTCCGTCGTCCCCACCCTCACCTCTGCACTTCACTGTATGTGAGTATTTAGTCATCGGTTGGGTAGGTTTTTTATTCCGGTTACGATGATGACTAAAAGCCAATATTAACGATAACTTCATATACTTATATTTTCTATTAAATTGTGTTTACGCAAATACGTCACACATGAGTAGGCAAACCAGAAAAAAAGCGTTTTTGGTTTTGGACTAATCGCCAACTACATTTCCTTTAAAGTCCTTTATGTCGACAATATTACCGTTAAATATTTAATAGAAAATATAATCATGTTAAGTTATTGTTAATATTGACCTTTTGTATTAAGTCATCATCGTAAGCCTACTTCCGGAAGAAATAAAATGGCCGACGGATAATAGTAACGTTTGCTACTTCTTTCGACCCGAATAGATTGGTGATCGTCGTCTCGACTGTGTTGCGAGTTGACACATTCCATCTTCGTCGTAGTCGTAATGGTGACGGTGACAGTAGTAGTAGTAGTTGCCGTAGCCGTCGCAGTGATAGTAGTTTGGTAGTTGTTGTTTCGCCTCTCTTTCTTTCTTCTTTTTTTTTGTAACTATGCTAAATCAAGCAATTAAAATAAAACTACTACTCCATTATTTGCTCTGGGTTTTTCATCTTCTTTTGTTACTTTATTTTTCTTTTTGCAAAAACATTAGTCCATATCACACAGCAATTTAATCTAGACGATTGCATACTATTAATCGCTTCCCGACTACTCTTCGTAGAATTAAGTTGGTGTAAAAGCCCGAAATAGACGCCCGTATGATTCAACGTCCAACACTCAAGAGCAAGATTTTACTAGCTTCTTTGATACATCGACTTCCTATCATGACGTAACTCCCTGACACGTTAGATTAATTTTCTAATTTTAACTTCTAATGGAAAATTCCTCTTTACTTAATCTAACTATTTGGGATACAGGGTTTGTAGAGGGGTAGTACCTTTCAAAGTTGGCCTCAAGAAGTGTCCTCGATTGCTTTCCATTCATCCCAGTACTATGTTACGCGCAAAATATCGCCTCTAAATAGTGAATGACCGCCCGTGCCTGGTGAGAAGCCACATCATTCTCGAGGTTACCTGTTAATATGCATTGACATAAACAGAAGACGGCGGATCTAGAGGACCACAAATCCTGCTATTCCACGGGTAACAGTAGTTCTAGTTGCGCTCATTAACAAACTGATGATCTCGTTCTGAGTTCTGGGAACAGAATGGCTTCACAGATGGTCATATAATTTGACAATTGGAAGGCATAACCGTCGTATTTAGTGGCGTACAATGGACTATGTGCAGGTTTGGCGTACATACAATAAGCCTTAAAAATGAGGTGTTTCACCGTTAATTGATGGATGACTCAAGACGAAGTAGTATGACAACAAAATAGATTTAAGCATCCGTCGTTTTCGTTTCATTAACAGCAGTTGTGAAAATTATTAAAAATGACAGCACAAAATTATTTGGGGTTCAACAATCCTTTCGGGATTTTATTTTATTTTTCTATACAGTATACATCGTATATTAGTGTTACATAACACCCCTGTGGATCTGCTCCAAACCAGCCACGCCTCTTTCGCAATTCAGAAACATGAGGAACATTTTACTGGCATTTTTGTCACGTCGACTTCCTGCCATGACGTAACTTCCTAAACACGGCAGCTTAATTTTCTAACTTAGATTTCTAGTGGGAGTTTCCACTTTTTATTTAATCTGCCTACATGTAGAAAATTCTGTTTCTTACACACCTATGTACAAATACACATTTTCGACAATGCACAGTGGGGTTACACTGTAAAACAAATAAAGCGGAACTATCAATAAAATATTTGCAATACACTTTGCGTGTGGGCGTATTAAGCAACCCAAAGATGGGAATCGTTTATTTGTTTTATTTTGGTGAAGTATTTAACGGTTTAAATAATCTATCCGATATGTTGTATGTTGGATTTCAAATAGACAAAAATATATTAATTTATTATTCACAACTTTTGTTGCAACCAAAAGTAAAGTTTGGTAAATAACGTGCGTGTCCAAAAGAGTCCATCAGACGTTCTAAGTAAAAGAAGGTGTTTTATCTGTTAGATGAAATTTTACGCCGTGTACATTTATGTGTGTGTAAATGAGATAGTCATAGTGATGTGTGTATATTAGCGTGCCTGTTTAGTTAGTGAGAAAGTGTATGTACGAAGTATGTATCATGCGTTCTGTGGGTGGCGTGTGTGTGCTTCACTAGGCGTACAAAATTTTGTTCGTCTCGTCTCTCGTAATATGTGTGCTATTGCCGAGAACCTTTCGCTCTCAACGGGCTCGGCTAGATTGTGACGTACGCTAGTGTGTTGTTATGTGGAAAAAAAAATAGGAAAGGGAGAGAGAGAGAAACGCTGTGTTTGGATTTTTATAGTGCGCGCAAGATTTCAGGACTGAATATTTATAGTGCTGTAATTGGTTGAAAGAAACTGCCTTTGTCCAATCAACAGTCCATACATACAAACAACCATCACTGCCACTGCTGCTTTGAATATAGTTAATATGCCAAATAAAAAACAAACTTAACGAAACATTTGCTGGATTTGTGACGTATGCACATGTGTTGTGTATAGGAAAAAAAGAAATGGGAGAGAAAAGGATTTTATAGTACGCGCAGATGTCGGGACTGAATATTTCTGGTGCTGTGATTGGTTGATTTTTTTTTTCAATCAAGAGTCCAAAAAGAACACCGACGAGCACTGCTGCTTCAAACAAGGTTGATATGGCACAGTAAAAGACAAACCGTTAAAATTGGCCTTATGGTACTATGTTCTCATAAATAGGTGAATAAGTACATTCTCGTTTGATTCAATTACCATTTTTTTATAAACTTTTAAATTGGCTGTAGGGCTCTTGTAAGTCGAAGTGGATGCTTTGAAAACGGTTGGAATCATTAAAAGAGAGTTGGCTTGTAATAATATGCGAATCACACGCGAAGCTTACCAGCTGTAAAAAAGCGGGTGATTAAAAAAGAGCGAGAAACAGAATATCCGGACATTTCTGAAGAAAATCGAGGAAGGCGAAGGTGTTAATGGCGATAAGCAATTTCTAAACGGCGATAAGGCGTGTGAATTCTTGCGAAGAAGGCACCCTTAGACATTCTCGAAGAAGAAGAAAGCAAACAAAAACCGATATTCTGGAGATGCGTCCATTCACTCTATGCGTTTAGCAATGAAATTACGGACCTTTTGTAGAAAAGACACGCCAAAAGAATTACCCCCAACACAACCACCATCCAAAAAAAAAACAGACAAAATGTTGTATATCGTAAAATAAACTTTTTTATTAATTACTTAAGAGGATGGAATACATTCGTGTTATGGCATATTTGCATAAGAATATTGTTTCCCTTATATTTCTGCCTCCACATAAACTCACACTCATAGCTGTCCATTCCGCGATGCGTTCTACAGTGGAGTTTATTCTGTACTTCGTACAGCATAACCCTAACCCTAACATACTCCTAACCCAAACTATAACCGTAACTCTAATCCTAACCCGACGCATCTCTACACAGGATTCACAAAACTATGACATGGACGTGTGCGCGCACGGCACATAACTGGTGTTTTTTTTTAATTATTTATTTTATTAATGTATTAATTTATTTTGGGGATTGGTGCAGGAGCTCTTCTATAAAAGTCCCATAATAATATTTCAAACTTAAGCGTGACAGACGTACGAAAACGATTTTTTAAAACTTAACCATGACAGAAGATCAATAGTTTACCTCAAACTTAAGCCTAATAGACAGGCGACAAACACGTTTCCAGATAAAATGTGGCTCACCAGACATCTTCTATTTCAAACATAGACGTGACAGATCAATCAAAATGTCATGCCTACGCGTGACGGACTAGCCTACGAACAGAGATCCGTATAGAATTCGAGGATGCAACAGAAAAGATAAAGATTACGAAAACACTGTGGATGGGTCACCAATTTATAGTGTGGCTATGTGTGTGTGAGTTTATGATATATTGTGCGTATGCGGCCTTTGTTAGTGTGTGAATATTAGAGAACTTGTGTGAGTGAGTTGAGTAGTTGCTTGCTTGCCTCCCCTGGACTCGAAAAGTACGGGGTGAGTATAAGGTCATGTCACGTTCTGTCTTCTTTCTGATGCTGTTAGACTCTCCCTCTCTCTCTCTCTCTTACTCTCTCTCTCTCTCTCTCTCTCTCTCTCTCTCTCTGGTTCTTTCGTTTATTCGTTGTCGCAGTACTGCTTTTATAATAAATTAGTATTTAACACAGGCTCGTTAAGTTTATCGTTTCGAACGAGCGGGAATCATTTTCTTGGTTGAAAAATGTTGAGTTAACACCTTTATGTGAAAGGATTAGTAGTAGTAGTAGTAGTAGTAGTAGTAGTAGTAGTAGTAGTAGTAGTAGTAGTAGTTCGGTGGCAATGAAAAGAAAGAGTAAGCTAAACGAACGGAGAAAGAAAGAGAGTAGCCTATAAACTTTTCTTTTTATGTTCTTTCGGGTCGCATCTCTACCCCCTATACTCATTTCTACCTCCCCATACTCACATCTTCAAAACTCATCTGATCATTTTATTAACTTGAACAGTCACCGCTGGTCTCAAGCCTGTTGGAAGCAGCAGCACCAACAGCGACTGGTTTTCATATCGACATCAACAGTTGCTTTCAATCAATGGCGTATTTGCCTGTAATATGAAAACCGAAACACAGCGTGCGTACATCACAATCTAGCCTAAGCTCTTTGAGGCCGAAATGCCCTATCGGCAAGTGGAACACACATTATGAGAGACATTCACGGACTACTGTACGTACAATTACAGCATGTACACATTGCTCAACGAACGCACCTACATACAAGTTCATATACACACTCTTTCACTAACAAAGCAGAGACACGCAAATATATGCGCACATTTACCATGCCTATTCAATTTACACACACTGTAACACGCAAACTTGCCTGGTGCCAGCCGAAATGAACACATGTACTCAATTTCCAATTTCAGACAAAACACCATTTTTCACCACCGAACTTTCGTTGTTTAAAAAAATTGTCGATACTAAATTTATATATTTTCGTCTATTTCAAATCCAGTATACAACATATCGGAGAGATAATTGAAAACGTTAATAAACGTCACCAAAACAAATCAACAAACAAAAAGTAACGTCATAAAATCCAGTGGTACTTACGAGATGGGTGTAAAATGTAGTGGTACTTACGAGATGGGTGTAAAATATAGTGGTACTTACGAGATGGGTGTAAAATATAGTGGTACTTACGAAGTTGGTGTAAAATATAGTGCTACTTACAAGATGAGTGTAAAATATATTGGTACTTACGAGATGGGTGTAAAATATAGTGGTACTTACAAGATGGGTGTAAAATACAGTGGTACTTACGAGATGGGTGTAAAATATAGTGATACTTACGAAGTTGGTGTAAAATATAGTGCTACTTACAAGATGGGTGTAAAATATAGTGGTACTTACGAGATGGGTGTAAAATATAGTGGTACTTACGATGTTGGTGTAAAATATAGTGCTACTTACAAGATGGGTGTAAAATATAGTGGTACTTACGAGATGGGTGTAAAATATAGTGGTACTTACGAGATGGGTGTAAAATATAGTAGTACTTACGAAGTGGGTGTAAAATATAGTGGTACTTACAAGATGGGTGTAAAATATAGTGGTACTTACGAGGTGGGTGTAAAATCCAGTGGTACTTACGAGATGGGTGTAAAATATAGTGGTATTTACGAGATGGGTGTAAAATATAGTGGTACTTACGCGATGGGTGTAAATCATAGTGGTACTTACGAAGTGGGTGTAAAATATAGTGGTACTTAGAAGATGGGTGTAAAATATAGTGGCACTTACGAGGTGGGTGTAAAATCCAGTAGTACTTACGAGATGGGTGTAAAATATAGTGGTACTTACGAGATGGGTGTAAAATATAGTGGTACTAACGAGATGAGTGTAAAATATAGTGATACTTACGAAGTGGGTGTAAAATATAGTGGTACTTACAAGATGGATGTAAAATATAGTGGTACTTACGAGGTGGGTGTAAAATATAGTGCTACTTACAAGATGGGTGTAAAATATAGTGGTACTTACGAGATGGGTGTAAAATATAGTGGTACTTACGTAGTTGGTTTAAAATATAGTGCTACTTACAAGATGGGTGTAAAATATAGTGGTACTTACGAGATGGGTGTAAAATATAGTGGTACTTACGAGATG
This sequence comes from Sepiola atlantica, assembly GCA_963556195.1. Classification (NCBI taxonomy): domain Eukaryota; kingdom Metazoa; phylum Mollusca; class Cephalopoda; order Sepiida; family Sepiolidae; genus Sepiola; species Sepiola atlantica. Next base: position 14,810,373 of record OY744545.1, on the reverse strand, counting down.
GGTGTAAAATATAGAAGTACTTACGAAGTGGGTGTAAAATATAGTGGTACTTACAAGATGGGTGTAAAATATAGTGGTACTTACGAGGTGGGTGTAAAATCCAGTGGTACTTACGAGATGGGTGTATAATATAGTGGTACTTACGAGATGGGTGTAAAATATAGTGGTACTTACGAGATGGGTGTAAAATATAGTGGTACTTACGAGATGGGTGTATAATATAGTGGTACTTACGCGATGGGTGTAAATTATAGTGGTACTTACGCGATGGGTGTAAATTATAGTGGTACTTACGAAGTGGGTGTAAAATATAGTGGTACTTAGAAAATGGGTGTAAAATATAGTGGCACTTACGAGATGGGTGTAAAATCCAGTAGTACTTACGAGATGGGTGTAAAATATAGTGGTACTTACGAGATGGGTGTAAAATATAGTGGTACTAACGAGATGGGTGTAAAATATAGTGATACTTACGAAGTGGTTGTAAAATATAGTGGTACTTACAAGATTGGTGTAAAATATCGTGGTACGTACGAGGTGGGTGTAAAATATAGTGGTACTTACGAGATGGGTGTAAAATATAGTGGTACTTACGAGATCGGTTTAAAATAAAGTGTTACTTACGAGATTGGTGTAAAATATAGTGTTACTTACGAGGTGGGTGTATACGAGATGGATGTAAAATATAGTGGTACTTACTAGATGGGTGTAAAACATAGTGTTACATAGTCTTTTAATTACTCGTACCTTTTCTTCTTCGTTGTGGAGGGATGTCGTTTCGATGTAGTCAAGCGGTTGAGTTCTCTCCTCTTTCAGGACTGTTGTGGAACATCGCCGCCATCATCGCCACACACTGCGCGTCCAGTATCATCATCGTTGTACTGGAATGTAACAAAGATTCTCATACACAGCGAAAAACAAGGCATACTCTCTCTTCTAAATGTGATTACTTTTATTTAGGCGTCAAGTTTCTGTCGTTCTTAGAGATGTTTTACTAATGAAGAAAGAGAGATCTATTCACTACTTTTATTGTAGTTAATTCCTAAATATCTATGGTCCATTAAGTCCTTAGCTATTCGAGGAGGGGGAGGAAGGAATTTCATCACGCCTGTATTCTTTTAGGGAAATAAATTCCCCTTTTCATTTGCGGACTACATCGAGAAAATGGTCTGCTCAGCTTTCTTCCAAAGACCTGACTGGCAAAACTCAGTTTCCCACACAAGAACCTGTGACGTCACAGAACCCTTATGCACAGGTGCATTCGTCACAGCCTGACTCCCTTGAATCCCCGACTTAAAAGGTCTCATCAAAATGGTGGTCTGTCAACGTTTGTGAGCTCCAACTGTGAGAAACAATTTTATTTTACACTCGACTGTACGGGTCAACCTACACTAAATCGCGCAAGCCAAACCAAACGATCCTCCACACATACGTCCCCTCAACATGCGTCCGGCCTCACAGGGCCATTATCTAACAATAGTGGTACTTACGAGGTGGGTGTAAAATATAGTGGTACTTACGAGGTGGGTGTAAAATATAGTGGTACTTACGAGGTGGGTGTAAAATATAGTGGTACTTACGAGATGGGTGTAAAATATAATGGTACTTACGAGATGGGTGTTAATTATAGTGGAACTTACGAGATGGGTGTAAATTATAGTGGTACTTACGAGATGGGTGTAAAATGTTGCGGTAATTACGAGATGGGTGTAAAATATAGTGGTACTTATGAGATGGGTGTAAAATTCAGTGGTACTTACGAGATGGGTGTAAAATATAGTGGTACTTACGAGATGGGTGTAAAAAGTATTAATATATATATATATATATATATATATATATATATATATATATATATATATATATATATATTCCAGCAAAGGAGCAGAGGTGAGTTGGTTGGAAACAGAAGCAGCAGCAGCGAATTTTTTTTTTACTTATCGTTTCTCGATTGGATAAAGGCTCACACCAACAGTTTCCTTCAATCCTTGGAAGCGCAAGATATATCCACTTCCAAATATTCGCGCGTAATATAAAAACTCAAACACAGCGTCCCCTATTCCGCGATGCTTTCCACGGTAACTCTTATTCTGCATTTTTACAGCATAACCCTAACTCTTACATACCTCTAACCTAAACTCTAACCATTTTTCCTACGAGATATGGAAAATTGAAGAGCACAAGTTTGACTGATGAATAATATTTACTTAAACGCAGATGGTCGTCGCAAAGAATGTATCGCAAGATGCCAAAACTGAAAAATAAATATAAATAAACTTCTATAAGAATTTCTAACCAAACCAATAATCATTTGAGTTCAATTCGGATTTATTTTTTTTAATTGCGTGTTTACCTCTTTTTGCCTCAGCGTTTAGCCCGGATGCAAATATTAGTTAATAGTATGCTGGTCGGTTAAAAAGGGACGGTGTCGAAGTTGAAAGTTCATCTCGTTCTGGTCGGTTAAAAAGGGACGGTGTCGAAGTTGAAAGTTCATCTCGTTCTGGTCGGTTAAAAAGGGACGGTGTCGAAGTTGAAAGTTCATCTCGTTCTGGTCGGTTAAAAAGGAACGGTGTCGAAGTTGAAAGTTCATCTCGTTCTGGTCGGTTAAAAAGGGACGGTGTCGAAGTTGAAAGTTCATCTCGTTCTGGTCGGTTAAAAAGGGACGGTGTCGAAGTTGAAAGTTCATCTCGTTCTGGTCGGTTAAAAAGGAACGGTGTCGAAGTTGAAAGTTCATCTCGTTCTGGTCGGTTAAAAAGGAACGGTGTCGAAGTTGAAAGTTCATCTCGTTCTGGTCGGTTAAAAAGGGACGGTGTCGAAGTTGAAAGTTCATCTCGTTCTGGTCGGTTAAAAAGGGACGGTGTCGAAGTTGAAAGTTCATCTCGTTCTGGTCGGTTAAAAAGGGACGGTGTCGAAGTTGAAAGTTCATCTCGTTCTGGTCGGTTAAAAAGCAACGGTGTCGAAGTTGAAAGTTCATCTCGTTCTGGTCGGTTAAAAAGGAACGGTGTCGAAGTTGAAAGTTCATCTCGTTCTGGTCGGTTAAAAAGGAACGGTGTCGAAGTTGAAAGTTCATCTCGTTCTGGTCGGTTAAAAAGGGACGGTGTCGAAGTTGAAAGTTCATCTCGTTCTGGTCGGTTAAAAAGGAACGGTGTCGAAGTTGAAAGTTCATCTCGTTCTGGTCGGTTAAAAAGGAACGGTGTCGAAGTTGAAAGTTCATCTCGTTCTGGTCGGTTAAAAAGGAACGGTGTCGAAGTTGAAAGTTCATCTCGTTCTGGTCGGTTAAAAAGGGACGGTGTCGAAGTTGACAGTTCATCTCGTTCTGGTCGGTTAAAAAGGAACGGTGTCGAAGTTGAAAGTTCATCTCGTTCTGGTCGGTTAAAAAGGGACGGTGTCGAAGTTGAAAGTTCATCTCGTTCTGGTCGGTTAAAAAGGGACGGTGTCGAAGTTGAAAGTTCATCTCGTTCTGGTCGGTTAAAAAGGGACGGTGTCGAAGTTGAAAGTTCATCTCGTTCTGGTCGGTTAAAAAGGAACGGTGTCGAAGTTGAAAGTTCATCTCGTTCTGGTCGGTTAAAAAGGAACGGTGTCGAAGTTGAAAGTTCATCTCGTTCTGGTCGGTTAAAAAGGAACGGTGTCGAAGTTGAAAGTTCATCTCGTTCTGGTCGGTTAAAAAGGGACGGTGTCGAAGTTGACAGTTCATCTCGTTCTGGTCGGTTAAAAAGGAACGGTGTCGAAGTTGAAAGTTCATCTCGTTCTGGTCGGTTAAAAAGGGACGGTGTCGAAGTTGAAAGTTCATCTCGTTCTGGTCGGTTAAAAAGGAACGGTGTCGAAGTTGAAAGTTCATCTCGTTCTGGTCGGTTAAAAAGGGACGGTGTCGAAGTTGAAAGTTCATCTCGTTCTGGTCGGTTAAAAAGGAACGGTGTCGAAGTTGAAAGTTCATCTCGTTCTGGTCGGTTAAAAAGGGACGGTGTCGAAGTTGAAAGTTCATCTCGTTCTGGTCGGTTAAAAAGGAACGGTGTCGAAGTTGAAAGTTCATCTCGTTCTGGTCGGTTAAAAAGGGACGGTGTCGAAGTTGACAGTTCATCTCGTTCTGGTCGGTTAAAAAGGAACGGTGTCGAAGTTGAAAGTTCATCTCGTTCTGGTCGGTTAAAAAGGAACGGTGTCGAAGTTGAAAGTTCATCTCGTTCTGGTCGGTTAAAAAGGAACGGTGTCGAAGTTGAAAGTTCATCTCGTTCTGGTCGGTTAAAAAGGAACGGTGTCGAAGTTGAAAGTTCATCTCGTTCTGGTCGGTTAAAAAGGAACGGTGTCGAAGTTGAAAGTTCATCTCGTTCTGGTCGGTTAAAAAGGAACGGTGTCGAAGTTGAAAGTTCATCTCGTTCTGGTCGGTTAAAAAGGAACGGTGTCGAAGTTGAAAGTTCATCTCGTTCTGGTCGGTTAAAAAGGGACGGTGTCGAAGTTGAAAGTTCATCTCGTTCTGGTCGGTTAAAAAGGAACGGTGTCGAAGTTGAAAGTTCATCTCGTTCTGGTCGGTTAAAAAGGGACGGTGTCGAAGTTGAAAGTTCATCTCGTTCTGGTCGGTTAAAAAGGAACGGTGTCGAAGTTGAAAGTTCATCTCGTTCTGGTCGGTTAAAAAGGGACGGTGTCGAAGTTGAAAGTTCATCTCGTTCTGGTCGGTTAAAAAGGAACGGTGTCGAAGTTGAAAGTTCATCTCGTTCTGGTCGGTTAAAAAGGAACGGTGTCGAAGTTGAAAGTTCATCTCGTTCTGGTCGGTTAAAAAGGAACGGTGTCGAAGTTGAAAGTTCATCTCGTTCTGGTCGGTTAAAAAGGAACGGTGTCGAAGTTGAAAGTTCATCTCGTTCTGGTCGGTTAAAAAGGAACGGTGTCGAAGTTGAAAGTTCATCTCGTTCTGGTCGGTTAAAAAGGGACGGTGTCGAAGTTGAAAGTTCATCTCGTTCTGGTCGGTTAAAAAGGAACGGTGTCGAAGTTGAAAGTTCATCTCGTTCTGGACGGTTAAAAAGGGACGGTGTCGAAGTTGAAAGTTCATCTCGTTCTGGTCGGTTAAAAAGGAACGGTGTCGAAGTTGAAAGTTCATCTCGTTCTGGTCGGTTAAAAAGGAACGGTGTCGAAGTTGAAAGTTCATCTCGTTCTGGTCGGTTAAAAAGGAACGGTGTCGAAGTTGAAAGTTCATCTCGTTCTGGTCGGTTAAAAAGGGACGGTGTCGAAGTTGAAAGTTCATCTCGTTCTGGTCGGTTAAAAAGGAACGGTGTCGAAGTTGAAAGTTCATCTCGTTCTGGTCGGTTAAAAAGGAACGGTGTCGAAGTTGAAAGTTCATCTCGTTCTGGTCGGTTAAAAAGGAACGGTGTCGAAGTTGAAAGTTCATCTCGTTCTGGTCGGTTAAAAAGGGACGGTGTCGAAGTTGAAAGTTCATCTCGTTCTGGTCGGTTAAAAAGGAACGGTGTCGAAGTTGAAAGTTCATCTCGTTCTGGTCGGTTAAAAAGGGACGGTGTCAAAGTTGAAAGTTCATCTCGTTCTGGTCGGTTAAAAAGGGACGGTGTCAAAGTTGAATATTCATCTCGTTCTGGTCGGTTGAAAAGGGACGGTGTCAAAGTTGAAAGTTCATCTCGTTCTGGTCGGTTAAAAAGGGACGATGTCAAAGTTGAAAGTTCATCTCGTTCTGGTCGGTTAAAAAGGGACGATGTCAAAGTTGAAAGTTCATCTCGTTCTGGTCGGTTAAAAAGGGACGGTGTCGAAGTTGAAAGTTCATCTCGTTCTGGTCGGTTAAAAAGGAACGGTGTCGAAGTTGAAAGTTCATCTCGTTCTGGTCGGTTAAAAAGGGACGGTGTCGAAGTTGACAGTTCATCTCGTTCTGGTCGGTTAAAAAGGAACGGTGTCGAAGTTGAAAGTTCATCTCGTTCTGGTCGGTTAAAAAGGAACGGTGTCGAAGTTGAAAGTTCATCTCGTTCTGGTCGGTTAAAAAGGAACGGTGTCGAAGTTGAAAGTTCATCTCGTTCTGGTCGGTTAAAAAGGAACGGTGTCGAAGTTGAAAGTTCATCTCGTTCTGGTCGGTTAAAAAGGAACGGTGTCGAAGTTGAAAGTTCATCTCGTTCTGGTCGGTTAAAAAGGAACGGTGTCGAAGTTGAAAGTTCATCTCGTTCTGGTCGGTTAAAAAGGAACGGTGTCGAAGTTGAAAGTTCATCTCGTTCTGGTCGGTTAAAAAGGGACGGTGTCGAAGTTGAAAGTTCATCTCGTTCTGGTCGGTTAAAAAGGAACGGTGTCGAAGTTGAAAGTTCATCTCGTTCTGGTCGGTTAAAAAGGGACGGTGTCGAAGTTGAAAGTTCATCTCGTTCTGGTCGGTTAAAAAGGAACGGTGTCGAAGTTGAAAGTTCATCTCGTTCTGGTCGGTTAAAAAGGGACGGTGTCGAAGTTGAAAGTTCATCTCGTTCTGGTCGGTTAAAAAGGAACGGTGTCGAAGTTGAAAGTTCATCTCGTTCTGGTCGGTTAAAAAGGAACGGTGTCGAAGTTGAAAGTTCATCTCGTTCTGGTCGGTTAAAAAGGAACGGTGTCGAAGTTGAAAGTTCATCTCGTTCTGGTCGGTTAAAAAGGAACGGTGTCGAAGTTGAAAGTTCATCTCGTTCTGGTCGGTTAAAAAGGAACGGTGTCGAAGTTGAAAGTTCATCTCGTTCTGGTCGGTTAAAAAGGGACGGTGTCGAAGTTGAAAGTTCATCTCGTTCTGGTCGGTTAAAAAGGAACGGTGTCGAAGTTGAAAGTTCATCTCGTTCTGGACGGTTAAAAAGGGACGGTGTCGAAGTTGAAAGTTCATCTCGTTCTGGTCGGTTAAAAAGGAACGGTGTCGAAGTTGAAAGTTCATCTCGTTCTGGTCGGTTAAAAAGGAACGGTGTCGAAGTTGAAAGTTCATCTCGTTCTGGTCGGTTAAAAAGGAACGGTGTCGAAGTTGAAAGTTCATCTCGTTCTGGTCGGTTAAAAAGGGACGGTGTCGAAGTTGAAAGTTCATCTCGTTCTGGTCGGTTAAAAAGGAACGGTGTCGAAGTTGAAAGTTCATCTCGTTCTGGTCGGTTAAAAAGGAACGGTGTCGAAGTTGAAAGTTCATCTCGTTCTGGTCGGTTAAAAAGGAACGGTGTCGAAGTTGAAAGTTCATCTCGTTCTGGTCGGTTAAAAAGGGACGGTGTCGAAGTTGAAAGTTCATCTCGTTCTGGTCGGTTAAAAAGGAACGGTGTCGAAGTTGAAAGTTCATCTCGTTCTGGTCGGTTAAAAAGGGACGGTGTCAAAGTTGAAAGTTCATCTCGTTCTGGTCGGTTAAAAAGGGACGGTGTCAAAGTTGAATATTCATCTCGTTCTGGTCGGTTGAAAAGGGACGGTGTCAAAGTTGAAAGTTCATCTCGTTCTGGTCGGTTAAAAAGGGACGATGTCAAAGTTGAAAGTTCATCTCGTTCTGGTCGGTTAAAAAGGGACGATGTCAAAGTTGAAAGTTCATCTCGTTCTGGTCGGTTAAAAAGGGACGATGTCAAAGTTGAAAGTTCATCTCGTTCTGGTCGGTTAAAAAGGGACGGTGTCAAAGTTGAATATTCATCTCGTTCTAGTCGGTTGAAAAGGGACGGTGTCAAAGTTGAACGTTCATCTCGTTCTGGTCGGTTAAAAAGGGACGATGTCAAAGTTGAAAGTTCATCTCGTTCTGGTCGGTTGAAAAGGGACGGTGTCAAAGTTGAAAGTTCATCTCGTTCTGGTCGGTTGAAAAGGGACGGTGTCAAATTTTAATATTCATCTCGTTCTGGTCGGTTGAAAAGGGACGGTGTCAAAGTTGAAAGTTCATCTCGTTCTGGTCGGTTAAAAAGGGACGATGTCAAAGTTGAATATTCATCTCGTTCTGGTCGGTTGAAAAGGAACGGTGTCGAAGTTGAAAGTTCATCTCGTTAATCAGTACCGGAAATAGGCGGTGCAGAAGCTGCGTGTCTCTTTCGTTGATTAACAATAAGTAATAAGAAATAATTCGCACATATGTAGAATCATCCTACGTAGTAGTTGTAGTATGTCATAGTGTTCTAATTAACCGGTGTAATGGCAGCGGTTTACTAATCCACATAAGTTTGTCTCAACTCAAGCCGATGGAAGATATTTCCCACCACCAAACTGAACAGATATAATTTGGCGTGGAAAGCCTGAAGGCTCACTGCGTATCTTCGGACTAGCATCAAAGTTTAGCATCTGTTCTGTTCTCGGTCGGAGAAGGAGAAATCCGCCTTGACTCGAGCAAGTTTTATTTTTGTCACATCCTGAGAGTCAGTTTGGGGGGGAAGTAAATATCCTGCGCATATCCTGCGCATAGTAGCGTACAGAGCGGGAGGGCGAGGCCTAAGGTTTAGGAGGGGCATTATGGTTTTAAATAAAAAGGATGATAAATTGTTGCTATGTATAATATTATAACTATGTATAATATTACAACTATGTATAATATTATAACTATTATTATAAGATTTCTCCAGCCAAATATATACAGAAAAACACACCTCCAAAATATTTATTAACCAATTAAAATCACAAAATTATCACCCATTTACTAATGGCTGAGATATGCCTTGCTTAACTTCAATTTACAACAAAACACAAAAAATTATTGTAAAAACATATGTAAATTTGATAATACCAGTTATAAGTGTATATTTGTAAATATGAATTTAATTGAAGTTTAAAAGGAATGAATTATGTAAATGGCAAAACCCGTCCAGTGTATGAGCGACATTTGTAACAGTATATAAGGAAGTTGAAAAAAGTATTAGTTTAAGTAAGATTCTTGACACGTTTTCTGTTCTAATCGCAGTCTCGTCTTGAAATTTATTTTTACTTTATTTATGTTTACGGCGGTTTTTGTAGTACTATATATAGAAGCTGGCAGACTAAGTAAATAGTAATATTACTCTGATGGAGTTTCGGCTTCAGACAGACAGATACATAATCTCCATTATTAATAAATATATATATATATGTATAATGTTCACTTACAACACGGCTCAACCACATATTCTTCTTAGATTTGATATAGACATTCTTTTATGAGAGTGGATAGTATATATACATATGTAAATATATATAACATACAAACTGACCAACATTTTTCCATAGGAGCAGTTGTGCAGTGGGAAATAACATATCTTTTTCTCATTAGCATCTTTTCCATTTTTTCATATTTTCACTTTTTCCATATTCTCACCTTCTCCCAAGAACAAAAGCAGTATAATGTAATGGATAATAAACGTCTATGACGAGAATGGTAAATATATATTATATAATATATATTTACCATTCTCGTCATAGACGTTTATTATCCATTACATTATACTGCTTTTTGTTCTTGTTACTTTCACTTAACTTTTCATATAACTTGTAAACGAGTTTTCTCTGTCTATATCTTCTTATCCGTCCCCAGCCAAGCAATGACGGCTCAAAATGTGTTACATTAAAAGTCAAATTCCCCTTTTCTTCGCCATCTCCTCCCACTCCGAATGGTTTTCTATCCACTTAAATGTCTATGACACTTCTTTGCTTTTCAAACCTTTATTTTTCTTTGCACATAGGTGTGAAAATTTCAGGAGTGGTCAGAGATGAGAACACACAAGTCACGTGTGCGCATCTCTTCATCCTATTGGCTCTACTCTATTTTTCTGTAGCGACGAGGTTTACCATTCGGTGCCCAAAATAAAAATGCTTAGAATTATTTTAGATTATTATATCTACGACGAGAAATGACTAGACAGGTGATAATGGATATAATCACTCTCATCTATACGAGTAACGATTACATCATACGTATATTAATACTTACAGTATGGTTACCTGGCATAGGGTTAAACCATGGTACCTTCTGTCTCTAAAGTCTGGCTTGCTATGGGGCCCGACCATGGCCATCCCTACTACAGGCCAGGCAATCGTGCAACTGGGGTCTTTTACTGAGGGCCATGTGAATTTTCTTAAATATTCGATATAGAAGTTGCAAACTATATCATCAACTGGTGCGGATCCTTTTTTTCTTTTTAACCACAATATACAAGTAATGATCTTTTGACATAAGTACAAATTCTCTAAAAAAAAATCCAACATTGAAATAAAAATTCTTCATTGAAATATGCATTTGCCTTTGTTTATTCAAAATGACCTGTCTCTTCATTTATAGGAATTTATCAATAATTGTCAAATTTATCAATTAGCTCATTGTGGTTCTCATTATTTGGTATGTAAAACACATAAAACCATCAAACTAATCTCAGAGGAATTTTACCTTTGTTTGCAACTTCTATATCGAATATTTAAGAAAACTAACATGGCCCCCAGTAAAAGACCCCAGTTGCACGATTGCCTGGCCTGTAGTAGGGATGGCCATGGGCCCGACCTTTTGAGCGAAATGAGGTATATTCGGTTTGGTTCTATGATACCACTCTCCCGGGCATTGCCTCCTTCACATGGAAAGAGGATTTATTTATTGCCGGTCGATCATGGGTATTTTATAGATAATGTCCTCTTCTCGGGAGAGCCTGATTCAAAGTTAAACTGACTTCAGATCTTACCTGGCTGCTGTGGGAAACGGGTAAATAACCCTACTGTAGTCCGTCTCCGTACATAAACAAAACATTAGCACGGCCGGCCAGACTGCAGCAGTTCAGTAGCAGATAACGTTCGAACAGCTGGAAGAGAATAAGGGGTTAAGACAGGTGGAAGTGGTCAGAGAAAGAGATTATGGTAATTCACACGTAAATGTTTAACTTTACCTATACGTCTATCTAAATATTTGACTATACCTATAATTCTAGCTAATTTCTTAACTTTATCTGTCAGTCTATATAAATTTCTAAACATTACATATTAGTCTATATATTTTTTTATTTACATATCAGTCTATTTAAACTTCTAAACGTTACTTATCAGTCTATCTAAATTTGTAATCATACCTATCAGTCTATCTAAATTTGTAATCATACCTATCAGTCTATCTAAATTTGTAATCATACCTATCAGTCTATCTAAATTTGTAATCATACCTATCAGTCTATCTAAATTTGTAATCATACCTATCAGTCTATCTAAATTTCTAAACGTTACCTATTCGTCTAAATATATTTTTTTTAACTTTACCTATCAGTCTATCTAAATTTTTAACTTAAACTATTAGTCTCTCTCTCATATATATATATATATATATATATATATATATATATATATATGTATATCTTAAGCAACTTTGAGTCTGGCTAGTACTAAATGAGTGACCACTTGGGAATACCTGGTACTGTATCTGGTATGTCTATCTAAATTTTTAACTTTATCTATCAGTCTATCTAAATTTCTAAACATTACATATTAGTCTATATACATTTTTTTTATATTTACTTATCAGTCTATTTAAACATCTAAACGTTACTTATCAGTCTATCTAAATTTTTAATTATACCTATAAGTCTATCTAAATTTCTAAACGTTATCTATTAGTCTAAATATAAATGCGTTTAATTTACATGTCAGTCTATCTAAACTTTTAACTCAACATATTAGTCTGTTTTTATTTTGAAATTTACCTACCAGTCTATCTAAATTTTTAACTTAAACTATTAGTTTACCTAAATTTTTAACTTTAATTATATATATATATATATATATATATATATATATATATATATATATATATATATATATCTTAAGCAACTTTGAGCCTGGCTAGTACTAAATAAGTGACCATTTGGGAATACGTGGTACTATATCTGGCATGTCTATCTACATTTTTAACGTTACCTATCAGTCTATCTAAATGTTTAACTTCACCTACCAATCTATCTAAATGTTAAACTTTATCTATCAGTCTATATTTATTTTTAAATTTACCTATCAGTCTATCTATTTTTTTACTTTACATATCAGTCTATTTTACGTTTTAACTTTACTTATCAGTTTATTTGTATTTGTAAATTTACCTATCAGTCTATCTAATTTTTCCTTGACCTATCAGTCCATCGAAATGTTTAACTTACCATATCTTTCTCTATAAAATGTTAACTTTACCTATCAGTCTATCTAAGTTTTCACCTTCACCTATCTGTCTATCTAAATTTAGGAAAGATAAAATCGTTAATCTTCTGTTACTAAACGCTGGCAGTAAAAACTAAAACTGTGAACGAAACATTTTACTTCTACAAACAGTTCAGAGTTTTCTATAATGTTCTTTGATCCGAAACTAATTACGCGTCACGGTTCATTTGGACAATGGGATACCGGGTCTATCAAACAAAAGACGTCTATCCGTATTCGGCAAACAATGGATTTAGCGTCCTTTTCTCAACAAAGGGGTTTTCATGTCTTTTGCAATGACTCAATTGTCTCACTTTTATCCCGACGGGTATATAAACAAAGCTGACCATATTTTCACAAGCAGAAACCAAAATGGCGACAATGGTTCGTTCAAGTATCCGACGTGAACGCGTTTAAGTTTCCACGTGAAGTAAACCAGGCTTGTAAGAAAGTGCAATACTTTTTTATCAACGAGGATTGCCGTTATTTATTTGTGTCATTTCCTGTTCTCTAATGTGGAGATTTTTAATCACTGAAAGAATTTTCAGTTCTTGGATGGGAGTAAAAAAATATATTTACTCAAAGATAATGTGCGAAGAGTTGAATTGCGACGACAACTTTCCAAGAAAAGATAACTAGTGTATGAAACTACCTTCCACTTGGGTGTATAAATATTATACACCCGTGCTTTGTCTGTTGTAATCCAGATGGTTGTATAAAGGCACACGTGTTGATTTTCTGGTCGTTGGCGTATTGTTCTGTGGCGCCGTCATGATTATCATCGTTGTGGCAGACTACCCCTTTCGTCCGTTGTTACAAACGAAGCCGAGACTTGTTGTAAGTTTTAAACGGTTTATTAAAAACAAAGAAACGGGAAACTTCGTGAGCGTGTATGAGACAGAGAGAAGGAGGGGGGAGACTGAGAACCTATAGACAGACAGACAGACTTTCGCGCTAGTTTTAGCTACATTGTACGCCACCGTAACACTTCCCTGCCGTTGCTAGTCGGGACAACGACGTGTCTGTCCGTTCAGTCCGGTTCTCGGGAGGCAAAAAGGCCGAGACACTCTCTAGCGGAAGTGACGTGATTCCTCGACTTCCGCTTTTAGCCCCACCCCCACCTTTTAGAGCGCCCTTCCTCCGGGAACCCCCTTCGATATCTAACACAAGTTTATTTAGGCCAGTAATAAAGAATTCCATTTGTTGTTCAACTTGCTGTCTTTGTAACGTAACATTTTGTTCCGTTTGGAATTTAACTAATTGAAAAAGAGAATCTTTGAATTCAGTGTCCATCATTCACGAATTCAAATTATGCACCACACAATTTACACTTGTAAAAATAAATCAGTTTTCCCCACAACGTGCTTAATATAATTAGTTTGCTCAACCAATACACTAAGCAAGAAATATATTATTTCTTAGTAAAAAAAAAAATTCAATCCCAGTTCTTTTGTTTGAAAAACAAAACTAAGAAAAATTGTTTATATTTTTTTTTATATATGTGTACGTAGTTTTACAAAACCAAGTCCGTCGCTATAAGCCTAATAAGACTAGTTTTATGGGAAATCTTTTTAACCCCTTTTCATTTTGCAAATATGCGACTTGCTTATTTAACAGTTCTTTGTTAGAAGCACAAATGACTTACGCGAATATATATTTTTTCACTGTCCGTCCTTTGCTCTCGACAATTCTGTGGTAGACCGTTTTAATAAATAGTCAATCCGGATCTTGCTCAAATATCAGATGTTGTCCTAATAATAACGACAAACTTACACAATATATGTAATAGTTGACGCGGATAACATTTATCTTAACGAGTCAGTGGACTTGAAGAGAAAAAAATAAAGGTATCAGTATATTCAATTATTTCAATAATTGAAAATGTCTTTCGCGTTTTCTAGTTTTCGATTTTTGGTAGCAAGTTTTGAGTTTGTGGGGTTTTTTTTTCGCTTAACTACTCTTGTAGTTGTGCATTTGCTGTTAATCCTTGCGAATCCAAATATCTGTTTGAAAAGACGAAGATGTTTTTTCGTAAAGATTTGGCGAATCCTTGTATATCAATCACTTTGGGTGATTTTTCTGCAGTGATATCGTTTCGATTTCTCGTCGCCAATCTGTTGTGAAGTTGTCCAACAGTAAATAATAAATAAAGGAAGTCAAGTCGAGGGTTGGTTTAACAAGTGTATTAACAAAGTAAGAAACTGACTAGCACTTGGCTAGACAGTTACAAGACTGTTCTCTGTCTTCTCTGGTGACTCGCACTATTTATAGTGACAACCGGTGCAGTTTCTCCTGTGTAAGAACGGCCGGTGTAACAGTATATAAAAGAAAAAGAAACAGTGACTAATTAAGATTAAGTTGAGGTCAGCCAATTAAAGGGAGTTAGAATGAGAGAGTTGGCCTTTTGGCGGTGCGGTAAGGATTTTAGCGAGGATCCGATGTGGAGGCCGTAGAGAGTGTCTATTCCAACTGACGGGTTTGGATTGAGTTATGTTCGCTACGCGAGACCCGTTGAGGTAGCCGGTGAGCGTGCGATTATACGGACAAAGAGTTGTTCGGTGTCACACGCGTGAAAAAAAAGCTAGTTGTAGCCATGAAAAGATTGGCATGATTGTGGATGTGCTTTTGGGGGGACCTCGGAGTTGCCGCATTGGTATTGGTCAATCAGGCATGAATGATAATATATTTAATTTGTAGGAATGGGTCCGTCCTAGGTTTTGGATGTAACCGACCGTGCGCAGATACACCTTTCCATCCCCACGACATAGTTAGAATCACGGGAAGGGACAATTAGGAAACGATGTAAGCGTGTCCGCATCGACGGGTTTGGAGTTAACTTGGGGTGAGGGAGCACTTCGTGCGCGTGTCGGGGCGGATATAGCCATGGATATGTTCAACATTGAAAGAAGATGCCGTATTTTAGAGTCCTGTGATAGAGATAGATAGGAAATGTGATCGGATTGAGGCCCGATGTGAGTGTCGGAGATGCCACCTCCAAAAGACACCGTTTCCACAGAGGTGTCTTGAACTGAGTGCAGATATAGTGCTTAAGGATAGAAAGGCACCTAAAATTAAATTCGTGTGCTTACCATAATAGGTTATATGTTTTGAAATAGGGGTTTCTGTTGTTCCCCCGTAATTCGCAGTAATACCCGCCAGTTAGAGAAATTTACTATCGGTTGTATGCCGATGCTTGGGAGTGCGTGTGTGAGGTGACTTGAGTGCCTAGGGTTGTATGCGGATGCCCGTGGGTCAAGTGGTCAAGCAACCTTGCGACAGGTGAACACCCAGCGTGTCCTATAATCGATTGTGACAGGGATGGCCATAGAGCCGATATCCATCGTAAGGAGAATTTCCTTACATCCAAGGAAAGGTCATAAGGCCGATTTATGGCAGCCGGGTCAAGAGGGTGGAACTGAGATGTCCAGTTGCGCTGACCCCTGGTACTGAGCATACCCTGCGGAGGGCGGTGTAAAAATAAAAATCTTAAGATTGTTTTTTTGTATAGGGAGGGGAGGAATGTTGGATAATGGCTCTATGGGAATGGACGTATCTGTTGGAAATCGTTGGTTTTACTTGCGCGAGTTAACGCGGGTGCAGTCGAGTGCAGAATAGGGCGTGTTCTCACAGTCAGAGCTAACATACGTGACAAGGTTACCGTGTGACGAGACCCCAGATCAAGGGTCAGTCTGCACCTGCGAGAGGCTCTGTGACGTCACTTGTTCTCATGAGAACCGAGTTTTTGTCAGTCTGATTCGGAAGGCGAACCGAGCAGGACGTGTGATTCACGATGTAAAAATAAGGGAAATATTCCCTTAAGGAAATACAAGCGAGAGAAATCCTTTCCCCCCCCCCTCTATGAATGGTTAAGAAAACATTGTTAACTAACTATGATAAAGTAGTGATTTGCTCTCTCCCTCTCTCTCGACGTAGTGAATGACTCCCAGTTGAAATAACAACGCTTGTAATAAAATGAATTAAATTTAAAAGAAGAGTCTGTCTTCGAAGTGCGTCATGAGGCCTTTGTTGCAGACACAGACGGCGTGGTTCACGGCAGGAAGGAAAGAACAAAGAATTCATCCACTAGACGACACGACCACCCTCTACAAGCGAGGGAGAAATCTAAGGTATGCAACACGTTGAGTTAGTAAAGAAATAAAGAAACACTAATTGTCCTCTCCCCAGTTGGCCAATTAAATATGTTATAATTTATCTTTATTCCGGTCTTTTCTGAATGTTGCTGGATTCCAGGACTAGAATTCATCTTGTCTGGTTAATTAGAAGATTATTAAGCTAAAATAATGATTCAACTCTCTTGTTTTAATTCATTGAAAATAATAATAATGTAAGTCATTCATCTGATCTCTCAGTTTTAAAATTATTACTCCCAGACAACACGGAGTTTCTTCCTCGCCACCTTTCTCAAAAATATAATGAAATCTATATTTATTTTAATTTATTCCCGGGCAATGCCGGGTTTATTTTTTTCTTTCCCTCCTTAATAATATAATAGAACCTATAAACTCTCACTTCCTTTATTTTAGTCCTCACATTCAATGAGCGATGTTTCTGACAAAGGGGAAAGAATTGCTGTTTTCTTGGTCGGAATCTATCCATCTAACACTTATCGTTGGATAGTTTTTGACCAAGTAATATATTTTAGCTCCTTGCATCAAGTGGCTTCATGAATTGTCTGAAGCGATTACTTAAAAATAATGTAAAACTGTAATCTTACATTTATTGCTCCCGTTTAAAGCGCTACTGAAACCACCCAAATAAAATTATGGATGCCTCCAGAGCACTACTAAAACGCCCTTTACGAGTTCCCCCCCCCCTTCCTACTTAGTCCGAAAAGAAGCCTAAGACACTATAAATAATTTTGAAACAAAATGCCCAGCGGAAGGAATACCTTGAAATTACAGTGTTTTCTTTCCAAATTATGGCTGAAAAACTTGACCCCCCTGAGGAAATATGCTCCATAGCCCTCTTACTGGGACACTTAAAGATTCGAGAATACTTCCATTATCTTCTCCGGTTAATTTTACATAAACATATACTTTTAGATTTTATGTAAATTCTTTAACTTTTTTGTCTACAGGGAACACGCGCAAACACACACACACACACACACATACACACATACATTGAATTTTTATATATATATATATATAACATAAAATATAATAACACGAAATTACATAATGGTCGATGCAATAATTTATTTCAACCTTGCGGTTTTTTCAAGCATCACTCGGACAATTACATTTTTGAGACTGAAAGAAAATTGAATTACGACAATTCAAACACAACCAGAGAGAGTGGTGGTAGCAACCAATTTGATACACCTTTTTAGAGAGAGGGGGAATTTAAAACTTATATTTAACTATGGCGATCGAAGGGGAGGGATCTTTAAGTTAATCAGATAATAACGGCCATGTCAAAATTGTGACACTTACGACTTGGTGATATCATACATATAGACAACTTTACTCACACGCATACAGAGGCAAACCTAAATATGTACACATCCTATGAGAACGCACACACGTAACCCCACTCACACACTACCATAACGAAGCATATTCACATACATAACTTTTAGTCATATATTTTTAGCCCAGACAAAATCTGTCTGGCGAAACTCGTGTTCTCAAACTCGATAGGAGAAAAGAAAGAAAGAAACAAGAAGCCAGACATAGAGAAAGAGAAGAAAGAGACAAATTGCATGTCATAGATTTTCAGTCTGTCTGGATTCCAAGAAAGAGAATCTAATTCAACTAAAATTGAAATTCTTTTCTCCTATCGAGTTTGAGAACACGAGTTTCGCCAGACAGATTTTGTCTGGGCTAAAAATATATGACTAAAAGTTATGTATGTGAATATGCTTCGTTATGGTAGTGTGTGAGTGGGGTTACGTGTGTGCGTGCTCATAGGATGTGTACATATTTAGGTTTGCCTCTGTATACGTGTGAGTAAAGTTGTCTATATGTTTGATATCGCCAAGTCGTAAGTGTCACAATTTTGACACGGCCGTTATTATCTGATTAACTTAAAGATCCCTCCCCTTCGATCGTCATAGTTAAATATAAGTTTTAAATTCCCCCTCTCTCTAAAAAGATGTATCAAATTGGTTGCTACCACCACTCTCTCTGGTTGTGTTTGAATTGTCGTAATTCAATTTTCTTTCAGTCTCAAAAATGTAATTGTCTGAGTGATGCTTGAAAAAACCGCAAGGTTGAAATAAATTATTGCATCGACCATTATGTAATTTCGTGTTATTATATTTTATGTTATTCTTGCTCTGTTTACCACATTGAGCTCTCATACCCGGATTTCCTCCTAGAATTATTCCATTATAACACAAATATATATATATATATATATATATATATATATATATATATATATATATATATATATATATATATATATATATATATATATATATATGGAAATTGCAAAAAGAAAATCCCCAAAATATTATTTACGTATTTACGTTTCGTCTTTATTTCAAGACTTTCTCAGGGTGATTTTCTGAAGAAAATAACACAAGTACAAAATGTTTGAAACAAAGGTGGTGGTAGGAGTGGACCTTTAAGAGCCGCCTGTGAAAAAATAAATTATGAGATACAAATAGATGGTGGCAGTGGAAGATTTTGTTAACAGTAGAAAGTGTGGAGGGAAATGGTGGCGGTTGGAGTTATAAGATCATTAGAGAGGGGGAGCTAGTGTTATGTATGCCGAGAGAGGTCGCTTATGACAATATCAGTTATGGGCTTATCAAGATGGGTGGAGAAATTACAATAACTGTGAAAGTGTGAGGGAAAATATTGGTAACGGTCGGAGTTAATTTAAACCATGAAGGAGTAGGAGGAGTCATGGATCATGTTTATTGAACCTTTTAAAAGTTAACATTGAGGCAAGAGAGCGGAAGGGTAAACATCAGATAAGATAGGTAAACTCGCCGACATTTTTAGACGTCCAACTTACTGAAGAGATATTTCCATATTGGTTCAGAGGAATGTGCTCTGTTTTGTTTATGTTAACAAAAAGCCCAATGCAATTTACTCTTTCTTCGAGACAGTGTAGTAGGGCTTCTGCTCGTTTAGTTGCGACCCAAACAAATATAAGAAAACCATATTCAAACATATGGAATGAGCTTATGCATGTATGTGGTTTGCACTTCATGTCACATACTAACTTTTCTTTCGTAATATTATATACATTAAAAGTTAACAGTTCAAATAATCTTAATTTAAAACATACCCCGTGCGTGTGCGCGTATGTGCGTATGTGCGTGTGTGTTGATATACTACTGTACCGAGGACAAACTCGTAGCTGTCATCAAAACCATCATCAATTATTTAATTACATTATATGACACAATATATTTTTTTTTATTTGATGATTTATTCGTCTCGGTATATTGATTGTCTAGCTGAGTTGCAAGTCAAAAGTGGGGCGAGAAAAGGACGAACGAGAAAGCGAGAGAGAGAGAGAGAGAGAGAGTCAATTACTTATTTTGAGCGCATGGCTTAATTATTGTAACGATTCGTCAGATCATCTTAAAACGCGCCTTGTCTGTTCGAACTTCCACATAACCCTCCCCGAGAAACAGCAACCCCACTCTTTGCAAATCTCTGCTCAAGATACACTGTCTCTTACTCTCACAAAATCCACGCTTATTTCCAGACGGGTCACCCCCATAACCTATTCGTGAGCTTTTGTCGTGTTTGTATCCTGTTTACAACTCTATGCGAAGCTACCTGCACAAAACATGTTTAGTTAATATTTGTCCTTTCACGCGCAATCACTAATATTTAACACTTAAATGTACTGATCTTGTCATCCTCGAATATTTGCAATAATGAATAATTAAATGAGGCCATTAGCATAATTAAGTCATTAGAAATACAGGGTGGGCCAAAATAAGGGTCCTATCTTTAAATTTGAATAACTTGAATTTGAATAACTTCCACAAAATAAAAGTTAAACTCACCAAACTTTATGTGTGTGTAGACTGACCCTTCCGAGATTTTTTGAAATAAACAAAACAAATTTTAGCCGAAAAACACTTCTTAAAACTTACAAAAACTAAAGTATTGTTTTTTACACTGTTTTGAGTTTTTTAAGCAAAAATAATGTTTTCTAAATGAGGGTACGTTCCTTAGGGCTAATACGGCTCATGCTTGCTTCGGAAGGGGTCCTTTACTTATTCTAAAGAAAAATCAAAAAAAAATCAATAAATAAAAAAGTTATGAATTTTTAAAAATAGGACCCTTATTTTTGCCCACCCTGTACTAAGATTTTACTACATGATAAAGTATAAGTCGGATACTATATTTTGTAATTTTGATTAAATGTTAATGGTGAGCACGTTTGTTAGCTGAAATATATTTGTTCACATACATCTGGCGTTATGTTTTCAACAGAAAACGTTTCAGATAAGGGGTCACGAAAGGATCAAAGGATTTACCCAGCGGAATCGTGGGAGCCAATGAAGCCGAAGGACATAACGTCACTTGTTTCTTTTTTTTTGCGTACGGGATTTCTAAGAGAAGATAGATATGTATAAAGCAATCGCTTAATAACGTGATTAGATGTGCGCGAATATTTCTCCATTAGTCTTTTATTGTAGTTTTTCCAACTTTCTTATTTGTATTTCTACTATATTCATGTAAATCTGTTTAACTTATGAGGCATATTTCATGCCTGTCTATCAGTTTTGGGGCCTATTTCATTCCTAATTGTGCAGTTGAAAATGGCTCGTTAACTCGATAATAATTGAACCATGAGCTTGAAAAGTAATTTAACTCTCTCTCTCTCTCTTTCTCTCTCTCTCCTCTCTCTCTATCTATTTATCTCTCTCTCTTTCTCTCTCTCTCTCTCTCTCTCTCTCTCTCTCTCTCTCTCTATATATATATATATATATATATATATATATATATATATATATATATATATATATATATATATATATAGATAACCTCAGTCCCCGGAGGAGACAACACACGCACGCAATGACAATACCGTTTTCTTACAATAATTTTGCAATCAATTAAACAAATCACGGTTTTAAAAATGGAGGATTTATTCTAGTCACCTGCTGTTAGTTAAGTTACAATGACTTAATAAATTCATTCCGACTGCTTTCGTTTCAGAGTTGTGATCGAAACATAAAAGAAAAAATAATTGAAGTCTATATCTATCTTTCTCACTCTTACTCCCCGTCAGTTTTCAGGACGATTATAGAAGCATGTCAGATGCTTTTTTATTGAATCTGACGGAATAACCTTAGTCCTCGGAAGAGACAACACACGCGCGCAATGACGACACCGGCAAGAAAACAAGCTATGATTTTGAGTTGACTGAAGTATTAATGCTTTAATATTTTGTTTCAACTAAATGATTGTATGATGTCTACTTGTTGACGCCTGCGGGCTAGGTAGCATATCACCGCTCTTGTAATGTGAATGTTCTGTCATGTCTTTCTTTAAAATGCCTCTATATCTCATGACTAATTTAACCAATCCGCTATCTACCACATATCCGGCGATAGGTGAACATTAAGTCAGACCTTGTCAATGATACCCAAGTAACCTTATGCATTTCGAAAATCATATTTACACTCATTTGTAAAAGCAAATTGCAACTAATTAGTTTTAATTTGAACTGTGATCCAGAACAATTAGAAGAGTAAAAAAATAATTAACACGTGTCATTGTTTATTTGGCCAATCGGACACGTACGTCTATCACACACAGAACGCTACATTCACATTCGCAAAACTGCGATACACGGAAAGACAAAAGGTAAAAGAGTAAAAATAATTAACACGTGTCATTGTTTATTTGGCCAATCGGACACGTACGTCTATCACACACAGAACGCTACATTCACATTCGCAAAACTGCGATACACGGAAAGACAAAAGGTAAAAGAGTAAAAATAATTAACACGTGTCATTGTTTATTTGGCCAATCGAACACGTACGTCTATCACGCACAGAACGCTACATTCACATTCGCAAAACTGCGATACACGGAAAGACAAAAGGTTAAAGAGTAAAAATAATTAACATGTGTCATTGTTTATTTGGCCAATCGGACACGTACGTCTATCACGCACAGAACGCTACATTCACATTCGCAAATCTGCGATACACGGAAAGACAAAAGGTAAAAGAGTAAAAATAATTAACATGTGTCATTGTTTATTTGGCCAATCGGACACGTACGTCTATCACGCACAGAACGCTACATTCACATTCGCAAAACTGCGATACACGGAAAGACAAAAGGTAAAAGAGTAAGAATAATTAACACGTGTCATTGTTTATTTGGCCAATCGGACACGTACGTCTATCACGCACAGAACGCTACATTCACATTCGCAAAACTGCGATACACGGAAAGACAAAAGGTAAAAGAGTAAAAATAATTAACACGTGTCATTGTTTATTTGGCCAATCGGACACGTACGTCTATCACACACAGAACGCTACATTCACATTCGCAAAACTGCGATACACGGAAAGACAAAAGGTAAAAGAGTAAAAATAATTAACACGTGTCATTGTTTATTTGGCCAATCGGACACGTACGTCTATCACGCACAGAACGCTACATTCACATTCGCAAAACTGCGATACACGGAAAGACAAAAGGTAAAAGAGTAAAAATAATTAACATGTGTCATTGTTTATTTGGCCAATCGGACACGTACGTCTATCACGCACAGAACGCTACATTCACATTCGCAAAACTGCGATACACGGAAAGACAAAAGGTAAAAGAGTAAGAATAATTAACATGTGTCATTGTTTATTTGGCCAATCGGACACGTACGTCTATCACACACAGAACGCTACATTCACATTCGCAAAACTGCGATACACGGAAAGACAAAAGGTAAAAGAGTAAAAATAATTAACACGTGTCATTGTTTATTTGGCCAATCGGACACGTACGTCTATCACACACAAACGCTACATTCACATTCGCAAAACTGCGATACACGGAAAGACAAAAGGTAAAAGAGTAAAAATAATTAACACGTGTCATTGTTTATTTGGCCAATCGGACACGTACGTCTATCACGCACAGAACGCTACATTCACATTCGCAAAACTGCGATACACGGAAAGACAAAAGGTTAAAGAGTAAAAATAATTAACATGTGTCATTGTTTATTTGGCCAATCGGACACGTACGTCTATCACACACAGAACGCTACATTCACATTCGCAAAACTGCGATACACGGAAAGACAAAAGGTAAAAGAGTAAAAATAATTAACATGTGTCATTGTTTATTTGGCCAATCGGACACGTACGTCTATCACGCACAGAACGCTACATTCACATTCGCAAAACTGCGATACACGGAAAGACAAAAGGTAAAAGAGTAAAAATAATTAACATGTGTCATTGTTTATTTTGCCAATCGGACACGTACGTCTATCACGCACAGAACGCTACATTCACATTCGCAAAACTGCGATACACGGAAAGACAAAAGGTAAAAGAGTAAAAATAATTAACATGTGTCGTTGTTTATTTGGCCAATCGGACACGTACGTCTATCACGCACAGAACGCTACATTCACATTCGCAAAACTGCGATACACGGAAAGACAAAAGGTAAAAGAGTAAAAATAATTAACACGTGTCATTGTTTATTTGGCCAATCGGACACGTACGTCTATCACGCACAGAACGCTACATTCACATTCGCAAAACTGCGATACACGGAAAGACAAAAGGTAAAAGAGTAAAAATAATTAACATGTGTCATTGTTTATTTGGCCAATCGGACACGTACGTCTATCACGCACAGAACGCTACATTCACATTCGCAAAACTGCGATACACGGAAAGACAAAAGGTAAAAGAGTAAAAATAATTAACATGTGTCATTGTTTATTTGGCCAATCGGACACGTACGTCTATCACGCACAGAACGCTACATTCACATTCGCAAAACTGCGATACACGGAAAGACAAAAGGTAAAAGAGTAAAAATAATTAACACGTGTCATTGTTTATTTGGCCAATCGGACACGTACGTCTATCACGCACAGAACGCTACATTCACATTCGCAAAACTGCGATACACGGAAAGACAAAAGGTAAAAGAGTAAAAATAATTAACATGTGTCATTGTTTATTTGGCCAATCGGACACGTACGTCTATCACGCACAGAACGCTACATTCACATTCGCAAAACTGCGATACACGGAAAGACAAAAGGTAAAAGAGTAAAAATAATTAACATGTGTCATTGTTTATTTGGCCAATCGGACACGTACGTCTATCACGCACAGAACGCTACATTCACATTCGCAAAACTGCGATACACGGAAAGACAAAAGGTAAAAGAGTAAAAATAATAAACATGTGTCATTGTTTATTTGGTCAATCGGACACGTACGTCTATCACGCACAGAACGCTACATTCACATTCGCAAAACTGCGATACACGGAAAGACAAAAGGTAAAAGAGTAAAAATAATAAACGCGTGTCATTGTTTATTTGGCCAATCGGACACGTACGTCTATCACACACAGAACGCTACATTCACATTCGCAAAACTGCGATACACGGAAAGACAAAAGGTAAAAGAGTAAAAATAATTAACACGTGTCATTGTTTATTTGGCCAATCGGACACGTACGTCTATCACGCACAGAACGCTACATTCACATTCGCAAAACTGCGATACACGGAAAGACAAAAGGTAAAAGAGTAAAAATAATTAACACGTGTCATTGTTTATTTGGCCAATCGGACACGTACGTCTATCACGCACAGAACGCTACATTCACATTCGCAAAACTGCGATACACGGAAAGACAAAAGGTAAAAGAGTAAAAATAATTAACATGTGTCATTGTTTATTTGGCCAATCGGACACGTACGTCTATCACGCACAGAACGCTACATTCACATTCGCAAAACTGCGATACACGGAAAGACAAAAGGTAAAAGAGTAAAAATAATAAACATGTGTCATTGTTTATTTGGTCAATCGGACACGTACGTCTATCACGCACAGAACGCTACATTCACATTCGCAAAACTGCGATACACGGAAAGACAAAAGGTAAAAGAGTAAAAATAATTAACATGTGTCATTGTTTATTTGGCCAATCGGACACGTACGTCTATCACGCACAGAACGCTACATTCACATTCGCAAAACTGCGATACACGGAAAGACAAAAGGTAAAAGAGTAAAAATAATAAACGCGTGTCATTGTTTATTTGGCCAATCGGACACGTACGTCTATCACACACAGAACGCTACATTCACATTCGCAAAACTGCGATACACGGAAAGACAAAAGGTAAAAGAGTAAAAATAATTAACATGTGTCATTGTTTATTTGGCCAATCGGACACGTACGTCTATCACGCACAGAATGCTACATTCACATTCGCAAAACTGCGATACACGGAAAGACAAAAGGTAAAAGAATAAAAATAATTAACATGTGTCATTGTTTATTTGGCCAATCGGACACGTACGTCTATCACGCACAGAACGCTACATTCACATTCGCAAAACTGCGATACACGGAAAGACAAAAGGTAAAAGAGTAAAAATAATTAACATGTGTCATTGTTTATTTGGCCAATCGGACACGTACGTCTATCACGCACAGAACGCTACATTCACATTCGCAAAACTGCGATACACGGAAAGACAAAAGGTAAAAGAGTAAAAATAATTAACATGTGTCATTGTTTATTTGGCCAATCGGACACGTACGTCTATCACGCACAGAACGCTACATTCACATTCGCAAAACTGCGATACACGGAAAGACAAAAGGTAAAAGAGTAAAAATAATTAACATGTGTCATTGTTTATTTGGCCAATCGGACACGTACGTCTATCACGCACAGAATGCTACATTCACATTCGCAAAACTGCGATACACGGAAAGACAAAAGGTAAAAGAATAAAAATAATTAACATGTGTCATTGTTTATTTGGCCAATCGGACACGTACGTCTATCACACACAGAACGCTACATTCACATTCGCAAAACTGCGATACACGGAAAGACAAAAGGTAAAAGAATAAAAATAATTAACATGTGTCATTGTTTATTTGGCCAATCGGACACGTACGTCTATCACGCACAGAATGCTACATTCACATTCGCAAAACTGCGATACACGGAAAGACAAAAGGTAAAAGAG
>OY744545.1:14774101-14779101 GCA_963556195.1 Sepiola atlantica | reverse complement strand
AAACAATTTGCCAAAAACAGCTATCGTCATATCCCAAAAAGGAACACTCTGTATCGGGACGAAAATTAAAATTGCCTCAGTCTTGAACAATTTCTCTTTCACTGACCGAGGACAGGAAAGATATTGACAAAAGCTTGTAAACTTATTTTTGTCGTATAAATCCGCCCTCGTGGGGAGGCAACACACACAATTAATCTCTTTCAATACATTTCTTCTTATTTTGTTTCTACGTCTTAAATTTTTACATTATAAAACTAAAGATCGAATAACGAAAAGTGAATTCGAGACGCTGAAAGTTAAAATGCCTACTTAAAAATAAAATCAATATTAAAATGTTTCGTTTGTTTATCAAAAAGTTTTAAAAATCTTTCCCCATGTTAAAAATCCCCAAGAATATTATCCGTTTCTTGACAGATGCCACGTGAGCATCAACTTTCGTAGTTTCATCGATGCACAATGTTTGAAAAACAACAACAACAACAACAAACCTCACCGATATTAAATATTATGATTATTGTCTTTCTGCACATCCATATTTACGAAAAGTACAAATCCAAATGTTGTTTCACCCAAAACTTTTACCATGCTTTATAAATACTAGGTACGTGCAAAATGAATGGCCGATCCTTTAAAATGTAAAAGAAATTCACCAAAACTCAGGAAATTAACCAATTTTAATGAAATAGTCAGTATTTATTCAGCAACGATCACGGAATATAATGAACGCATTATTTTATTTTTAATCTTAATAAAAATGTATTATTTTGCGAAAACAAAATACACTTTTACTAAAGTTACATTTTTAAGTACTAATAAACAATTAATTATTTTTTTTAAGTTTTAATGAAAAGAAAGCATTGTAGATGTTAACAATTAAAAACAAATGTAATATTTCTTATATATTACGATAAAAACTCATAAATTCTATATTAATAAAATGAATATAAATCGAAGAAAAATTAATTTCTCGAATTAACGATGTCATCATTGAATAAAACATTGTTAAATCAATATTTTCACGACAAATAACCTAATAGCAAAATATGTTTCATGTGATTTTAATGATAATAGTTTCCGGGAAAATTTAATACGCGATATTATTATATTTCCCATTCGCGCATGAACGTGTAATCATCAACGTAAGAAAAAAATGGTATAATCTTGAAAATAAAAAAAAATCGAGAAACTAGTCCATTCCAAGAAAAATGATTTTAAAAATGGGATAATTTTTACTAACGATTAACTTGAAGATGTATGGATGCCCAGTATTGCAATAAACAGATGAGATACGCACCGCCACCCGCCAATATAATAAAATGAAACAAAAGAAAAGTCGTTTTCATTTTGTATATTTTACTCAAATTTTGAATAAAAATGATTATTGGTCTTAACTATATTTATATTCCTGAAATAAAATTCTAATTTACCTTTTAAAGTTTTAAGAATCGAATCTTAATTCAATGTTTTAATCGCTGGCGGCCATATTGTTTTTCCATGAACCAAAAATATTTTACGACGTAAAAAGTTGTATTACATACAAAAAACAAAATTGTTGATACAAAATAAACTTCGAACACTTTTTAAAACAAAATTAAAAAGTTAAAAGTAAAATATATTGGACGATATTTAAAGAATTTTAATATCACATTGGGAAATAAGCTTAATGAAATATTAAATGCAATTCATAAATTAAAAAATATGGTATAATAGTTATACAATTTTAACAGATTTTATCATTACTCTGGCATTTGTTTGGATAATTATGTAATTTTTAGTATAAAAGTATGTCCATTTTTTTAATTCAGTGTCTTAAGACTTTAATTTACTAATTATCTTTGAAATAGTTCTAGAAAATTGCTATTTATCTTTCAAAGAAAATTGTTAATGAATTTTTTAAAGTTTCAATTTCATTGATTTTTTTTTGTATTTTTAGCCGACGTGAAAACAGTATTCATTTTAAATTTTATTTTTACGCGTAGATTAACTTTAGGCTTTTATCTTTTAAACCCAATCAAAACTTAAATGAAAACTAATTTAAATAATTATGATAAGCTCGTTTTAACAACCATAGTCCGTATAAGCCACAGCAATTTTTGCACGTACCTAATAAATACATACGTTCTAATTTCGTAGATACCATATAGGTCATTTCTAGTAATATTTACATTGTCTTCGGTTAATTCCGGTTGCTTTCGGTAATATTTCGGTTGCTTTCGGTATGCATTTATATCCAATTGCTTTCTTATTTCTATTTGTAACTTTCACCCCCAAAATTGTACTTCTATATTTACTTGCAGCCCAACGAATGCGGAATTATCTATCGACAAAAAAATAAATTTGGGTGCTTATTCAGTTTACGGACCGGGCTATGTTTTAGATAGGATTTTGTCAGGTGAAAGTAGAGAATAGTTAATGAACCCCCCACCTCCCCATGACAAGAATGTGTTTCTAAATTATAACGTTATTATTTCAGTCTGATCTGTAAACTGCATAAGTACCTAAATTTGTACATCGAATTTTTTAAAAATATTTCTAGGCATAAAGTGGGTGATTAGTTTACGTTAAATTTATATAATAAATTTGAAAAATCTTTCATTTTGACAGGTGTGAATGCAACATAGTAATATGTTTTAGGGGAAGGATACATTAAGCCTACCGCTAACGCTAAGTCCGAGTGGTAACAGCCCCCTCCAAAAAACTCTCTTACTCCTATTCTACTTTAACTAAATGAACGTTACATCAAAGATTTAACTCGAACGGTTATGTGTCATTCAAACGCCATTTAACCGGAAATGTACTTTACATTTATATGCGAAACGGATCCCTCAATCTACATTTTAAAATAATTGTTGTTGTTTTTTTTCAGCAAGTATTTTTAAGATTGTTCATACCTAATGACCTCAACAAAGTATAATCTCATTTTTTTGGGGGGTGAGAGTCATTTAGCTGAGGGTCCTCACCAACAATAATACCAAAAAGTTAATATTCATGAAATTTTTACTCGCATCAGATTTTATACTGTACTTTAGATAAATTTGATTTTTGTCAAAATGTTTAAAAATCTCTAAAAATTAATATTTTAAATGTAAAATGTTGTTATTTACACATAATACTTTTTAATTATTAAAAATAAAATTCAAACATTTTTTTGTTAATAAAAGAACCAATTAAAACAAATTAATATTCAATTTTTTTTTCAAATTTCAAAGTTCATTTTTTGAAAATAACATTCCACATTAAATGAATGTTTTTATAAAAAAAAACATTGAAATATGCTGAGATATTTTTCGCTGTATTGGTTATGTTGTTTTCTGTATTGGTTATGTTGTTTTCCGTATTGATTATGTTGTTTTCCGTATTGGTTCTGTTGTTTTCTGTATTGGTTATGTTGTTTTCTGTATTGGTTATGTTGTTTTCTGTATTGGTTATGTTGTTTTCTGTATTGGTTCTGTTGTTTTCTGTATTGGTTCTGTTGTTTTCTGTATTGGTTATGTTGTTTTCTGTATTGGTTATGTTGTTTTCTGTATTGGTTATGTTGTTTTCTGTATTGGTTCTGTTGTTTTCTGTATTGGTTATGTTGTTTTCTGTATTGGTTATGTTGTTTTCTGTATTGGTTCTGTTGTTTTCTGTATTGGTTATGTTGTTTTCTGTATTGGTTATGTTGTTTTCTGTATTGGTTATGTTGTTTTCTCTATTGGTTACGTTGTTTTCTGTATTGGTTATGTTGTTTTCTGTATTGGTTCTGTTGTTTTCTGTATTGGTTATGTTGTTTCTGTATTGGTTATGTTGTTTTCTGTATTGGTTATGTTGTTTTCTCTATTGGTTATGTTGTTTTCTGTATTGGTTATGTTGTTTTCTGTGTTGGTTATGTTGTTTTCTGTGTTGGTTATGTTGTTTTCTGTATTGGTTATGTTGTTTTCTGTATTGGTTATGCTGTTTTCTGTATTGGTTATGTTGTTTTCTGTATTGGTTATGTTGTTTTCTGTATTGGTTATGTTGTTTTCTGTATTGGTTATGTTGTTTTCTGTATTGGTTATGTTGTTTTCTCTATTGGTTATGTTGTTTGAAGTAACAGCATCGGTGAATGTTGTTTAAGGTATCAACTCTTGATTGGATAGAATCTCAAATCTTTAGTTTCTTTCAACCAATTAACACATCACTCAATAATTCTAAGACTTCACAAACAAAACAACAAATTTTAAGATAAAATTCGGCTTTATTCATCAAGTTCTTGAATGATTCACTGGTTCCAATGCTTCTCTAATAATATAATTGTTTGTAGAAATATTTGTCTTTGACATCAAAACCCCAAAGATTTCAATATCACTTCTTTATTTCAATCACATCTATTTCCCCGGAACATTCTTTTGATGTCTATAAACTGGGGTCTGAAAAATCGGTGGGGGAGTAATTCAAAGTGCACTTCATGCTGTTTTATGATTGCTGCAATTAAATTGTGACACGGTGCATTGTCATGGTTAAAAAAAGTACGCTTTCCTTCATTTGTGGCCATTTTTAGCCATTTTTTTGGCCATTTTTGGCGATTTTTTTCATTCAAACATACAAATTGTGTTATATAATATTCGTTATTTTGGTTCTTCTTTTATTTAAGCTAATCAATGAATAAATTATCTGACTAATCAGTAAATACGGAGGCCAAAACCTTGCCTGCTGATGTCTGTGTCTCTGATCGGCTTTCGCCTGCTAAGTTGGGGATCCTTGTTTCATCCAACGTCACATACAAACGAAAAAATGATTTCTGTTGCATTAAAATGGTTGCAAACAACGCTTTGAATCGTCGTCGTGTTGTTATTTTTGATCGACTGTAAGCAAATGGGGCACCCACTTTCTTATTGACAAATGATAAAATATTCGACTCTTCTGCTATCTAATGCAATTTCAATTTAGGATCAGCTAGAACGAGTTTGTGGACTTTTTTGGTGTTTTTCGTGACAACTGCCGGATTTGGGCGACCTGAGCATTCAGCATCATACGTGTCT
>OY744545.1:14724101-14769101 GCA_963556195.1 Sepiola atlantica | reverse complement strand
GTCTGTGTGTGTGTCCGTGTGTCTGTGTGTGTATGTGTGTATATACTTGATGATGTATTAGACAACAAATTGCAATGGAAAGTTTTAAATTATTTTAAATTTTATTACTGCCATATCATTATCCCTTCATTGTTTACCTTATTACTATTATATTCGTCTCATATTGCTTTTATTATTTTCGTACTATATTCTTCATCATTTTGTAAAGTATTTCATTGGGTGTTTTTATGATTCGTTCCAAATTATCGGTATAATTATAGTTAATTTAAATCTGTTTTTGTTGAAAGCTTTACGACAGGGTTGCTTGGTGAAAAATGCAGATTAATAAGTCCTAATTACATACACCTCTACACATGCACATATCAATTATATTAGTATCTCTATAAAAGATACATTGGATAAACATAAATAGTGAATACATACATAGCGGAAGATAAATGTAGATTTTTTTTGTTTTATTCTAACGTAAAATTACACTGTGCTTACAATTTTAAAAGATCTCATACTTATTGTTCAGTAGATGAGCTCTATTTTGCGAATTGTGCTGCTACCAATTTATTGCTGATACATAGATAGCAGAGATCCGCTAGAGATCTACAGCTTGTTTAGTGATATTATATTCTACAATTGACTTATAATCATCTATTAGCTGACAGAAATACTTATAACATGATATATTATTATTGTAATGTGAATTTTTAAAAAACTTACGGATGTAAAGTCTGGTTTTAATCATTGTCAATCTTACCTAAGTAATCTTTCTACAGATAACTCTATTGCAACAATTTCTTATCTTTTCACCATAGACACCTGAGTTATGTTCGAGCCTTTCAAGATGTCTGCTGATTGATATCGACAAAATTTGTGGACTCTTGGATAAAACTTTCGGGTAATTTTACGAGGCAGACGCTGAACTACGATCTCCGGGGAGAAAAGGGAAAAGTTAGGTGAACGAAGCGGAACCTCGGCAAGATAAGTAGAAAAGGTCGGATAGGGATGGACTTAGCTGGTGGCAGGGAACGGCGTGGTTCGGACTAAGCTTTACACGATATTTCCGTGCGAATAAACCAAGTCTAAAATAGGAACGAGAGCGAGAAATTCGTCCACAAGATTTTTGAGTGAAAAGTGCAAATTCTTACAATATCTTGACCTTTTGAAAGAATTGATCCATGAGAACAATTCTGTGAGAATCGATTTTAATCTTTCAGGAATCTGAATCGCACTGCTATATCAACTTTTAAAAATATAAATATTTACCAAGACTAGTCAATACTGGTACAGGGTCATGCGAGTGAAGACCACAGACTAAATAAGAAATTGCTCCATGATTAACCGAATAACCATTGGTCTGCTGTCTAGTACATGCACGCCAATGTTGCGTATTACTTAGCAGTGCAATGTTTTCAAAGTTAAGTGTAGATATAATTTTCCAAATACAAAACGTTGCTTAGGTATGATTAATAGGGTTTGACCTAAGCTTCACCAGTCCTCATGTACACGGTTTCCACCAAATTTCAGTTACGGATGTTCAACAGTCTTTGTTTTATCGCCGTTCAATCATATATGTGGGTACTTTGGTGATTGTCTCATCAGTAAGAGGTGTGGTCCTGAATATGCTTCACACTCACCGGACGTACCCTTCCGATTCTTATCTGTATAGTTATCACAAACATAATACATGTAAAAAAATCCTCAGGCAATTCCTTAACTGAAGAAGGTCAACATAGTCCAAATTTGGGCAATGTCAAGAGAGAGGAGTGTTTCGGAATTATTGACAATTTTGCACGTCGTATCCAAAGACTGTTGGACATTCATGACTGAAACTTGGTGGACAAGTCAGGCATAGACTGAAGTCTGTTTCTACCAAATATGGTTAGATTGCAGAAAGTATTGTGAATTCTATTAAAGATCCCATGGGTGGCCTTTTTGGGGTCACCATGTACAAGGATAGAAATCACTGCGAATTCCAAGTGGATAGAGACGCTTACACCTCTTCTTCTCATTTGTGTGTGTCTGTATATACATACTGGGAAAATATGACCCGTTAGTAAATTGTCATTTGTGTGTGTCTGTATATACATACTGGGAAAATATGACCCGTTAGTAAATTGTCATTTGTGTGTGTCTGTATATACATACTGGGAAAATATGACCCGTTAGTAAATTGTCATTTGTGTGTGTCTGTATATACATACTGGGAAAATATGACCCGTTAGTAAATTGTCATTTGTGTGTGTCTGTATATACATACTGGGAAAATATGACCCGTTAGTAAATTGTCATTTGTGTGTGTCTGTATATACATACTGGGAAAATATGAGCCGTTAGTAAATTGTCATTTGTGTGTGTCTGTATATACATACTGGGAAAATATGACCCGTTAGTAAATTGTCATTTGTGTGTGTCTGTATATACATACTGGGAAAATATGACCCGTTAGTAAATTGTCATTTGTGTGTGTCTGTATATACATACTGGGAAAATATGAGCCGTTAGTAAATTGTCATTTGTGTGTGTCTGTATATACATACTGGGAAAATATGACCCGTTAGTAAATTGTCATTTGTGTGTGTCTGTATATACATACTGGGAAAATATGAGCCGTTAGTAAATTGTCATTTGTGTGTGTCTGTATATACATACTGGGAAAATATGAGCCGTTAGTAAATTGTCATTTGTGTGTGTCTGTATATACATACTGGGAAAATATGACCCGTTAGTAAATTGTCATTTGTGTGTGTCTGTATATACATACTGGGAAAATATGACCCGTTAGTAAATTGTCATTTGTGTGTGTCTGTATATACATACTGGGAAAATATGACCCGTTAGTAAATTGTCATTTGTGTGTGTCTGTATATACATACTGGGAAAATATGACCCGTTAGTAAATTGTCATTTGTGTGTGTCTGTATATACATACTGGGAAAATATGACCCGTTAGTAAATTGTCATTTGTGTGTGTCTGTATATACATACTGGGAAAATATGACCCGTTAGTAAATTGTCATTTGTGTGTGTCTGTATATACATACTGGGAAAATATGAGCCGTTAGTAAATTGTCATTTGTGTGTGTCTGTATATACATACTGGGAAAATATGACCCGTTAGTAAATTGTCATTTGTGTGTGTCTGTATATACATACTGGGAAAATATGACCCGTTAGTAAATTGTCATTTGTGTGTGTCTGTATATACATACTGGGAAAATATGACCCGTTAGTAAATTGTCATTTGTGTGTGTCTGTATATACATACTGGGAAAATATGACCCGTTAGTAAATTGTCATTTGTGTGTGTCTGTATATACATACTGGGAAAATATGACCCGTTAGTAAATTGTCATTTGTGTGTGTCTGTATATACATACTGGGAAAATATGACCCGTTAGTAAATTGTCATTTGTGTGTGTCTGTATATACATACTGGGAAAATATGACCCGTTAGTAAATTGTCATTTGTGTGTGTCTGTATATACATACTGGGAAAATATGAGCCGTTAGTAAATTGTCATTTGTG
The DNA here is from genome assembly GCA_963556195.1 of Sepiola atlantica. Classification (NCBI taxonomy): domain Eukaryota; kingdom Metazoa; phylum Mollusca; class Cephalopoda; order Sepiida; family Sepiolidae; genus Sepiola; species Sepiola atlantica. The sequence continues at coordinate 14,765,581 of OY744545.1, read as the reverse complement.
TGTGTCTGTATATACATACTGGGAAAATATGAGCCGTTAGTAAATTGTCATTTGTGTGTGTCTGTATATACATACTGGGAAAATATGACCCGTTAGTAAATTGTCATTTGTGTGTGTCTGTATATACATACTGGGAAAATATGAGCCGTTAGTAAATTGTCATTTGTGTGTGTCTGTATATACATACTGGGAAAATATGACCCGTTAGTAAATTGTCATTTGTGTGTGTCTGTATATACATACTGGGAAAATATGACCCGTTAGTAAATTGTCATTTGTGTGTGTCTGTATATACATACTGGGAAAATATGACCCGTTAGTAAATTGTCATTTGTGTGTGTCTGTATATACATACTGGGAAAATATGAGCCGTTAGTAAATTGTCATTTGTGTGTGTCTGTATATACATACTGGTAAAATATGACCCGTTAGTAAATTGTCATTTGTGTGTGTCTGTATATACATACTGGGAAAATATGACCCGTTAGTAAATTGTCATTTGTGTGTGTCTGTATATACATACTGGGAAAATATGACCCGTTAGTAAATTGTCATTTGTGTGTGTCTGTATATACATACTGGGAAAATATGACCCGTTAGTAAATTGTCATTTGTGTGTGTCTGTATATACATACTGGGAAAATATGAGCCGTTAGTAAATTGTCATTTGTGTGTGTCTGTATATACATACTGGGAAAATATGACCCGTTAGTAAATTGTCATTTGTGTGTGTCTGTATATACATACTGGGAAAATATGACCCGTTAGTAAATTGTCATTTGTGTGTGTCTGTATATACATACTGGGAAAATATGAGCCGTTAGTAAATTTTCATTTGTGTGTGTCTGTATATACATACTGGGAAAATATGACCCGTTAGTAAATTGTCATTTGTGTGTGTCTGTATATACATACTGGGAAAATATGACCCGTTAGTAAATTGTCATTTGTGTGTGTCTGTATATACATACTGGGAAAATATGACCCGTTAGTAAATTGTCATTTGTGTGTGTCTGTATATACATACTGGGAAAATATGACCCGTTAGTAAATTGTCATTTGTGTGTGTCTGTATATACATACTGGGAAAATATGACCCGTTAGTAAATTGTCATTTGTGTGTGTCTGTATATACATACTGGGAAAATATGACCCGTTAGTAAATTGTCATTTGTGTGTGTCTGTATATACATACTGGGAAAATATGACCCGTTAGTAAATTGTCATTTGTGTGTGTCTGTATATACATACTGGGAAAATATGACCCGTTAGTAAATTGTCATTTGTGTGTGTCTGTATATACATACTGGGAAAATATGAGCCGTTAGTAAATTGTCATTTGTGTGTGTCTGTATATACATACTGGGAAAATATGACCCGTTAGTAAATTGTCATTTGTGTGTGTCTGTATATACATACTGGGAAAATATGACCCGTTAGTAAATTGTCATTTGTGTGTGTCTGTATATACATACTGGGAAAATATGAGCCGTTAGTAAATTGTCATTTGTGTGTGTCTGTATATACATACTGGGAAAATATGACCCGTTAGTAAATTGTCATTTGTGTGTGTCTGTATATACATACTGGGAAAATATGACCCGTTAGTAAATTGTCATTTGTGTGTGTCTGTATATACATACTGGGAAAATATGAGCCGTTAGTAAATTGTCATTTGTGTGTGTCTGTATATACATACTGGGAAAATATGACCCGTTAGTAAATTGTCATTTGTGTGTGTCTGTATATACATACTGGGAAAATATGAGCCGTTAGTAAATTGTCATTTGTGTGTGTCTGTATATACATACTGGGAAAATATGAGCCGTTAGTAAATTGTCATTTGTGTGTGTCTGTATATACATACTGGGAAAATATGACCCGTTAGTAAATTGTCATTTGTGTGTGTCTGTATATACATACTGGGAAAATATGACCCGTTAGTAAATTGTCATTTGTGTGTGTCTGTATATACATACTGGGAAAATATGACCCGTTAGTAAATTGTCATTTGTGTGTGTCTGTATATACATACTGGGAAAATATGACCCGTTAGTAAATTTTCATTTGTGTGTGTCTGTATATACATACTGGGAAAATATGACCCGTTAGTAAATTGTCATTTGTGTGTGTCTGTATATACATACTGGGAAAATATGACCCGTTAGTAAATTGTCATTTGTGTGTGTCTGTATATACATACTGGGAAAATATGACCCGTTAGTAAATTGTCATTTGCGTGTGTCTGTATATACATACTGGGAAAATATGACCCGTTAGTAAATTGTCATTTGTGTGTGTCTGTATATACATACTGGGAAAATATGACCCGTTAGTAAATTGTCATTTGTGTGTGTCTGTATATACATACTGGGAAAATATGACCCGTTAGTAAATTGTCATTTGTGTGTGTCTGTATATACATACTGGGAAAATATGACCCGTTAGTAAATTGTCATTTGTGTGTGTCTGTATATACATACTGGGAAAATATGACCCGTTAGTAAATTGTCATTTGTGTGTGTCTGTATATACATACTGGGAAAATATGACCCGTTAGTAAATTTTCATTTGTGTGTGTCTGTATATACATACTGGGAAAATATGACCCGTTAGTAAATTGTCATTTGTGTGTGTCTGTATATACATACTGGGAAAATATGACCCGTTAGTAAATTGTCATTTGTGTGTGTCTGTATATACATACTGGGAAAATATGAGCCGTTAGTAAATTGTCATTTGTGTGTGTCTGTATATACATACTGGGAAAATATGACCCGTTAGTAAATTGTCATTTGTGTGTGTCTGTATATACATACTGGGAAAATATCAGCCGTTAGTAAATTGTCATTTGTGTGTGTCTGTATATACATACTGGGAAAATGTGACCCGTTAGGTTGTCCAAATGAGCTTAGGTTAGATTGTTTGAATCATAAAATTGAGTTTGCAATGCCAGTTAATTTTTGTTTAATAAACAACATCGTCTCTCTCTCTCTCTCTATCTCTATCTTTATCTCTCTCTTTCTCTCTCTCTCCCTATCTTTCTATCTCCCTATCTCTCTATGCCGTTTTTCCATAAAACGTTATTTTTTGGTTTCACTCAAATAGATGCAACTCTGTATAGACGAATACACAATTACATCTCTTTTTAAGATGGCGGCCATCTGAAAATAATTCTGAGTCTGACAAAGTATTTTCTGAAAGTAATGAATTCGAATTACGTTTTATTCTTCTTAACAACATGCTGTAACGACCCACAAGATAAACTGACGAACCGTTTGAATCATAAAAAGTGAGTTTGCAATGCCAGTTAATTTTTTTATTAAATAAACAAACAACATCCTCTCTCTCTCTCTCTCTTTCTCTCTCTCTCTCTCTTTCTGCTCTCCTCTATCTATCTATCTCGGTCAAATAATCCCTCTTCTCTATCTTTCTTACACTACATTTCTATCTTAGTCTACCTCCTCCTTCTCCTCTCTATATCTTTTATTTTTAAACCTCTACATCTCTCTCTCTCTCTCTTTCTCTCTCTCTCTCTCTCTCTCTCTCTCTCTCTCTCTCTCTCTCTGGATGTAGGTAAAATAATATTAATACTTGTGGTGATATTCCCTACTATTTATCATCGAATATCCAAATGTTCTTTCTTATAGTTAGTATTATTAACTTTGACTGTTAGAAATTAGAGTAATACATAGATACTATATAAAAAGGGGAGGTTACACAGCATACAATGAGAGAGGGTGAGAATAATAGATAGAAATAGTCTTCTTCCTCCACCCCCGACGAGAATTGGTTGGGGAATACTAATACAGTGTAATGTTTTAACGGAACTTACTCTGTAATTCTAATATTACCTGCAAAGAAAAATATCCCCGCAACAAAGATAATTTAACCCCAAAACGATAATACGTGTTCTTTTTGTTACTATAACAACTATTTGCACTGCTGCTACGAACAACATCACAATATCTCTATGCTACCGCGACTATTAACACGACAATCACAGCGATATGGTTACGTGGTAAAGATTCGTCCGCTATACTACAGTAATAATGATATCATATCCCTATATATATGGTGGCTGTTTTCTCGTTTTCGCCCACTTTTTGCGTATCAATATGCTACTAGTGTAAGACCTGTCGGTGAGAGGCTCAGATATAACATTTTAGGCCTGCTAGACTTTTGCAAAAAATATCATATAATAGGTGCTGTGCTGATCCTATGGTATGTCATAATTTGAGATACTTCTTGCATGTGCTTGATTCTGCTGCACATGCACTCGTTCGTGATATAGTTATCAGATTGCAAGCCATAATTCTCAAGATGTTTATGATGCAACAAGCTACATCGATCGTTGGTATCTAAATAAACATCACATACTCAAAAGGTACCAGCACAACAAGATTATAGTAACCAATGCTTCTGCGACACGGTGACCTCTCTCTCCGAATATCAGTAACTATGAATCGAGTGACAGACAAAATGTTCGATGACCAGTAGTCACTTTAACCGCAGGTGATATATTAGAGTTTTCCTTTTCCTAGATACCTGCATTAACGAAGGCTAAACGGACATATTTCCTAGTATACTCCTTGAGTGTATATATATATATATATATATATATATATATATATATATATATATATATATATATATATATATATATATATACAGGGTGGGCCAAAATAAGGGTCCTATCTTTAAATTTGAATAACTTGAATTTGAATAACTTCCACAAAATAAAAGTTAAACTCACCAAACTGTATGTGTGTGTAGACTGACCCTTCCGAGATTTTTTGAAATAAACAAAAAAAATTTTAGCCGAAAAACACTTCTTAAAACTTACAAAAACTAAAGTATTGTTTTTTACACTGTTTTGAGTTTTTTAAGCAAAAATAATGTTTTCTAAATGAGGGTACGTTCCTTAGGGCTAATACGGCTCATGCTTGCTTCGGAAGGGGTCCTTTACTTATTCTAAAAAAAAAAAAAAAAATCAATAAATAAAAAAGTTATGAATTTTTAAAAATAGGACCCTTATTTTTGCCCACCCTGTATATATATATATCGGTGATAATGCTAATCTCTCATATCTCCCAAACAGATCCAATATTTCCTCTTATCTCTAAACCAGTCTTAATCAGTATACCAATATTATTACCCCCTTCACTATACCTTAGTTAATAATGTTAAATCCCGAATACAAATCATTCAAAAACCCTGCAGAGTTACTGCCCTTGAACCACCCGGATGATATCTTTATTTAAATTCATTTGGGATTGATTTAAAGTCCTTTAATCGAGGATTTAAATTTGAATTTAATGCTGTTTCTTTAACCCTTTTATCTCTTCATAAGTATAATCTTTAAACCCATTTTCTCTCCCTAATTCCTTTAGAATACACATCATCAAACGCCAAAACAGTAACGGCCAAATATACGCTACTTATAAATATTGGTTCACGGGATTAATATAGAAATATTTTATTTTTTTATTTTTTTTATATCTCTTCAAATCTTCTCCAGTTTTAAATCTCAACTGTTACTTTTCACCCTCCCCCTTATTTTTCAAATCTTATTAAACCTTCCTTATACTAAATTTAAACAAACATACATAACACTCTTAGCAAATAACGCGTCTAAACGAGAGTAACACATGACTTCACATTTCCGAAACAGATGACAACAAAAGCTGAAGAGAGCTGGATGGCTAAGTCCCTATGTACTTGAAACCGACGGTACGAATGTTGTACTAACTTTCTGTACCAATATATATATATATATATATATATATATATATATATATATATATATATGCAAGCTTGATTGAAGACCACGGAGCTCTCTCTTGTTTCACGATCATTCGTGTTAATCTCTCGACGCGACGAGCAATTCTGCGGTTTTCAGGTGTTAAACGGTGGAGTATGCCACCTAACGTTGTGTTGTGGGCCATTCTGCGAGCGCTTTCGGTCTCTCGACCGTCTTCAAAAGGTTATGTCTAATCGTTACTAAGAGCCATTTTTATTGTTTTATTATTTCGATTATATATTTATTCATGTATATATATATATATATATATATATATATATATTAATAGTTTATTCATAATTTTATTATTATTATTATTAATATATATTAATTGTTAAAGATTGGTAGGGCGTTAGTACCGCTGGTGAATGCTATTTTATTAATTGTGGGTTGTAATTTTGTATGTGTAGGGCTTCGAAGATTTTTAGTCTGTTGGTGCAGTTGTTTCTATGTATGATCTTAGTATTAGTTGTTAATATTTGTATTAATATATATATATATATATATATATATATATATATATATAATAAAATTGAAATATAAGCCAAATTAGCAATACAAGATTAATTTTTTTTAATTTTTTTTTTCTTACATTAATCCTATCGATTACCAGTATTGAGTCATTTTTTTTTAATGTAAGAAAAAAAAAATAATAATAAATTAATCTTGTATTGCTAATTTGGCTTATATTTCAATTTTATTAACTTTCCATGCAATACTTTGAAACTTGAACGATAAACACACACATTACTTGACAGCGTGCCAACGCATTTCTCGTTCGATACCGGTTTTTTTAATTCTACCCGCCATTCATAACAGCACGGCGATGACGTCGTACCATCATTGACGTTTATCAAATTAACAAAGAAATAAGTTTCTTTATTCTTGTTTTTTGATGAAAAAAAAAATGACTCAATACTGGTCACCCCTGAAGAAGGAATTTTATTCCGTAATCGATAGGATTAATGTAAGAGAAAAAAATAATAATAAATTAATCTTGTATTGCTAATTTGGCTTATATTTCAATTTTATTAACTTTCCATGCAATACTTTGAAACTTGAACGATAAACACACACATTATATATATATATATATATATATATATATATATATATATGTATATATATATATATATATATATATATATATATATATGTGCAAACGTTGTTAAAAAATAAAATAATTCGTCCGTTTAATTATACCTTTTTATTTTATTTTTTTTCTGACAGTCTTTTTTGTATTAAAATTTTTAAAAAAATGAATAAATGTTCCATAGGTTTCACAGGTTTCACGAACGTTTTCAATTCTTCGTCGAATCATCTTCAGGTGTCAAAAGCAAATGAACAAAAAAGTTGGAGAAAGAATAGAATTTTTAAAAGACGGTGGACAAACGCGCATAGAACGTTTATCGCATTGTTCCAGGAAGTTGTTGACGATTTAAATTCAGCAACGCTGGATGGCATCACAGAACAAAATCGCATTACGTTAAACATTTTAAAATGTTACCACTGGTTTTATATGTGATGTTATTAATTTTAGGTTGTTGTGTTTTTATGTAGATAGCTTCGAGTATTTCTATTTTTATTTTTTTAATTGATTTCGGAATGTATAATTTTAGTGTTATTTACTAGAATTTGTCTTAAATCAGAGAGAGAGGGCAGTTATTTACCAAACTAAATTCTGGATTTTTGTTTCAGAATGTTAGAAATGTTGTTGATTTAGTCAATCATTCGAAAGGTACTTTAATTGCAGTTATTGGTGACAATAATCAGACTTATCAAGCTTTATTCAAGACATTTGATACTATTGAAAATAAGCCTTGGGTTACTAACAATGGTATGTACTTGCTTTTCGATATATGTGCTTAGATTAATCGACTACGACACGAAACTAGAGATTTCGATGCTGAAATTTCAAATTGATTTTTGTTTTTGGATTATTTTATGATGTGAAATGAAGACTACAGCCAACATGTTGTGTTGAAAACAATCAAAATGGGGACAGTTTCATTTTTTTGTTAGTAAAACACATATCACATTGATATCGTCAACTGGTGCGTATCCTTTTTTACCACAATATACAAGTCATGATCTTTTGACACAAGTACAAATTCTCTAAAAAAAAAACCCTCAGTGAAATAAAAATCACTCATTGAAATATGCATTTGGTTTTGTTTATTCAAAGTTACCTGCCTCTTCATTGATACGAATTCGTCACTAATTGTCAAATTTTCATTTAGCTCATTGTGGTTCGTATTATTTGGTATGTAAAACACATAAAAACATCAAACTAATCTCACAGGGGATTTTTTCCTTTGTTTGCAACTTCTATATCGAATATTTAAGAAAATTCACATGGTCCCCCAATAAAAGACCCCAGTTGCATGATTGCCTGGCCTGTAGTAGGGATGGCCATGGTTGAAACCCATTTAGCTCGGTGAAGATTTATCCGTTAATAATCCAATTTCTTCAACGCCATGATTATGCGACATTTTAAAAATGTATGACTATTGCTTTTGTCGCGGGCCTTGTAAATTACACGAGAAACGAAATCAAATCAACGTTCAAAATACAAGCGATCAATAAAATAAATAAATCTTGATAATACAGTGTTTCAAATATAACAACATTTATTGCGAGAAACTAAAGATGCGAGCATAATCACGTTGGCACGTCGGTTCTCGTTAGGTAACAGAAGTTAAGCAACGTTGAGCCTGGTCAGTACTAAATGGGTGACCATTTGGGAAAACCAGGAACTGTATGTAGGAAGACGTCGATATCTCATTGCAAGAACTGCAAAAACTTAACGACGTCATCTCCCCTAACCGGGACATACATATGACTAGGGACCGCTTGTGGATTTGATATTCCCATGAAACTTCCTTTCATACGGTATAATCACGTCGACACACTGGTTTTGCTTAGATCACCGAAGTTAAGCAACGTTGATTCTGGTCAATGCCAGATGGGTGACCATTTGGAAATACCAGGCACTGTGTGTAGGAGGACACACCTAACGTCGTCATCTTCTCTAACCGGGGTATACATGCGACTGGGGACCGCTTGTGGATGTGATACTCTCATGATACTTCCCCCTTTTGAGGAAGCCGGTTTAACTGCTCAAAGTGAATGTCGTACCAAGTAAGGGTGTACGCGAGTTGCATTTACGTTAGTATGAGAGATTCTATGTGGATAAATGTCTCTAGTTCTTGCTTAATGCAATCATCCTTGTGCTTGTTTTACAAATACTTCCACGAACTGTGCTCCAATGAACTTACTGAAGTTGTACTTCTCAACGAAAATACCTCTAGCGGCAAAATCCCATCCTTTCACTGTAGAGGTCGCTAAATACCGGAATTAGTTCTACTCTAATAGCTTTTTTCCTCTAACCGCTTGCCTTTAGAATTTCCACGACTGTATTAACATGCAAAAATTTATATGGACTATAAACGAACATCTTGCTGTCTAACTCCTTACTTACTTACTTACTTACTTGCTTGTTTATATGCGAAGGGTGTTAATAGGTTGTTGATAAAAGGGATGTGCTGTTTATTGTTGTACGTTCCATGTTAATGTGTGCGATGCTGATGATTGGGGTCTGGTTGAGAGTTTCACACGCATGGCTGTGCGAATCTGTTGATGGGAGATGTATCAAATGTTTGACAGATCGGTGACATCTGGTTGCAATCTAGTTAGTCATTTGGTTGTCTTAAGTTTTATAAACGATTACCTAAAACAGAAGAGACATTGCTAGTTTTTCTCTACTCCATTGTTATACCAACGGAAGGTGCTCGATTGAGTTCCAATTTCTAGTTCCTCCATGTCAGGCATGCCCACCAGCATGCCCACCAGCATGCCCACCAGCTCCTGCTTTCAACACCCGGTGACGTCACAAAACGAATCTGGCTGAAACGTTGCTGGACGGAGGAATGGAAGGCAGCAGATAAATCAAGGTTGCACAGATTTGTGGAGGACCCGGATAACCTACCAGGCATGGACCTCCCTCGCTGGCAGTGGACAATGCTCAACCGCTTCAGGACAGGTGTCGGCCGTTTCGCCGCGACCATGAAAGGATGGAGACTCAGGGACTCGGCTGTCTGCGACTGTGGTCACTCTGAACAGACAGTAGACCACATCATCGAGTCATGCCTTAAACATCGACCACCCAACGGCGAAGCCGGCATAGCTGTGCTAGACAACAAAACATTAGCATGGCTTTACTCAACCGAGCTGGTGATCTAACAGTGAGATGTTGTGAAGCAAACGAAAGAAGAAGACATTCACAACATGGAGTCCTGACGCGTCGGTGACTATTTGGTTTCAATCTAGTTCGTCGTTTGAGTGTTTTAAGTTTTACTTACTGAATAAGTTTTACTTTCCCGCTAACCCTAACCCGATTGGCTAATTGATGCGTGGCCGTTTTGCTTACACATGCGTGTTATCATTTTTCTCAAAGTAGTCGAACTGATAACATCTCGTATTCAGCCCTGACACGTTCTAAATAATATTATATTCAGATTTTACTTATTTTATGAATATTTTAAACCTTTTGATTTAGCAATCATTTATTTTTAAAACTAAATACGAGGGGACTTGTATTAGTTGTATTATTCGGACTACTAATCTCATATTGGATGATATTCTCACAACGTTTCGGCCGATGTAGTCTCGGCCTTTTTTTAGGTGCATCTTGGAAATCTTTCTGTCGAACTTGGGAATCTATACAAAATTTAAATCTGAACCATTTATTCGATCCACGTGGGTTGATTGTTCTTGTTCCGCTAACCATAACCGGGTAGAAGTCTTAAGTAATTATTTTTTTAGTCTGAGGTAGTATCGCCTTTAGTGAGGATTGAACCTTCAATTTGTGAGAATAACATTCCAAGATGAGAACAGTAGTCCGAATTATCCAAATAATACAAATTATTATTCTTCATCTACAAAATTCTGAAACATCAATACTATAACATCAATTCACTTGATTTACTTTAAAATTAGCACGTGATTCGAGTGGAACCCTAACCCTAACCCTAATCCTAACCCTAACCCTTACTCTCTTAAAAAAGAACGGATAATCTCAACCCTTAAATGCTTTAGTCTTCTATGTTTGTTTGACATCGGAGATACTCATTACCTATTTAGCGGGTGTGCTGATGCAACATCATACTAATACCTGCTCACACTTGCCAACATGCTCGTTGCAGATGTGAAACAAGTTGCAGTTTTACACATGTTCGTTGCATATTATAGTAAATAGGTATTTTGTTTGAATGTGTTATATTTGAAACCAAAATCATTTAAGGGTGTAGATACGCCCATTCTTGCACGTTTAGGAATAAACATACTATTTCCAACTGAAGTGTGACAAGCCGATGAAAATTCTATTAAACATTATGCTTAACATACAGTCGGTGTGATAGAGATCCTGTTAAATATTGGCAGGTACGTTCGTTAGTACAAATATTAACTAAATATGTTTCGTGCAGGTGGATCTCGCATTGTCGTAAACAGGATATAAACTAGGCGAGATATTACAAATAGATTATGGGAGTGCCTTTCAGGAAATATGTTTGGTTTTAGTAGTAGTAGTAGTAGTAGTAGTAGTAGTAGTAGTAGTAGTAGTAGTAGTAGTAGTTTTAATCGGAGGGTCTGAACGGAAGCTTCGAAGGGGCAATACGTGTTTTAAGATGATTAAGAAGGACACATTAACTAAATATGTTTTATACAAGTGGCGTCGTATAGAATCGTAAACAGGATTTAAACTAGACAAAGGTCACGAATATGTTATAGGGTGACCTTCTAGGAAATAAGCTATATTGTGAGAACCGGAACCGATGATAATTGGCCGGATATTACGTCAGAAAGACAATTTAGTTGGTGATGTATGCAATCAGAAAATTCTTTTGTGGGAGATTGAATTGACATGACGCATTTCTAGCATAGTTTGACAAGATATTTAGATAATAATTTAGCCATCGGATCATATAATAAGTATCTGTTTCTTCCCCCTTTCGACTTTAATCACTAGACGATCAACTGTCTGCTATTAATATGCCTTTCTTCTTTGGAAATATTATGTGTCGTATTAATTAATTAAATGAATAACGTTATAAGCATTACCGTTTGTTGCAATTACCGAAATGTCCTCAGTCCTTGGAGGTACAGCACACATGCAAACAAGGTATGACTTTAGATGATTTTTATTAACTTTTAATGACTGATTAAAAAGCAAATAAGTTACTATGTAACATGTTTATAGGCATGCATAGACGCATCGAAACATGGTATTTCAGACTTAAGCTTGATGGACCGTCAGATGGATAGAGCCCAAGGCGATCCATAATACAGCCCTGGCAAACATGCGAGTAGGGTTTATGACTGGGGGCGGACATGTGAAGACCATAATAAATAAATAATAATTACAGAGAAAAGTTTGAATAAAAAATTACTTAGTAATTTCCAGTAATTAGCAACTATACATATTATTAGGAAGCAGCTTACAATAATTGGATCTCCTTGGTAGGGCTCCAAATAGAGATGGTCGGAATGATGCAAATCAGTTCACTTCAAATAATGTTTCATTTTAGCTCGATATGTTAGACACAATGTTTTGAAAACTAATGTCCACCAGGCAACCCCGGGTAGCCTCTGCTGTTTGTTATTTAAATTCATGTTATGTTATGCGGATTTGTTATTCTATAGACGAGTATTATTCTTAAGTTCAAATCTTTCGTAGGATAGTCCCGCCAAAAATACTTACTTCACCCCAAAAAGAGACAAAATGCGGGTCTTAATAAAAAAAAAAGGGATGAGATCCATTGATATCATTGAGTATTTGTATAAAAAGATCGTCTCCCTTATATTTATGCCTCCACATAAACTCACACAGATAACTGTCCACCATTCCGCGATGCGTTCCATAGTGGCATTTATTCTGTATTTTCTTCGACCTACCCCTAAGCTAACCCTAACGCTAACCATAACCCTATACGTTCCTAACCAGAACTCAAAAAGTATAGGTCAAAAACGTGTGCGCGCACTATGCATGGGAGTCGGAGCTATTTCTGTTGTTGTTGTTGTTGTTGTTGTTGTTGTTGTTGTTGCTGCTGCTGCTGCTGCTGCTGCTGCTGCTGCTGCAGCAGCAAAACCCATTTTCCGTTAGTGGCCAGGGCTTCAATTAATGTTTTATTTCAGAAGGATATGTTAAATACAATGTTTCGAAAACGAATGTCCACCGGGCAACACCGAGTAGCCTTGCTTGTTGTGAGTATAAGTTTAGTGCTTTTAGTTGTAGCCAATTTATGTTTTCGATAAATCAATATGCAAAAAATAAAATTAAATAGTTTGTTATAATTAAACGGCATTTTGGCTCTGTCTGCTTTTGTAACATCTGATACAGTTTTTATTCACGTTGTTTGACGAGGCAACATCGAAGACTTTCAAAACTTCAAACAATCACAATCCAATAACAACAACGTATCGATTCTTCAGATGGGCCCATTCGATCTGCGCGCTTAACGATCAAAATGTATTTCAAACTAAAGCGTGACAGACCGATTTAAAATTAAAGTGTGACAGACAGGCAAAAATATTATTTTAAATTTAAGCATGACAGACCAACAAAAATATTATTTTAAATGTAAGCATGACAGACCGACAAAATTATTATTTTAAATTTAAGCATCACAGACCGACAAAATATTATTTTAAATGTAAGCATGACAGACCGACAAAAATATTATTTTAAATTTAAGCATCACAGACCGACAAAATATTATTTTAAATGTAAGCATGACAGACCGACAAAATTATTATTTTAAATGTAAGCATGACAGATCGACAAAATATTATTTTAAATGTAAGCATGACAGACCGACAAAATTATTATTTTAAATGTAAGCATGACAGACCGACAACAATGCTATTTTCAATTTTAGCGTGACAGACCGACACAAATGTTATTTTAAATTTAAGCATGACAGACCGACAAAAATATTATTTTAAATTTAAGCATCACAGACCGACAAAATATTATTTTAAATGTAAGCATGACAGACCGACAAATATATTATTTTAAATGTAAGCATGACAGACCGACAAAATTATTATTTTAAATTTAAGCATCACAGACCGACAAAACTATTATTTTAAATGTAAGCATGACAGACCGACAACAATGCTATTTTCAATTTAAGCGTGACAGACCGGCACAAATGTTATTTTAAATTTAAGGTTGACAGACCGACAAAAATGATGTTTCAAATTTCATCGATACGGATAGACATACGGACAGAGCTTCTCCTAGTGACACGAGGTCGCATATACAAACTGCATTGAAATAAAAAGGGAACAAAGAGTTTGGAAATGGAAATCATGAATAAAAATTATGCAGACATGGAACCTACGAAGTAAACAAAACCTATCTATATGTAATAGTTTATCTACTTACTTACATTCATAGCTGACGTCTGAAAATACATTTATTGGTGTATTTATATATATATATATATATATATATATATATATATATATATATATATATATATATATATATATATATATATATAGTATAAAAGTTTATTTATAAAAAATATTTTCGGCTAGGAGGGGAAGTAAGAATTTGTGAAGGAATCAAGACATATTAAGAGGTATTCATTAATACCTACGCCCATACACATTCATACACACACATATATAATATATATATATATATATATATATATATATATATATATATATATATATATATATATAAATATATATATATATATATGTATATATATAATATATATATATATATATATATATATATAGAGAGAGAGAGAGAGAGAGAGAGAGAGAGAGAGAGACGGCTTTAACGAGCAAAGTGGTAAAACCTATACATAAATAAACCGAGAATATCTAGATAACCTAACCCTAACCCTAACCCTAACCCTAACCCTAACCTACCTGCTTCTCTACTTTATGGCTATATCCGCATATCACATTCAACATTACTATAAAATAGCATACAGACATACATCAACATTCATACTTATTCACTTACAAAACACATTAGCGCTCATCCATATACATACACACATGCACTCACATATATCCTCATATGTATACAGATACATACGTACACATATACGTACACACACACATACACATAAACGTATATATATATATATATATATATATATATATATATATAATGAGATATAAGTATTAGTACAGCATTGAAACGCCGTTGAAATGATAAACTTTGACATTTTAGAAGCTGACAACTTGACGCGAGATTTTGTCAAATAAATGAAATGTTTATTAAATCATTTTTTTAATCCAAATTTTCGGTTTTAAAAAACCTTATTCATGGTAATACAGACAATATTTTTCTGTTTTTCTTTTTTTCTTTCTTTTTTTTAATAGTCTTACGGCGTGGCCGAAGATCGAGGACATTCTGGTGTTATCGAAGAGACTGTTTTTTTATGTCCGATCTGTAGTGAAGTGTGCTGAAACGCGTGTGTACAAGAATGAGTTTAGAACCCAAAAGTTGAATATTGTCAAGGCTCCTTTTCTAAGGGTGTTTTAAGAAAACATCCCGCAAGGAGGTGAGATGGGGAGGAGGGAGATCAGATGGGAAGGTATAGACAACGGTTAATTATTTTTTTTTGGGGGGGGGAGAAAGACACCTTATAAATAATTATTATAGGAGAGGGGTCAAGGGTGACTAGGAGATAAAGGATGTAATAGAAAATGGAGTATAGTTGGGACCATACTAATATGCGTGCACCGACAAGTGCATGAGTACATGTGTATGAGTACATGTGCATGAGTACATGTGTATGAGTACATGTGCATGAGTACATGAGTATGAGTACATGTGCATGAGTACATGTGTATGAGTACATGTGCATGAGTACATGTGTATGAGTACATGTGCATGAGTACATGTGTATGAGTACATGTGAGATAAGAGTGGGGAGAAAAAAGTTTCTTTTTAATTCGACTGGTTCATAAGGGGGAGATAACGCGCTTTAGAGGAAATAATTATCTTCTATCTCCCAACGTGGTCCTTTAGGAATTTGGCGTTCGAACCCACAAGTCAAACTGGAATGACATTAAATGTGGGAGGGTGAAATTATATCAGGAAATGTTATAAATTTAGTCTGGCGGTTATGAGTTAATTTAGGAGAAAGTCGAAGTAAACAGAGTATGTATTTCGAAGATCGATTATAGATTCTGGATGAATCGGTTGGAGGAAATGAATAAATTGATTTTAACCACATTCTATTGGGAAAAAGATATCGTCATACCTCCGAGGCGTTAGTCCTTATATCCTTAGAATTCCCTTTTAAATACGTTTTATGTATAATATGCCCCGATTAAAACATGATATAAGCTATGTAAACGATGTACAGAAATCTCTACAAAATTAGTGAGCAAATTTTCATCTTCACTTCAAGTTTTTTCAAAAGGTCGAAGCTTAGAGTCTATGTAACAATTTCGGTCCGAGTGGACAAAGATCAGATTGAGTCTTTATACATTCCCGCCATTTTCCAAGATGTTCGCCATCAAAATCTAATAATGTTAATATCTCGGAAACTATTCAACTTAGAAACATGAATGTGGTTTCTATACCTAGGTTTTTATGATCAAGGAATCAGATAAAACCATTTGTTACTAAATCAGAGTATTTATTTGTCCCGAATGGTAAAATTCAAGATGGCCGCCGCCAAAATCCTATATCAGCTATACTTCCCAAACCACCAAACCTTCAGTCATTCTGTTGGGTGTCAATGCCTAGAATCTTATGGCTAGGAATCAGATAAAACCATGTGTTACTAAATCAGAGTATTTATTTGTCCCGAATGGTAAAATTCAAGATGGCCGCCACCAAAATCCTATATCAGCTATACTTCCCAAACCACCAAACCTTCAGTCATTCTGTTGGGTGTCAATGCCTAGAATCTTATGGCTAGGAATCAGATAAAACCATGTGTTACTAAATCAGAGTATTTATTTGTCCCGAATGGTAAAATTCAAGATGGCCGCCACCAAAATCCTATATCAGCTATACTTCCCAAACCACCAAACCTTCAGTCATTCTGTTGGGTGTCAATGCCTAGAATCTTATGGCTAGGAAAGCAACAGTTATTTTTTTTTAATCAGTAAGTGTACCTCTGTTCCTCAAAAGTCGAAAAATAACCATGGCAACGGCTATAAGAACATGCCAGCTGAATGACATTGTGGCCACGGGGGCAGAGGCGCCCTTATGATACTACCATATAGCTATATATTTTTCATCTGCAGGTGACAGTGTTGACAACATAACCATGAAATTATTATAAACTAATATTTCAAAGATGTTCACTTTCTTCTGGTTAACCAATTTGATTTCCTGTGTAATTAGGATCTCACATGTATTCTATTTGTGATCATGGAATCAGCATAGGTTGTTTGCTTGGATATCTGTGCATTACACGACTCATTAGCACATTTTCAGTAGCTTTCAATGAGAAACCGACAGTTCAGTTCTTGTAACTGATTCACAAGTACGAACAGCATGACTGAAGGTTTAGTGGTTTTAGAAGTATTGCTGATACACACACAACTGTCCTTTTATAATATATATATATATATATATATATATATATATATATATATATATATATATATGTTGGATGTATGTATATATATGTTGGATATATGTATATATATGCAATGTGGCCCACTGGGTCACTCAGTAATCTCGTGTTAAATTGTTTGCATTTGTTCAAAGATTGTCCATATAAAATGAAACCGTGTTTAAATTGTGGTCACATGGGACACAAAAGTACACAATGCCAAAGTTAAAAATAAAATTAAAAAGCTTTATTAAAATTGCTAAAAGTGACGAAGCTGAAATTATCAGGAAATTTGTGTCTGTAAAAATATTGAATAAAAATATAATGCTACAATTTAATTACGGCTGATAAATGTGGAATAAAATTGGAAAACCAACTTTGATGAGAACGAGCAAAATAAGTAAAGCGTCACTGCTGAACGAATAAAATTCTAAGGTGAGTTAATCTCTAACCTTACACTAAAAGAAAAGACATTGAAATTAAGAATGTTCGTAATGAACAACTCTAACAACTTGTTGGGCACGGACTGGATGACATTTTTTTCAATTATAGAATATGCCCATAAACTCATTCTGTCAAAATATTGAAACTTTAAATGTTGAAGCAGAGAGACAAAAGAATTGAAAGAAACCTTTTGGGAAGTTTTCTCTGGTGGACTGGGAAGACGTTAAAAAAATGACTGCCAAGTTTGAATTAAAACCAAATATTCAACCAGTTTTTAAAAAGAAAAGAAATGTTCCATTCGCGTCATTAAATCATATTGACGAGGAATTAAATAGACTCGAAGAAATGGGAGTATTATCGAAAGTATAGTACAGCGAGTAGGCTTCGCCTCCAGTCTACATAAAAAAGTAAAAGATTTCTCTTTTAGACTATCACTACTCTCTTCCTAGTCCAGAAAAGATTTTCGCTCAATTCAACGGTGGAAAAAGTGGTCAAGGGTTTATTTAAGTGATGCTTATCTTCAAATACCTGTGGACAAGGAGTGTTCAATAAATGTATAAATGGCCGTAGGGGTTTGTATAAATTCGAGATTACGGTTGCACCAGTCATTTTTCAACAAGTAATAGAACACATTGCTTAACGGACTGGAATTTGTGACAGTCTACATAGATGACATTCTAGTGGTCAGTAAAAGAAGCGATCAACACAAATCACATCTACACGAAATATTTAAGAAAATCCAGGACTATGGATTTAAATTGACGGAGGAAAAATGCGATTTTTTCATGGAAACAAAGATAGTAGAAGACCCAGAGCGAGCTAGTGCGATACAAAATATTCCGGCTCCGAAGAAATGTATCGTCACTACAAAGTTTCTTGGTTTAGCAAAGTAGTATAATCTGTTTATTCAAAACATGCACAATTTGCGATCTCTTCTTAATGAGATATTTAAAAGAAGGATTGGGTCTGGACGACAGGATGCCAGGAGCCATTTGAAAAAATAAAATATATCCACTGCTAACAATTTATGAGTCAAAAAAGGGATTACCCACGCATACTGCGAACAGACTGCAGAGATAGGGGAACATTCATCTCAATTACAATTATAGAATAGAGTTTCTCCCACTGTCAAACATTAGTCATGATGACGGGTTATTGAGACTTATCCATAAATATGCTGAACTCCTTGAAGTAAGGTAAAAGTTTAAAAAATTAATTCTGCAACGCCATTAGAGGGCTTCCGGTAACACTCGAAGAAATAAAAGAAAAGGTGTTAGACGAGGTTTTTTTTTTAAACATAAAAAAGAAAATACAAGAAAAACTCGGACAAATCTCGGAGGTGTATTCAATCTGTGATGAAGTAGCTATAAAAAATAGTTATAAATAAATATATAAATAAATAGTTATAAATAAATAGTTATAAATAAATAGTTATAAAAAGAGAAAATACATTATGTTCAATCTGTAATGAAGTAGTTATGTACGGCGATCGAGTGGTTATTCCTGCAGAATTACAGAAAAGAAAACAATTTCATTTCGGTCGCCCGGGCATTTCGAGAATGAAAAGTCTCATGAGAATCTATGTGTATTGGACAAGTATGGACAAAGACATTGAAAATGCGGTGAAACTATGCAAAGGTTGTGCTTTGGCAGCGAAGACACCTCACATAAAGTTCAGATCCTGGCCCCAAACTGAGAGACTATGGTCTAGGATCAACATAGATTTTACTGCTCACTGGATAGTTTCTATTACCTAATAGTGGTGGGCAATTTCTCGAAATGCCTGGAAATATTAAAATGTAAAAAAAAAAACAACCATGGAAGTAACCTTTTTTTTACATGAATTGTTCGCCCGGTTCAGGGTCGTTGACTGCATTGTATCAGACAACTGAACGCAATTCTAGTGAATTTAAACTATTGTGTCAGAGATTCATAGTGGAGAATATCACGATCGCGCCATAACATGCGAGAAACAAATGTCAGGGAGAACGGTCCGTGGACACGTTTGTAATAGCGCTTAACAAAGCGAGGGGTACATCTACCGAAAAGGTTATTCACGCATTTTTGCAAATATATAGAATGACCCCAAATAACAATGTTCGATATTCCATGACGTCAGCGGAAGCAATGTTTGCAAGGAATATTAAAACCGTGTTTGATAGATTATGGTTAACCATTACGAAACCAAAACGTGAAAAAATGTCACAATTGGAGAAAAAGTTTTCTTTCGATTGTTCAAACCAATAAATCCTACGAGGAAACAAGGATAGTGGATAAACGGACTGGGAACATTATTTACATTGTAAAGGGACCCAAGTTTACATTTGAATCAGATGAAGAAACGATATTCAGATGCTGTCGAAAATAATACTCCAGGGGACAAACTAATGGATGTCGTGTTCGACACATTTGAGATACCAATCCGTTAAACAGGTTCTGAACAGCGAAGAGCCAAAATAAAAAGTAAAAGTACGGACTTTATTGCAATAAACCCTAAAAGGAAAAGTATTGATTCCATACGGAGCAAAGCTAAGCGGGGGGGGGGGTATAGTGCGATGGTGATCTACCCTATTTTGTGACTATATAGACTCTTCTAGAAATTATGTACAGACGAAAGACGGGCGGTTTCTCTGCCACATTGTTGAAGAGAGACGTTAGACTGGTACATACCAGTCGAGGATCTATTCTCGACAATCAGTCCGACAGAAATTGGACCATTTCGGTGGCCTTTCATCTGTCGGGCTGAGGTATTGGATCTGGGTAGTCCTAGGAGGTCTATCCTCCCATGACTGGCCTCTCCTCTAACTGTCTGGGGTGCTCCGACTGAGGTATGCCGACGTGGCTGCCATGACAAGTTTTAAGAGACCAGAGTGCCCCAATTTCGGGACACTGGATTATTCTTCCCACATACTGGCCTTATATCACATCTTCCTGCGGTGGGAAGGAAGTAAATACCCAGTTATTATGTAACATATAAGTCTGTATTATGTTTCTAAATTTTTGAGATGATGAATGATAAATTAGATTATTTGAATAATTCGGACTACTGTTCTCATCTTGGATGTTATTCTCACAACGTTTCGGCCGAAACGTTGTGATGATAACACTCAAGATGAGAACAGTAGTCCGAATAATTCAAATAATCCATACTATTCTGTACTTGTGTAAATACACACTCCTGTAAATATACCACCTTGTTGTCTTAGTTATTATCATCCCTTTAAGGTCACAACAGTAATCATGTTAAAAAAGCATATGAGGTGGCTTCTTATTGCAGCTAACGAAATTGGCTTCCGTCATCTTTTAAGAACACACTATTTTTTGGTGCGTCCTCGCATCACTGAGAGAGGCGTTGCCCGCCAATTTGTTTGTTGATCTGTCACGTTTAAGTTTTAAAATAGTTCTTTTTTTACTGAACGCTCATATCAAATGAACGCATCTCATTTTAGATACGTCGAAGAAGATTATCTGTCCGTCAGTGTGTCATAATTAGGTTTTAAATGGAATTTTCGCCCGTCTCTTCATGTTGAAGTTTGTAATTGATTTTTGTCGGTCTGTCACGTTTGAAACATAATTTTATGAGTCTGTCACGTTTAAGTTTAAAATAGAATTTCCGTAGGTCTGTTACATTATAGTTTGAAATAAAAATTTAGTTGGTCTGTCACGCTTAAGTTTAAAATAGAATTTCCGTTGGTCTGTTACATTTGAGTTTGAAATAAAATTTTAGTTGGTCTGTCACACTTAAGTTTAAAATAGAATTTCTGTTGGTCTGTCATGTTTGAGTTTGAAATAAAATTTTAGTTGGTCTGTCACACTTAAGTTTAAAATAGAATTTCCGTTGGTCTGTCACGTGTGAGTTGAAATAAAATGTTAGTTGGTCTGTCACACTTAAGTTTAAAATAGAATTTCCGTTGGTCTGTCATGTTTGAGTTTGAAATAAAATTTTAGTTGGTCTGTCACGCTTAAGTTTAAAATAGAATTTCCGTTGATCTGTTACATTTGAGTTTGAAATTATATTTTTGTTTGTTTGTCACACTTAAGTTTAAAATAGAATTTCCGTTAGTCTGTTACATTTGAGTTTGATATTAAATGTTAGTTGGTCTGTAACGCTTAAGTTTAAAATAGAATTTCCGTTGGTCTGTTACGTTTGAGTTTAAAATAGAATTTAATTGGTCTGTCCTGCTTAAGTTTAAAATAGAATTTCCTTTGGTCTGTTACGTTTGAGTTTGAAATAAAATTTTAGTTGGTCTGTCGCGCTTAAGTTTAAAATAGAATTTCCGTTGGTCTGTTACGTTTGAGTTTGAAATAAAATTTTAGTTGGTCTGTCACACTTAAGTTTAAAATAGAATTTCTGTTGGTCTGTTACGTTTGAGTTTGAAATAAAATTTTAGTTTGTCTCTCACGCTTAAGTTTAAAATAGAATTTGTGTTGGTCTGTTACGCTTAAGTTTAAAATAGAATTTTCTTTGGTCTGTTACGTTTGAGATTGAAATAAAATTTTAGTTTGTCGGTCGCGCTTAAGTTTAAAATAGAATTTCTGTTGGTCTGTTACGTTTGAGTTTGAAATAAAATTTTAGTGGGTCTGTCGCGCTTAAGTTAAAATAGAATTTCTGTTGGTCTGTTACGTTTGAGTTTTAAATAAAATTTTAGTTGGTCTGTCACACTTAAGTTTAAAATAGAATTTCTGTTGGTCTGTTACGTTTGAGTTTGAAATAAAATTTTAGTTTGTCTGTCGCGCTTAAGTTTAAAATAGAATTTCTGTTGGTCTGTTACGTTTGAGTTTGAAATAAAATGTTAGTTGGTCTGTCGTGCTTAAGTTTAAAATAGAATTTCCGTTGGTCTGTTACGTTTGAGTTTGAAATAAAATTTTAGTTGGTCTGTCGCGCTTAAGTTTAAAATAGAATTTCTGTTGGTCTATTACGTTTGAGTTTGAAATAAAATTTTAGTTGGTCTGCTGCGCTTAAGTTTAAAATAGAATTTCTGTTGGTCTGTTACGTTTGAGTTTGAAATAAAATTTTAGTTGGTCTGTCGCGCTTAAGTTTAAAATAGAATTTCTGTTGGTTTGTTACGTTTGAGTTTGAAATAAAATTTTAGTTGGTCGGTCACGCTTAAGTTTAAAATAGAATTTCTGTTGGTCTATTACGTTTGAGTTTGAAATAAAATTTTAGTTGGTCTGTTGCGCTTAAGTTTAAAATAGAATTTCTGTTGGTCTATTACGTTTGAGTTTGAAATAAAATTTTAGTTTGTCTGTCGCGCTTAAGTTTAAAATAGAATTTCTGTTGGTCTGTTACGTTTGAGTTTGAAATAAAATTTTAGTTGGTGTGTCACGCTTAAGTTTAAAATAGAATTTCCGTTGGTCTGTTACGTTTGAGTTTGAAATAAAATTTTAGTTGGTCTGTCACACTTAAGTTTAAAATAGAATTTCCGTTGGTCTGTTACGTTTGAGTTTGAAATAAAATTTTTGTTGGTCTGTCACGCTTAAGTTTAAAATAGAATTTCCGTTGGTCTGTTACGTTTGAGTTTGAAATAAAATTTTAGTTGGTCTGTCACGTTTAAGTTTAAAATAGAATTACCGTTGGTCTGTTACGTTTGAGTTTGAAATAAAATTTTAGTTGGTCTGTCGCGCTTAAGTTTAAAATAAAATTTCTGTTGGTCTGTTACGTTTGAGTTTGAAATAAAATGTTAGTTGGTCTGTCGCGCTTAAGTTTAAAATAGAATTTCCGTTGGTCTGTCACGTTTGAGCATGAAATAAAATTTTAGTTGGTCTGTCACGCTTAAGTTTAAAATAGAATTTCTGTTGGTCTGTTACGTTTGAGTTTGAAATAAAATGTTAGTTGGTCGGTCACGCTTAAGTTTAAAAAGAATTTCTGTTGGTCTGTCACGCTTAAGTTTAAAATAGAATTTCCTTTGGTCTGTCACGTTCGAGTTTGAAATAAAATGTTAGTTGGTCTGTCGCGCTTAAGTTTAAAATAGAATTTCCGTTGGTCTGTTACGTTTGAGTTTGAAATAAAATTTTAGTTGGTCTGTCGCGCTTAAGTTTAAAATAGAATTTCTGTTGGTCTATTACGTTTGAGTTTGAAATAAAATTTTAGTTGGTCTGTCGCGCTTAAGTTTAAAATAGAATTTCTGTTGGTCTGTTACGTTTGAGTTTGAAATAAAATTTTAGTTGGTCTGTCGCGCTTAAGTTTAAAATAGAATTTCTGTTGGTCTTTTACGTTTGAGTTTGAAATAAAATTTTTGTTGGTCTGTCGCGCTTAAGTTTAAAATAGAATTTCTGTGTGTCTGTTACGTTTGAGTTTGAAATAAAATTTTAGTTGGTCAGTCGCGCTTAAGTTTAAAATAGAATTTCTGTTGGTCTGTTACGTTTGAGTTTGAAATAAAATTTTAGTTGGTCTGTCACACTTAAGTTTAAAATAGAATTTCCGTTGGTCTGTTACGTTTTAGTTTGAAATAAAATTTTAGTTGGTCTGTCACGCTTAAGTTTAAAATAGAATTTCCGTTGGTCTGTCACGTGTGACTTGAAATAAAATGTTAGTTGGTCTGTCACACTTAAGTTTAAAATAGAATTTCCGTTGGTCTGTCACGTTTGAGCTTGAAATAAAATTTTAGTTGGTCGGTCACGCTTAAGTTTAAAATAAAATTTTAGTTGGTCTGTCACGCTTAAGTTTAAAATAGAATTTTCGTTGATCTGTTACGTTGGAGTTTGAAATAAAATTTTAGTTGGTCAGTCGCGCTTAAGTTTAAAATAGAATTTCTGTTGGTCTGTTACGTTTGAGTTTGAAATAAAATTTTAGTTGGTCTGTCGCGCTTAAGTTTAAAATAGAATTTCTGTTGGTCTTTTACGTTTGAGTTTGAAATAAAATTTTTGTTGGTCTGTCGCGCTTAAGTTTAAAAAAGAATTTCTGTGTGTCTGTTACGTTTGAGTTTGAAATAAAATTTTAGTTGGTCTGTCGCGCTTAAGTTTAAAATAGAATTTCTGTTGGTCTGTCACGTTTCAGCTTGAAATAAAATTTTAGTTGGTCTGTCACGCTTAAGTTTAAAATAGAATTTCCTTTGGTCTGTGACGTTCGAGTTTGAAAGAAATTTTAGTTGGTCTGTCACGCTTAAGTTTAAAATAGAATTTCCGTTGGTCTGTTACGTTTGAGTTCGAAATAAAATTTTTGTTGGTCAGTCGCGCTTAAGTTTAAAATAGAATTTCTGTTGGTCTGTTACGTTTGAGTTTGAAATAAAATTTTAGTTGGTCAGTCGCGCTTAAGTTTAAAATAGAATTTCTGTTGATCTGTTACGTTTGAGTTTTAAATAAAAATTTTGTTGGTCTGTCACGCTTAAGTTTAAAATAGAATTTCCGTTGGTCTGTTACGTTTGAGTTTGAAATAAAATTTTAGTTGGTCTGTCACGCTTAAGTTTAAAATAGAGTTTATGTTGGTCTGTCACGCTTAAGTTTAAAATAGAATTTCCGTTGATCTGTTACGTTTGAGTTTGAAATGAAATTTTTGTTGGTGTTCCACGCTTAAGTTTAAAATAGAATTTCCGTTGGTCTGTTACGTTTGAGTTTAAAATAGAATTTAATTGGTCTGTATAGCTTAAGTTTAAAATAGAATTTCTGTGGGTTTGTTACGTTTGAGTTTGTAAATAAAATTTAAGTTGGTCTGTCGCGCTTAAGTTTAAAATAGAATTTCTGTTAGTCTGTCACGCTTAAGTTTAAAATAGAATTTCCTTTGGTCTGTCACGTTCGAGTTTGAAAGAAATTTTAGTTGGTCTGTCACGCTTAAGTTTAAAATAGAATTTCCGTTGGTCTGTTACGTTTGAGCTTTAAATAAAATTGTAGTTGGTCGGTCACGCTTAAGTTTAAAATAGAATTTCCGTTGATCTGTCACGCTTAAGTTTAAAATAAAATTTTAGTTGGTCTGTCACGTTTGAGTTTAAAATAGAATTTCTGTTGGTCTGTTACGTTTGAGTTTGAAATAAAATTTTAATTGGTCGGTCACGCTTAAGTTTAAAATAGAATTTATGTTGGTCTGTCACGCTTAAGTTTAAAATAGAATTTCTGTTGGTCTGTCACGTTTGAGTTTTAAATAAAATTTTAGTTGGTCTGTCACGCTTAAGTTTAAAATAGAATTTCCGTTGGTCTGTCACGTTTGAGTTTGAAATGAAATTTTAGTTGGTCTGTCACGATTAAGTTTAAAATAGAATTTATGTTGGTCTGTCACGCTTAAGTTTAAAATAGAATTTCTGTTGGTCTGTCACGTTTGAGTTTGAAATAAAATTTTAGTTGGTCTGTCACGCTTAAATTTAAAATAGAATTTCCGTTGATCTGTTACATTTGAGTTTTAAATAAAATTTTAGTTTGTCTGTCACGCTTAAATTTAAAATAGAATTTCTGTTGATCTGTTACATTTGAGTTTAAAATAGAATTTATTTTGTCTGTCACGCTTAAGTTTAAAATAGAATTTCCGTTGGTCTGTCACGTTCAAGTTTTAAATAGAAGTTCCATCATAAAACGAGTAGATTGAATGGACGCATCTTCGAAATAGATCCGCCCTTTATTTTCTCCCTTCACCTGTAATGGCTGAATGTAGACATTTCAGAGGGGGCTTATACGTTAGCTATCCATCAATTTAATTACTCAGTTTAATTAATTACGAGCAATTACAACCGTTCGTTTGCAAAATCTTTGCAAGTTTTCTCTTTCGTTATATTCGTATATTTTTCTATATAAAATTCAATGTCTCTATATATGTTCGTATGTGTGTGATAATTGTGTGTTCCCTTATAGAAAAAAATGTTAGAGAATCTACATAAACGGAAGGAAGGGAGCAGTAAAACAAAGAATTTAATGCGGTGCTATTTACATACATAGTTAAGTATTGGGTTGGCCAAAAAGTTTGTTCGTTTTTTTAATGTCATCGTTCCGGCCTACTAAAGATCGTTTTATATTCCTATTCTTCAAATCCTTTATTTGGTGTAGCGAGTATGTTGACGTCAGTGTGTTATAAACATCCGAGCAGAGTAGTTCTTACATTTTTGCTTGTATTTCAGGCCTTGAAATGAAAGATCAAGCAGAGCACTACCAACATCTGATGCTTTTTTACTACAGAAAAGGAAAGAAAGTTACAGAAACCTGAAATAAAGATATGTCCTGTGTATGGGGAGAATGCTATTACAGAACGGGTGTGCCAGAAATGGTTTGCTCGATTCCGAAAAAGAAATTTTTCAGTGGGAGGTGCTCTTTATTCTGTCCGGCCAAAGATGATCGCCAGTGACCAAGTGAAAGATTACCGTTTGACAACCAGGCAAATCGCAGGTTATTTTCAAGATTTCCAAATCGAGCATGGAAAATGAATTGCATTAATATCCACTTTTAAAAAAAAAACGAACGAACGAACTTTTTGGCCGACCCAATATAACAACGTCAGGTTTTCCTGCTAGTTCCTCATGTTCTTATATTCTTCATATTTTTTATTATTATATTCTTTAGATCTTTATATTCTTTATATAGATTAAGTTTAAAGTTACAAAAATTCATACTAGGGTTGTGCACATAGACCCGTGGTGTAATGGTTAAAGGCGTTGAGTTACAATCTTCTATAGGCTGAAGGTTCTATCCTTACTACAGGCGATAATAACTAAGAATAATGAAACATCATTTCGACTGACGCAAAAAAGAGCAATAAAACCCCGTGAAATAAAAAAAAAATCCGTATAGGTTTGCGAGTTCGGTATAAAGACGAACCTGAAGAATGTTAGTGGTTACATCGGCCGAAACGTTGTGAAAATAACAAGCAAGTTTAGGATAGTATGCCGAATGATCATATTTATATTTTACTATCATCATATTCGGTTTAATGGCAGTTTTACATGTTGAAATGTGGCAGATGACTTTTAGAAATTTAATAGCAAACGAATCTATCTCTGGCCAGGTCTTTATTTATCCATCTTTCTCTCAATTCCATTCTCATCACTTTCCTCCATGTTTTTCTTGGCCTTCCCTTGTGAACTGAATTTTCTACCTCAACTGTTATACATCTACTAACCCAAGAACCCTCATCCATTTTTTTTTTCAATGTGGCCATACCATAGAAGTCTCCTATCCTGCACACATCTACATATTGACAGTATCTCGCTCTGAGCTCATCAGATCTAAGCCTGTCTTTAATATTCACATTACACATCCATCGTATCATTCTTATATTAATCTCCATCCTACGTATGTCCTCAACTCTCACTGGCCAGGTTTCACTTACATACATCATCACATTGTGTACACATGCCTGATAGACTCTTCTCTTGGCTCTGCTGTTTAGTAATGACAGAAGTTCTTTAAGGCTCACATTACACATCCATCATACCCTCACGTGTCAGATTTCACTTCCATGCATCATCACACTGTGTACACATGCCTGATAGACTCTTCCCTTGGTCGACAGTGGTAACGCTCTGCTGGTTTGTAATGGCAGAAGTTCTCTAAACTTACTCTATCTACTGCTAACTCTTACAATCACACTAGCGACTGCTCCATCCTGTGTTCACCAAAGTAAAAAAACTTCTGAACAACCTCAATAGCTTCGTCATCCATGTATACGTCTTATATGTGTAAGCTTCCATCCATCTCGATTGTTTTACACTTTTTGCACACAAACTGGTTATCTTATCACAACCTACCAGTAATTCCACTGCACTTCCTGTGCACCCAATGCTTACAAATAACACAAATAAATGAGTTGCACCAGACTCTCTTTCCACAAACTGAGCAGAGGAACTTTCCTCTTTCTGGGGACTTTCCAACGCTACAATCACTGACTATAACTTTAGTCTTGATAACATTCACTCTCAAACCTTTTCTTCCCATAACATTCCTCCAAGTCTTTAACTTAACAAGTAGGTCATCCATTGTTTCACAGGCAAGTACTAAATCAGCAGCATGCAGCATCTCTTCTGGACAACCCGTACGGTACTTTCAGGACAATGTTTCTAAGACACAAATGAAAAGCAACGGACTTCGTACAGACCCTGATGTAATATTTTTAACTTTCGTTACTATCACGTGAATGCTTCGAGTTTTAGTATAATTATTGCAAAGTTTGTTTGTTTAACAGTAATTAATGTTGCGCGCATGTGCTCTTTCCTCGCCTCCCCGTGCGAAATGGTTGACGTTGTAGCGGGTCCGATGGTCGCTATAGCAACTAGGTCGAGCGTGTTTCAGCAGGCAATACGTTGGCTTCACTGATTATTCAATCTGCATTTGTTTATATTTGAATTCCATCGGGTTCCAGAATTATTTGCAACGTTTCTTTCTTTGGGATCGTGCGGTGGCGTATATTTTTCCAGCCTCTGATTGTCTGATCTATACATTTTATATTTTACTTTTTTTCAAATTCGGAGCCGGTTTTTGCACACAATATATTCGCTTACTTTTCTAATAAAACGGTGATCTTCTTATAAATTATACTTAGAAATTCTACTTGATTTACAAAAGAAATCCTATACGATAGTATTTTCCTTCCGGTGTTTATGTATAGACACTAAATGGTGTTGCAGCAAAATTCCACCCCTTCATTATATAGGTTGTTGCAAAAAGGTCTGACACTTGACAAAAAGAAAACTAAATAGGCAATAAAAATAGAAGTTGTATGTATATGCAGAGACCCGGCAGTTTATTTAGCAACAGTTAAAGTTACATACTACATTATTTTTAAATGTAACCGCCTCTGGTGGAGACGACTTTCTCAGGGCGGACGCAAAATGAGTAACACGCGTTTAAGACTATGCCTTTGTTCGTAGTGGCGAACGCCTCTACGGTGGCAGCCTTCAGCGAGTCAAGCGTCTTATGGGTATGTTTGTTGGTCTTCGCCTCGATCACGCCCCAGAAGAAATAATCAAGGGGTTGCAGTCTGGTAAGGAGGGTGGTCACAAGTCCGGCGACCAGTGGTGAGGAACATTGTTGAGCAGCCATGCCTGGGTCGTTTTGGCCTACTGTGCTCGAGCAGATTCCTGCTGGTAAACGTAGGAGCGTCCGACGGCGATCTCGGCTATCCAGGGCTTCACCACGCTCCTCGGCACTTCCTGGTATTTCGTTCCCTTTTTGTCGAATCTCGGATGTTGCTGCAACACTCTGTACTATTTAAATTAAACACCCCCACCCAAAACAAAATATATATATAATCTAGTCGCCTTTATGTACGTACGTTGATGTGAGGATGTCTATTGTTAGTTATGAAATAATACAATCGTTTAAATGTTCAGTATTATTTATCAATTTTATAATTAAAAACAAAAAATAAATACCTATAGATAGTTAAAAAATTTGATTAAAAATATGTATATGAAATTCGAGGGTGGGAGCAGGAGTTTCTTGCTTTCCTCACTTTTCCCGGAAAAGTCTCAGTAAGTGTCCCGCTAGTACTTTGTATTTGTGATGTCATCCATTAAAACGAAAGTGGAGATAACCGTGCACAGTGGATGACACTATAACATTTTTTTTTTGTGTGTGTTGTTTTTACTAATGGATCTCCGCTTATAAAAGCCCGGGGGCACTCTAGGATAAGAGACCGTCGTTTGGACGTCGAGTGCCATCGCGCGAGGATTGGAAACAACCGTTGAATGGGCAGAATATTTCTGAAGAGTAATTGATGATCTAAGAGGGCGGCTCAACAAGTATTTGTTTACATTAGACTTGATGAGGACCATTTTGTAGTTGGTTATGAAGAATCTTCGTGGTATTTTGTTCCACAGACAAAATGTTGCATATCCCTCTGCTTGGGGCCGCGGCGGTTTACGTTTACTATTTAGTCCCGGAAAGGGCCGTGGCAGTTCACATTTAATACTCGTCATTTTTAAAAGATCATAAATCACATAGTTAATATATTGTTTGCATATCTTTAGATTTCTCCCTCGCCGTGTAGAGGGTCGCCGTCTCATGTCGTCTAGTGGACGAACTCCCTCTTCTTTCCTTCCTGCCGTGAACCACGCCGTCCGTTGTCTGCAACAAAAGCTTCATGACGCACTCCGAAGACAAACAATCCTTTTAACTTTCAACTTCCGTTTTTATTACAAGCGTTAGTTATTTATCGGCTTGGGGACATTCACTACGGAGAGAGAGAGAGAGAGAGAGAGAGAGAGCAAATCACTACTTTATCGTAGTTACTTAACAATTATTTTCTTAATCATTCATAGAGGGGGGAAGGATATCTCTCGCTTGTATTTCCTTAGGGAAATATTTCCCTTATCTGTTGTAAACACATGGTAACAATCACGTCTCATCGGTTTGCCTCCAAAACCCAGACTGACGAAACTCTCTTCTCATGAATAACGAGTGACGTCACGGATCCCTCTGTTTCCCACGCAAGGGCCCGTGACGTCACAGCCTCTCGCAGGTGCATACTGACCCTTGATCTGGGGTCTCGTCACACAGTAACCCTGTCACGTCTGTTAGCTCTGACTGTGAGAACAGGCCCTATTCTACACTCGACTACGCCCGCGTTAATTCGCGCAAGTCAAACCAACGATTTCAAACAGATACGTCCATTCCCATAGGGCCATTATCCAACAGAAACATTCTAGGAAAGAAACTTTGTTCATGGAAGTTGTACTTGGTCTTTGGTAGGGAGAGAGAGACAGGAAAGTCCTCTGCTGTGGTTTTAGCCAGGCAGCTTCTTGCTGTGAATGTTTTAGGGGGCTAGGGATTGGAGCTCTGTCGAACATATCGATATAGTAGAGAGAGAGATATATATAAGCAACATTTCTTCTGTGCGAAAGGGGCTGCAGAGAATGAAATAGATCATCCCCCACTAGATTGCCAAGTCGGTTTTATATCTTGTCAAGGCAAGAAAGGGTGCTCCGAGCGGAACCTGTCCAGATATGACAGCAGTACTATATCTTGGGACTGATGATGGCGCTATCTATCAAACACGAGTCGGAGTGAAGCAAGAGATCCTTTATGTTCCATAAACTAGCATTAAATAAAATAATTGTTAAAATATCTATTTATCTTCACAATCAGTTATGGCCACTAAATGTATACAGTGATGTACAATGTACCGACGTCGACCCAACGACTCACTGGTCATTAACTATATACTATGTGTTGTATCTCTGCCTGAGGATGAAATTAAAAACAAAGCTCAATACTAAATTCAAATAAATGTTCTCGAGAATCATTCTATGGGGAATCCAATAGTGGTATACATATTCTATTAAGGTTGTTTTGTGTTTTAACAATAATATCGTGGGTCTGCGACGTTTTACTTTATTTTTGATTTTATTTAATAACTTGAAAATTACCACGCGGTCATTTTGAATTTTCTTCCCAAACTTCAATGTATGACGTCATTCGAACACACCAAATAGGTCGCATCAACATAATTCAATATGAAA
This sequence comes from Sepiola atlantica, assembly GCA_963556195.1. Lineage (NCBI taxonomy): Eukaryota > Metazoa > Mollusca > Cephalopoda > Sepiida > Sepiolidae > Sepiola > Sepiola atlantica. Next base: position 14,733,353 of record OY744545.1, on the reverse strand, counting down.
ACATCACCATCATAGTTTCGCCTATATTTATACCTAGCAGGGATATACGGCGTCGCCCGAAGGTCTTCATTTTTGTAACGTAGATAGATTACAGAATAATAATAAAAACCGCAACACTAATATCGTGGCGTCTTCGTTCGCGCCGGACATCCATGAACAGCAAAGACGACGTTTTACTTAATTTTTAGTTTCATTTTATGACTTGAAAATTTGAAAGTATAGATATTAAAAAGAAAAAAGAATAACAATTGCATCATTGGGTGTAGAAGTAAACAGCGGTCCTCATTTACTTCCGGGCAACGTCGGGTGTCTGCTATTAGTTTTATTTTTTGTTTATAGCTTCACAAACGATATTCAATTTGAGATTCCACCTGCATCTGTCCGGGAGTATAATCGAATTTTAACCACCTCATCAAAACAAACGCATAGGAAACGCAAATACGATAAATAATGATTAACAATAATCAGATATTGTGAAGAGATAAAAGTGAAAAGAACAGAAAAAGTTTTTTTGTTACTTGAAAAACTCATTATTAAATCTAAAACTTCGAAAGTTTTTTAATGTATTTTTTTACGCATGCGCAATATTTTAAAAATGTCCCTTTTCAACAATTAACACGCGGCCATTTTGAATTTTCTTCTCAAACTTCAATGCATGACGGCAATCGAACGCACCAAATGGCTCACATCAACATAATTTAATATGGAAACATCACCATCTATAGCTATACCTAGCAGGGCTACCCGGCGTTGCCTGTAGGTCATCATTTTTGTAAAGTACATAGATTACAGAAAAATAATAATATTAAGATGAAACAATCTGATTAATATTGTAATTTGAAATGTCCAAGTTAGTTTTAGGACAAGTAAAATAGTTATGCCCCGGTTGAGATTCGAACGCAAACCCTGTCTATAAATGTGTCAACGCTAACAGAGAGTGCAACTTCTTCTTTCGTGTGAATCAGATGATTCTGGTGTTGGCATTAGTTTCCCCGATGTTTTTCTAGTTAGGAAAATTTCTGTAAAGACATCGGGTACTTGTGGGAAGGACCACGAGAAGGTTGCCAACATCCCTAAGTGAAAGTGGTACTGTGGAACCGACTGGATTCGAACTTGGAACACCCAGGTCTTCAGTCCGTGTCGATATCCACTTAACCACTGTCACCTCCCAGTGTGAAACAATTGAAAAAGGGTAACACTACAAACTACATATAAACACATAACAGGTGCTGATATTCCTCTATTCCAAGTTTCATTGGCGTGTTGAACCGAAGAAGTTGCCGACACATCAGTTACCTTAGTAGTCGTTCAGGTTCTTTTCGGGGTGCTTACTCTTCTGTATAAGGAGAGTCCCCATAGATGGTAGACCTGCGCGTTCTAGTATTTCATGAACTTCACCAGGTCATGATCAAAACTTCTCTACTTGGTTCTGTCTTTCGCATGATCTTGCCAATCGCTGGTGCTGATATTGCTATATTCCAAGTTTCATTGGCGTGTCGAACCGAAAACATACTTTCTATCTTTTTTCTTCCTTATCTCTCTCTCTCTCTCTCTCTCTCTCTCACACACTATCTATCTATTTGTCCTTTATATATATATATATATATATATATATATATATATATATATATATATATATATATATATGATTATTTTTATTTACACAGACATGTACAAAATCTGCAACACTGGCATGTCGATGTTATCGATCAACAGCTATTATAAACTGAGATCTCATCAGGATGAGTTAGAATCCGATCTTAACCCTAGATCATGTTTGGAAAGAATCAAATGGAGAAAAAAGAAGAAGAAAGAAAAGAAAAAAAGAAATAATCATATATAAAAGCTCTATTTGATATTAAGCACTTTTTTATAAACCCGGTTGAAATTCTTTGGATTACTACCCTGTGGATATTTTACCTGGATTATTATTATTATTATTATTATTATTATTATTATTATTATTATTATTATTATTATTATATATATATATATATATATATATATATATAATATATATATATATATATATATATATATATATATATATATATATAATTAAAATAAAATAACACGGAATTACATAATCACAGCTGCAATAATTTATTTCGACCCTGTGGCCTTATCAAGCATCCAAGCGAGGTGATTACATTTTTGAAAATGAAAAAAGAGAAATTCACACTCACCATTTCAATATACATATAGAGAGAGCGACATCATATTTAATACATATCTTGAGAGTGGGGGAAATTAACTATTTAAGATATAAAAGGAGGTGGAGGAGAGTGACAACATATTTAATATATATATAGAGAGAGGGGAAGATTGCACGATTCATAACGAAAGGAAATATAGTGAGGGGAAAGAGAGCAATATATACATAGAGAGAGGGGGGAAATTGTATGATTTACCACAGACGGTATGTAGGGAGTTGGGAAGGAAGTTGATGTATCCAAAACGGAGTCAGCCTGTCTAGGTCCCCCTCTAACCGCCGAACCCCTAGCTCCCTCAAATCGTCTCTGAAAGCCGGAGATTAAAGTTATTCATCTGGTGACTGAGAAACCAGCTTGGAGGTGGGAGAATATAAGGTAGTAAAAAGCTGAAAATAGATCATCAGACAACAATATATATATATATATATATATATATATATATATATATATATATATATATATATATATATATATATATATATATATATATATATATATCAGGATAAAATGCCAAATATATCATAAAATGAAAAGTCCTGGAGACAGAATGTATCAAAAACAAAAAGGAAAAACAATTAAACACAGAAGAAATAAAAATCAAACGGTTGATTTTTATTTCTTTCTGTGTTTATTTGTGTGTAGAGTGCAGAGTGCTCGATTATTAAGAAGAATTAAAAAATAAAATAAACTATTTATTCATACACGGTGGTCGCTAGAAAAGCGGGAAATTTGAGGTTGTAAATTTTATTGTTTAAATGTTATTTTGTTTAAATTTCATTGCGTCTGGATTATTCACTTTTCGATTTGCACAGGCGACATTTTGAGCATCTGCGAGTGTAATCTAATATTAGTCTTTGAAAAACTTCATAAAAGTTATTCTTGATAAAAGTAAATTACCGTTTGACAAATTTCCCGCCATTCTAGCGACCACCCTGTATATGTATTACAGAAGTTCAGAACAACATCGGTACCGTCGGTTTCAAATCATAACAAAGGGAACATATAAGAGGCCTCTTCAACGGACTCTCTTCAGCCTCTGTTTATATTTGTCTTCCGGAAAATGGCGGTTCGCGTGTTATGTGACTTTCTGACGATATTTTGATTCTCTGTTTGATTTCCATTTTCATTATTTTTACCAATTCGGTATTTCTACCTGCAAAATCTGCCGATATTTAAGTCATGGGCTAGCAAAAAAAGTTTTTTCTTTGATCTGTGAAATTTATGTCGATGCCATTCTAATGTCATGCTGACTTCCAATCGCTTCTACCACACCACCGGCCTCGGAAAATTAAAATGTAAAATTTAAAATTCCAAAAATTAAGATTTAAAAATTAATACAAGATATAAAAATTTAAAGATCTAACGCCGAACGGAGAAAAAGAAGCAAAAGTCAGAATTGCGAATTTATATGGGTTTCAATAGCCAACGATGAATCATTGAAAACAGATCCCGTTGTAAGTTTTTAAAAAAAACTCAGTCAGGCTTAATTTTCTGTTTTAAAAATATGGTTACAGCAGGTTAACTCTTCATCGCCAGAAAAAAAACTTAATTAGGTTTTAAATTTATGAATAAAAATATTAATTTATTTTATTAAGAATATTAGAAATTATTATAAAATATAATAATGAAATATAATAATAAAATACAATCATTTAATTAAAAATATTTTAATCGAAAATAATAGAAAGTAATTAAATCAATGAGAAAAGAAAGTAAAATTTAAACATATTAATTTATAAATCAAGTAAAGACGGATGATAATAATAATAATAATAATAATAATAATAATAATAATAATAATAATAATAAATGATGATGATGATGATGATGATGATGATGATGATGATGATGATGATGATGATGATGATGACGACGACGACGACGACGACGACGATAATAATAATAATAATAATAATAATAATAATAATAATAATAATAATAATAATAATAATAATAATAAACAACACATGTGCAGTATCACTAATAAGATACTGTGGACCATTTATAGGCTAGACTAAAGAATAACTCAGACACTTTCACCAGAGGACTAGAAAATGAATGACTATGCACAACGCACTACACCCAAAAAACGATACGGACAGACTCTACATGAAAAGAAACGAATGGAGAAGGGGACTGATAAGTATAGAAGATTGTGTGGAAGACTCAAATAGAGCTGGAGAAATACATAACGTAGAACGCAGAAAGGCTAATCACCGCAGCAAGAAACACCGTACGAACGAACAACTCATGAAGCACTGAAACCAGAAACAAAACGACAAGAAAAGAAAAGTGAGAAGAAAAACAACTACATGGACGCTTCAGAAAACTGACAAGAGAAGACACCAACGAAAATAGCTGGACATGACTAAGAAAAAGAAACTTGAACAGGGAAACGGAATCTTTACTGACGGCTGCACAGAACAATACGATTAGGACAAACTACATTAAAGCTAAAATAGATCAAAACCCAGAAAAACAGTAAATGCAAACTGTGTGGACAAAGAGACGAAATAGTAAATCATATAATAAGTGAATGCAGCAAACTAGCCCAAAAAGAATACAATAACAGATATGACTGCGTTGGGAAAGTAGTACACTGGGAACTGTGCAGACGACTGCATTTCGAACATGCAGACAAATGGTATAAACATAAACCGGAGACAGTACTAGAAAACGAAAAACACAAAATCCTCTGGGACATGGATGTACAAACAGACAAACTCATACAAGCAAGGAGACCATATGTCATAATAATCGACAATAATGAAAAATCTTGCCAAATCATAGACTTCGCCGTTCCAGCAGACAACGGGGTGAAGATCAAGGAGACGGAAAAACGAAGCAAATACACGGAACTCGCCAGAGAACTGAAAGGAATATGGCACATGAAAAAAGTTAAAATAATACCAATAATCGTAGGAGCACTAGGAACAGTCTCTAAAAACCTGGAGAAAAGACTGAGAGAAATTGGAATCAAAGGAATAACTAAGGCCATACAAAGGACGGCGACAATCAAAACAGCTGCAATCTTAAGAAAAGTCCTCGAATACGGAAACCAGCCCGCATAAGTTACTAATAGTAACCAGCCACATGGAAATTGCAATAGGAAGAAAACAAACCACAGGAAGAACACCACCGCACGAACCAAGGAATCGAAATTGCAAGAAATCTCATAAACTGCCCTCCCCCTAAAAAGAAGTGATGGAACCAGCCTCGACTGATACCACACAAAATAGTCGTAATGGGTCAATGAGCAAGAGAGGACCGAGGGAGAGCACTATCCAGACCTCCACTGGAAGAGTGCGGAGAGTACTGGGACTTTGGGGGAGGCTTTTTGCCACCCAAATCCCAGTTGAGACCAATAGTCGTTGCCAGCAGGAAATCAATGGTAGACAATTGTTGCGATACCGCAACATCATTTGAGGTGGAGAGTACTGGAAATCTGGAGAGGCTTGTTGCCACTCAGACTCCAGGAAACACCACCGGTTGTTGTCGGTGAGCAATCATTGATGATGACTGGTGTGATAACTCCTAGTGAGTACAAATAATAATAATAATAATAATAATAATAATAATAATAATAATAATAATAATAATAATAATAATAATAATAATAATAATAATAATAACAACAACAACAAAAATAATAATAATAGTAATAATAATAATCATCATCATCATGGTGATGATGATGATGATGATGATGATGATGATGATGATGATGATGATGATGATGAAAGAAAAATAAAAGAAAAAGAAAATAATAATAAGAAGAAGAATAATAAGAAGAATAATAATAAGAAGAAGCCGATAAACATTGTTTTGCTTTTTGTTTGAGTTGAACATAATTGAAATCCTCAAAAAGTAGCTAGTCACGTTAGAGAACAACATTAACCTTTATTTTTTAATTTCGACCGAACGTTTGATAACTTTGCATCAATTTATTGGACAAACATAGGAAGGGAATCTATCATCTTTTTAATTTTTTTATTTAAGAGTATCCTAGAAAACTTATACTATGTAATTAGGTAACACACACACACACAAACATATATATATATATATATATATATATTATCTTTTTTATTTATTTTTGTATTATTTATTTATTTATTTATTTACTTATTTATTTATTTATTTATTCATTTTTTTGTAAATGTGTCTTCATGTATGTGTGATAGTGCACTTTGAACCTCATGAAAATGAGAGAAACATCAAAGTTAAACTAAGCCTGGGGCTGGTGTTGCCACAAACATCAAACCATGATAAATGTCTATAAATACAAACAAACGCCATGAGACTCAGAAGAAAGATCTGAGTTTCATGATGGGCAGGTGTTCCCTCGATGGCCAACATGGGGGACCTGGTCCTCATCCTGCGAATGTTGGATCCTTTAATTTAAGGAACAAGACCACGGACAAAAAACAGGTAGGTAACCCATCAAATTCCAAATATTTAACGGAAATTAAACAAAAGATAAATGGTGTGACAGATCAAGACACCACTTGACGAAAACTCCCAGGAAGAAGACGGGAAAACATAAACACAGAAACTGAAGAGGGCGAAGACGATGAAACTATAGAACTATCTGAGGAAGAAGCAAGAGAAGTGGAAAACATCAAACGATTAATGTCCGAGAACAAAACAAAACTTCCATCCCTAAGGAACAAAGACTGGAAGAAGTTAAAAGTTGAAACAGAGAAAGTAAACAGAGTACTGACGTACATCCCAACAGACACTATCACAGATCTAAACAACTTGATATATGCGAGGGCAAAATCAATAAGTATGAAACTAAAACGGAAAAAGAAGACTGACCAAAAGAATGGACAGACGAAATCAGACTGGAAACCCAGATCACCAAACTTCAAAAGGAAACTAAACCAGTAAATAGGATGAAGGAGAACAGTAAACGATGGAAGAGCAGAAATCCGAATCGCAAGGAAAGACTAAATAAGAAACATGAACAACTAAAACAAAAGATAGCAGCAAAAGAAGGAAGATTGAGACGATACAGATACAAATCGGAACAGTACAAACAGAACAGGACCTTTGAAAACAATGAAAGCCAGTTTTACAAAAATGTAAACGGAGAAAGAACAACAACAGAACAACCGGACCAGACAGAAACAAAACATTTCTGGAGCAAGATATGGGAAAAGGCTAAAGATCACAACAAAAATGCTAAATGGCTGAAAGACATGAAAGATAAACTTCTAGAAATTGAAGAAGAACGGAAACAGAAATTAATCAAGAAACTATTAAGCCAACACTAAAGAAAATGGCAAACTGGAAAACACCAGGTCACGATGGAATACATACGTACTGGTTAAAAAAATTCACGATCCTACATGAAAGGCTAGCACAGAAACTGAGAGGATGTATCGATAAAACAGACGTACCAGAGTGGATGACCAAAAGAAGGACAACGCTCATACAAAAAGACGCCAAGAAGGGAACGACCCCAAGCAATTACAGACTAATAACCTGTTTACCGACAATCTAGAAAATCCTAACGGCACAACTTAGAGAGTAAATTCACCATTCCCTAAACAGTCATGAGCTATTTCCCGATGAACAAAGAGGATGCCAGTAAGGGAAAAGAGGGGCGCATGATCTGTTATACATAGATCAAAAGATCCTGAAAGAAGTTAAAAGCAAGAAAAAGAACATATTTATGGCATGGATTGACTACAAGAAAGCGTACGACAGAATCCCTCAAGCATGGATAATTGAATGTTTAAAATATACAAGATACCCGACAGGATTATTAATCTCATCAAGAAAGCAATGGAAACATGAAGATTAGAACTGACAGCTGGAGGACAATACTTGACGGATATAAACATACAGAGAGGCATTTTCCAAGGAGACTCCCTATCACCACTACTGTTTACATAGCAATGATGCCACTCAACTACATACTCAGGAAATGTGATGCCGGATACAAGTTCACAGGCAGAGAACAAAGAATAAACCATCTCATGTACATTGACGACCTGAAGCTATTTGCAAAAAGCAGAAAGGAACTGGAAAAGTTGATAAATACGACCAGAATCTTCAGTCAGGATATTCAAATAGAATTTGGAATAGAAAGGTGTGCATTGCTGGAGATTAAAAAAGAAAGGCTGGAGACGACTGGGGGCATGGAACTACCCAACTAAGAGCAGATGAGGATGCTAGGTGAACAAGACAGCTATAAATATTTGGGAGTTTTGGAAGCAGACACAATCAAATTAACAGAAATTAAAAAGAAGATTGGAAAAGAATTCATGAGAAGAACAAGAAAGCTCTTAGAAACCAAATTATATAGCAGAAACCTAATCAAAGGAATAAATACCTAAGCAGTATCACTAATAAGATATTCTGGACCATTCATAAGCTGGACTAAAGAAGAACTCAGATACCTTGACCAGAGGACAAGAAAATTAAGGGCTATGCACAATGCACTACATCCAAAAGACGATACAGACAGACTCGACCTGAAAAGAAACGAAGGGGGGAGATGACTGGTAAGTATAGAAGACTGTGTGGACGACACTAAAAAAAGAGCTGGAGAAATACATAAACGAGAACACAGAAAGGCTGATCAGCGCAGCAAGCGACACTGTCCCAGCGAAAAACGCAGGAAGCATCGAAACTGGACACAAACAGACAAGCAAAGTAAAGTGGGAAAAAACTACATGGACGCTTCATAAGACTCACAAGAGAAGAAACCAACGAAAATAGCTGGACATGGCTAAGAAAAGGAAACTGGAACAGTGAAACGGAATCTTTACTGATGGCTACACAGAACAATGCGATTAGGACAAACTACATTAAAGCTAAAATATATAAACCCCAGGAAAACAATAAATGCAGACTGTGTGGACAAAGAGACGAAACAGTAAATCATATAATAAGTGAATGTAGCAAACTTGCCCAAAAAGATTACAACAACAGACATGACTGTGTTGGGAAAGTAATACACTGGGAACTGTGCAAACAACTGAATTTCGAAGATGCAGACAAATGGTATAAACCTAAACCAGAAACA
>OY744545.1:14719101-14721601 GCA_963556195.1 Sepiola atlantica | reverse complement strand
CTCCCATGTTAAGAATGGCTTTCTAAATTATAACGTTATTATTTCAGCCCGGTTCGTAAACTGCATAAGTACCCTTTTTAAAATTTATTTTCTTACGAATTCTCTGGATTTTTCTTTTAGGTTATGGTTACAACAACAACAACTAAAAAAACAGTTTTAATTATCTCCCCTTTCAACTGACTCTTCTAAAATAAAAATGAAAATTCCATCTTCCCCAATAATACATAAGCACCTTCATTTTTGTTAGTGTATAATCATTTAAATCAGTTTGTAAGCATCTAAATTAAACTTAGAACGTTGTTTATGACAGTTTGGTACAAGAGCAACTGTCGACTTGATGGCGGCTTCCGGTTTATGAATTCGGAATAGCGGTCATCAAGTGCACCCGTGTCACTTTTACCGATTATTAAGCTGTGATGGAGCAACAATCTAAAAGAGTGATATCCGTTCAAAAATCATTCATTGTCTTTGAGAATTCAAAATAAGATGTTTTTGACTTGGTTATTTTTGCTTATGTAGTCCATATAACGTTTTCTGTATACCCCATGCCTTCTTCAGATATGCAAAGAAAATAAGAAAAAAACATATTTTCACATCGAAGCTTGCATCACAAATGAAGAAGAAACTATAATTGATAGGGGAAGGAAAGAGAAAGAAAAAAAACGAGTGAAGAACGATGAAGAGAAAAGAGAGAGAAGCAAGAGAGTAATTGATTTAAAGTGACCTTCTAGAAGTTATCAAAATACTTTTCATTTAACTGTCTTAAATTTTGAATCTGTTGGTAAAAAAGGTTCTGTCAGATCTGGCTTTCGCGGGGGGGGGGTGAATCAACACAACGCTTAAAAGACAAGTTAAATTTTTATCCGTCTTTCTGGTTAAGATTAGAATGTAGTATCTGTTATGCACGATTCTCATGAGGCCATCCACCCAAGCATTACCTGCTCCGGCGTCAGATCCAACTCTCGTGAGAAACCATGTAAATCAGCACAACGCTCACATGGTGCAGTAAATCAACGGTCGTTTCACTTTTATTCTTACATTTGTAAAAAAAACAAAAAACCATGAGTAACGATTTGCTAATAATATCAATGAAGTAAATTATGCTATGTATTCACAGGATGCCGAATTGTAGATTCGAAACCTTCCCTCTAAATTCAGGCCTCACGACTGGGTTTAGTTTTGTGTCAGGACGGTTAGGCAGGGAGCTTGAGTTGGTATTTACATCCCTCTCACATAGGGAAGATATGACACAAAGTCGGAAGGTAGGGATTGAAAAGCCAACGCCCAAAGTGGTAGAGCACGCTGGCCTACAAAAAATGCCTGAGCTGCCCCGTCGACATTCCCCGGTAAGGACGACTCAGGCGATTAGCATTACATTAATCCATTCTCAACGAGAAATGGTAAAACGTGAGAAGGTGGACTTCCTATACTGCACAGAACCATACCTCAGCCAGACAGAAAAAAGACATCTAACTCAAATATCCCAGATCTTGTCGGACTGATTGTCGAGAATGTATTTTCGAGTTGGTAAGAACACCACCTTGAAGGTCGGGTGGCCCACTAGGTGGGTAGACAGGAAATAGGTTTCAAAAAAATGGTGTCGGGAAATATTGATTTCGAGGTGGTAGAGTTGGATAGAAGTGAAGGGTATCTGATGTTTACAGACTATCAGTTTACGAAATCTACGCCTCCAAAACAAATGAATCTACAAATCAATGGTATGCAAAACGCATCTACGATTTCGGCATAAAATGGCCGAACGAAGGTTGACATGCCGCAAAACCCTACAACCAACCAATCGGTCTGAAAAGTAACAGGATTGATGTATTTACAGGTCTTTCTTGACGTCATTTACTTGGGACCCCAAAAAATAGATGGTCATATTCAATGCTACCAAGACAACGCTCCTTCCTTTAACAATTATAAGAATCCTTTCCACCCACCGATTGCCCTGACCGATAGCACCCTTCCCGAGACTCTAACATTCAAATTCCTTGGTCTAATATTCTCAGACAACACGAAATGGAATAAGTACATAGAAGATACTGCTGCAAAGAAGGTAACCTCCCTTTACCGGGCTAGAAAACTTCTCACATCTGGCAGTATTATTCTATATCTCTATAGAGCCACTATTTGCCCATGCATGGAGTATTGTTGCCACATCTCGGCTGGTGCACCAACCACTATCTCTCCTTCTTGGACAAAATACAAAAGAGAGTCTCTAACCTAATTTGTCCCGCACTGTCTCCCAAGCTCGGATCCCTGTCACATCGCTGCAGTGTTGCATCCCTGTGCTTGTTTTACAAGTACATTAATGCAATGTGCTCCGATGATCTTACTACACTTGGAGCACACACCCCTAAACGAAAAAAACTCCGACCAATCCGACTAGCAGCAAAATTACACCCCTTCACTGTAGAGGACCCGAGATGTCGGAAAACTTTCTATTCTAATAGCGTCTTTCCTTAGACAGCTTGCCTTTGGAATTCCCACCCCGCTC
>OY744545.1:14704101-14714101 GCA_963556195.1 Sepiola atlantica | reverse complement strand
TGAATCGGGGGTTTTGTTATTGAATGTGCCTTTTGTGGTTATTATACATCGTTTAAAATAGGGTAGGTTTCTCTTACGTAGTAGTTTTGTTATTCAGGTGTTCATGTGCACATGTTGTGGCTTGGTAAACGATGCCTTTGGTTAAGCAGTTATTTTGTAATGGACAATTTTCGCGACTTCTACAGTTACAGTTTTTGTTTTCATTATTAACTGTCTCATTTTTATTTGGGTGATTGCTCTTATTGTTTGAGTTATTAGAATTCCTTATGATTAAATAATTGTTCTTCTTAATGTTATTGTTATTGTTATCATATTTATCAGTTTTTCTACGCATATTGTTTTTTCTCTGCTACTCTCGTTTGGTATTTTGTAATTGTGAGCTTTGATTATAATTTCAAAGTTTTCACAGAAACTGTTAGACAGTTTTCAATTATTTTTATCGAATCTTTTGTGTAGGGGATTGGTTACGGGAAAGTGTTTTCCGGTAAGATTCAGGAATTTCTTGTGAAGTTTAGTTTTTGCGTCTGGTTATAGGGTGGCGTGAACCAAATGATGTGTCTCTTTCTTATATTTTTATTACAATTATTATATTTAATCTCGATATTATTATACCCACTATTTTAGAGTTGTGTTGTAAATAATTATTGTAATTTTAAATACCGTTTCGTTTCTAGAGTTGTTGCTATGCTTACGTTCGATAAAACTAAAATATGTTTTATAACTGTTTGGAGTGATTGAACTTTGGGTCCACATATATTGGTTTAGCGTTATCCTTTAAATATGGATCGTGTGTATTTTTATCTAAGTTTAAAGTGGCATCTAAAAAGTTAGTTATTTATCAGTAGTATCAAATATATTTGTTATGGTGTATAGGAAATATATTCCCACAAAATTTTATGCTTCTGCCAAGGAGTTTGTAATTTTAGTTTTGTATACATTGGTAATTATGTAGACGGTCTATTTTTAATCAATAATATCAATAAGTTTTGATCAATGAATAAAAACTAAAATGATGAACTCCTTTGACGTAGCGATGGATCACTTGACTCTGTCGAGACATCATATCGTGTCGAGCTATATATCTTATATACATTTACAAAATATTTAGTATTACTGATATCGGCCTATAGAGATCATAGATTGGCTATAAGGGAGTCCAACAAGATAAAGGGTGAACACTTTTTAAAAGTTATACATATGGAAATTAGACATTAGGTCTAAAGGTCAGCGTTTAGCTAACATGAAAAATAATTAACATTTTAGATGTCACTTTCAACTTAATTTTGAAAAATACACCAGATACGGCTAACCTAATATACGTGAACCCAAAGTCCAATCATCCCCAAGAAGGTAGGAGGTTACATCGGCCGAAACGTTGTAAAAATAACATCCAATATGATAAAAAATAATATAAGCTTTTTTCATTTTTTTTAATTTCCGAATAATCCATTTGGTATTCTGATCAAATTGGTACATAAAAGATCCGTATTTATTTTGTTCTATAGTTCTTCCGAGGACTTTCGATTTAATTCCTCCAATAATCATCAAGTGGGGTCAGTCTTTTGTTTTCATTTCTTTTCTTTTAGTGTTTAACAGCTAGGTTAATCATGTGTTTTCATTTCTTTTCTTTTAGTGTTTAACAGCTAGGTTAATCATGTGTTTTCATTTCTTTTCTTTTAGTGTTCAACAGCTCGTATTTACCAATTTACCAACTATATTAAAAATTATTTAAAAATATTTAAAAAATTATTTAATATTATTATAAGCCATTTTAAAGTAAAATTGCAAGTCGAGCACTGTCGGAAAGATAAAAATAAACATTCACCTAAAAACCTCAGCGCAAATCTTTGACTCTGTCGTTGAGTACTATGAAGGTTTAGATATCTATGTTCGCCGTTTTCGCTGTAAATATCACTTAATTTCTACATTAGTATATGGCAATCCCTCGTGGCCTAGTGATACTCGCTGGTAAGAGAAATTGGTCTTCACTGGGATTTGGGTGGCAATAAGCCTCCCCAAGATCCCAGCATTCTTTGCACTTTTCCAGTGGAGGTCTGATTTGTGCTATCCCTCCTCGGTCTTCTCATCCTCTTCGACCCTCTAGAAATATTTTGTCTGGTGTCAGTCTAGGCCGGCACCATTTAAAAAGAAATTAATTATTTATTTTTTTGGGGGGGGGAGAAAAGGGGGAGCTTATGGTGTTTCTTGTAATTTCTGTTCTGTGGTTAATTTTTGTGTAGTGATAGCTGAGGCCGGTGTAATTTATTGAAGTGATATTTCTTGCATTTTCTGTTCCTTGGTTCGTGTTGTGGTGTTCTTCGTGTGGTTTTCCTTTTTCCCTGTTGTAAATTCCTTGTGACTGGTTACTATTAGTAACTTATGCGGGTTGGTTTCCGCAATCGAGGATTTTCCTTAAGATTGCAGCTGTTTTGATAATTGCCGTCTTTTTTATGGTTTCGATGGTACCTTTGATTCCAATTTCTCTCAGTCTTTTCTCCAGTTTTTTTTGGGGGGAGGGGGGTTGTTCCTAGTGCTCCTACGATTATTGGTATTATACTAACTTCCTTCATGCTCCATATTCCTTTCAGTTCTCTGACTAGTTCTGTGTATTTGCTTCGTTTTTCCGTGTCTTTGATCTTCACTCTGTTGTCTGCTGGAACGGCGAAGTCTACGATTTTACAAGTTTTTTATCATTCTTGTCGATTATAATAACATCAAGTCTCCTTGCTTGTATGAGTTTATCTGTTTGTATATCCATATCCCAGAGGAGTTTGTGTTTTTCGTTTTCCAGTACTGTTTCTGGTTTATGTTTGTACCATTTGTCTACGTATTCGAAATTCAATTGTTTGCACAGTTCCCTGTGTATTACTTTCCCAACAGAGTCATGTCTGTTCTTGTATTCTTTTGGGGCAAGTTTGCTACATTCACTTATTATGTGATTAAATGTTTCGTCTCTTTGTCCACACAATTTGCATGTACTGTTTTCCTGGGTTTTAAATATTTTAGCTTTAATGTAGTTTGTCCTAATCGCATTGTTCTGTGCAGCCACCAGTAAAGATTCCGTTTCTCTGTTCAGGTGTCCTTTTCTTAGCCATGTCCAGCTATTTTCGTTGGTTCTTCTCTTGTGAGTCTTATGAAGCGTCTATGTAGTTGTTTTTCTTCCCACTTTACTTTGCTTGTCTGTTTGTGTCCAGTTTCGATGCTTCCTGTGTTGTTCGTTGGGACGGTGTCTCTTGCTGTGGTGATCAGCCTTTCTGTGTTTTGCGTTATGTATTTCTCCAGCTCTTTTTTAGTGTTGTCCACACAGTCTTCTATACTTATCAGTCCTCTTCCCCCTTCGTTTCTCTTCACGTAGAGTCTGTCTGTATCGTCTTTTGGGTGTAGTGCGTTGTGCATAGTCATTAATTTTCTAGTCTTCTGGTCAAGGTGCCTGAGTTCTTCTTTAGTCCAGCTTATATTATTATTATTATTATTATTATTATTATTATTATTATTATTATTATTATTATTATTATTATTATTATTATTATTATTATTTATACTCACTATGACTTCTCACACAGATCATTGTCAGTGATTGCTCACCGACAACAACCAGTGGTATTTCCTGGAGTCTGAGTGACAACACGCCTTCTCAGATTTCCAGTATTTTTCACCTCTTTTCGATAACGATGCGGTATCGCAACAGCCACTTACCATTGATTTCTCGCTGGTAAGGACAATTGATCTTCTCTGAGATTTGGGTGGCAATAAGCCTCCCCAAAGTCCCAGCATTCTCTGCACTTTTCCAGTGGAGGTCTGGTTTGTACTGTCCCTCCTCAGTCTTCTTATCCTCCTTGACCCTCTACAAATATTATTATTATTATTATTATTATTATTATTATTATTATTATTATTACTTTGCACTATTTAAATATAGTGCAAAGTATGGCGTAGACACTCTTATAATATCGATGCATTTTAATAATAAATAAGTGTTTTTATTTTAAATTTTACTTACTACATAAGATTACGTGTTTCGCCATGTTATTTCACCTATGGAAACACAGAACACTCACTATTTAAACGTTTTTGGGTTCTTTGTGAAATTTATTTTCACTGCTTCGTCTACCTAAACTTCAAATATGGGGAGCATCTTGTGCTACGATAGTCTTAATAGACGCACACAACAAATTTATTATCATTAATCATTTGTAGCGACCGGAGTCACTATTTAAGTAGAGACCGGGGTCGCCATTTATGTCGCAGCGCGGACTCTAGCTTGTTCAGAGGTTTTGTCTTAGAGAATCTGCTAAGATCCACTCTTACATTTACATTGTTATGAGAAATGTTTGAAATAGAAAAAAAAAACAGATAGAAACATTACGAATAAAAAAATTTGTGTGTGTTCGAATGTATTTGTCAGAAAGTTTGCGTGTTTCAAAGGAGCGGAGTTACCATTTTTGTTGTATTGTAAGTGGTCTCATGAATAAAATGTTAGCAAAAGTAAAAAAAAAAATAATGGAAAACATGAATGAATAAAAGATTAAAGTTGAATGAAATTAGAAAGAATAAAACATTATTTAAAGGAACACAATATTTATATATATATAAAATATTAATTGTTCATTTCAAATGTTCAGTGAGAGAAGTAATAAAATGTTTATGCCTGTAATTTATGAGTGCGTATGATAATTATGATATTCTGGTGCAAGGGTGTTGCGAAGAGATTTGTGAGTTGGGCCGGGGATTTGAAGGTACAAGTACATTTGTTTGAGTTGAATTCCATGATTATCCGGTGCATAATTAATTTGCATTCCAGCGTGAAGTTTTAACGTATATTTTTATTCTTATTTGCTGATTATTCCGGAGTTAGAATTCGTCCACGTAACTGTGTATCTTTTTTATTAGCTGATGAAAGATATCAGAGTTAAGATTTTTGTAGCTTCGTGAAACAAATAGCCTTTTTTAGCTGAATGAAAAGATTCAATTTGTGTAGGGCAAAGAAAAATGTTCTCATACTGTTGTTGTTATCGGCAGGTCGGCGTTCCATAGTTTTCGTTTTTTTTGTTATTGGTGTATATTAACGCGTAAAATTATGGATTCAATATGTTAAAAATATTGAATTTAAAATAGGCGATAATAATTTTGCTTGAAATTGTTGATTTGAAGTGAAAGGTTTCTGGGGTTTCGTTTGGTTGTTGCTGTTGCTGTTGCTGTTGTTGCTGTTGTTCTTCTTCTTCTTCTTCTTCTTCTTGCTGTTGTTGTTGTTGTTGTTGTTGTTCTTGTTTTTGTTTTTGAAATGATCGGATAGAAGTTCGTAGATTGTTTTTTGTTGTTTGAATTTTAAAAATATTTTTGTTCCACGTGTTTACAGAAAGAGAATGACAGCGTTGTGGGTTTGTTTTTTGTTTCGCGCACGTATTACACTATTTAGTGTGTGTGTGTGTGTGTGTGTGTGTGTGTGTGTGTGTGTGTGTGTGTGTGTGTGTGTGTGTGTGTGTGTGTGTGTGTGTGTGTGTGTGTGTGTGTGTATTCGTCAGAAAGTTTGCGTGTTTCAAAGGAGCGGAGTCACCATTTTTGTTGTATTGGCGTGGTCTCATGAATAAAATGTTAGAAAAAGTAAAAAAATGATGAAAACATGAATGAATAAAAGATGAAAGTGGAATGAAATTAGAAAGAATAAAACATTATTTAAAGGAACACAATATGTATATATATACAAAATACAAGACATCAATTGTTCATTTCAAATGTTCAGTTAGAGAAGTAATAAAATGTTTATGCCTGTAATTTATTAGTGCAGTGTGGTGCGTAGTTGTACGAATGAGTGTGTGCGCACGTGAGTTGAGATCTGTCAGGGTACGACTGTGTGCGCGTGAGTGAGAATTGATAGGGTGTGTAGGCATTTGATAGTGGGTGTGCCTTTGTCAGCAGTGTGTGTTAGCATGTGTGTGCGAGTTGAATGGTGAATGGTAGTCACCCGAGGCGTCCCTCGCTTCGAAGGGCGAGAAGAGTCTGGAAACGTGTCCTCCTGTTAAGCGTCGAAGGAAAAAGAGAAAGATTTTGTCGCCGTGTGATGTTTTTATATTTTACATCAGTGGTCGCGCGGATGTTGTGGAGAGCACATTTTCGGGTTTTTTTTAGTAAAATTGTTAAATTGATGCTGAGAGCTGGTTTTTGGAAACAAAATTATAATGTTCTTTTTAGCTGAAATTTGGGGGGCGTGGCTTGTGTTTTCGCCCACGCCGTCGATCAGTCAACCTTATAGGATTGGGACAAATATCAATCCTATACATTGCTATAAAGCTCTATCTAAAAAGGTTATTGAGCCGTTTTTATGTAGAGAGTATGCTGTCTTTATTCGACTCGGTTTTTCGAATTTTCTTCTTTTTTAAATGGGCATCTTTTACTTGAAATCAATTTAATATGAACTTTAAAAGAAAGAAAATTACAGTGAACAAATATGAACCCAATTCTCTTCAAATTAAATTGCAAAAAATGTCCAACTGCACAAAATAAGTTCTGTTAAAGTAATCAGTTGCACAGATCCTTATGAGAGTCACTTAAAAGGCCTGCATTCGGTTATATTGGATGTCCTGCTAGTTTGGCAGGCCGAGAGCAGGCCCGGTGCGTTTCCATTGAATAGTGGCAATGGATAGGCACTTGTAAATATAAGTTAATTCACGTGTTGTATGGCATTAATAGATCAGGACGGTTGAGGAAGTCCCGCGTGGCGGGGCCACTCTTATCAACGGCGATCGGTCGGAATGCAAATATATCGAGAAGACATGAACGACAGTTCATTTGTATATTATTATTATTATTATTATTATTATTATTATTATTATTATTATTATTATTATTATTATTATTACACATAACTAGCTGAATATATCCGGCGTTGCCCGGGAATCTTTTTAAATCATTTTTGTTTTGCATTTCTCATTTTTTTTATTTTTACCAAATCGACCAAATGATAACGTAATATTTAAATGTTACTCTTAAAATTCTATTTCTTAAAAAAAATTATTCAATAATCAAATGAAAAGGTTTTAATTCTACTGCAGTTTCACGGTATCACCGAGAATCAGATGCATTATTTCTGGAAAACAAAAATATTTGCACTAGTATATATGAATTAAAGCAAAAACGCGCGACACGCGACGTCACATGTTTATTCGTCTGGTTTTCTTTCCAATTAATTCTAGTCGAAGTGACTTTTAATGATCGGTGTACATTTTATAGTCATTTACTATATGTATTTAAACGACATTATGCGGTAGTGTATTTATTTACAATCTCTCTCTCTCTCTCTCTCTCTCTCTCTCTCTTTCTCTCTAGAACTTCTCTCTTAAACTATGCCGTTTTTCCATAAAATGTTATTTTTTGGTTCCACTCAAATATAAGTAACTCTGTATAGACGAATACAGAATTACATCTCTTTTTAAGATGGCGGCCATCTGAAAATAATTCTGATCTGGACAAAGTATTTTGTGAAAGTAATGAAATCGAATTACGTTTTATTCTTCTAAACAACATGCTGTAACGATCCACAAGATAAACTGACGAACCAGAATAAAATTTTGATTTTGTAGGAAGAAAGCTATCGATGATAAAGAAACGATAAAATAAGTTTACTTGAGGTATTAGATTAAATATCTACTAAATAATTTTTGTGGGCTGTCAAAATAATCCTCAGGACAATACTGACATTTACTCACGGGCCGGTCATAATTTTGCTCGCTGGCCGGATGTTGCCGACCCTTTTTTTCTGAAATATTATATTCCTTATCGGAGTGAAACGTCCATGTTTTATCACGTATGTGTCTTCTTCCTTGTACCTGACTGAATGTGTATTCTTTATCGCGGAAAAGCGGAAATAAACGTATCAGCTCAAGAGGTTCGAATATCAGTTGAAAAGGTGCGTGTATGCGCAAAATCTACGGCCATAGACGCAGATCACCCCCTCTCCCGCTCTGCACTGAAAACGAACAAAGCCTCGTGATACTATGGATGTATATTTGAGCCCCGGGTAAACTGTCCCTGGCCCCGGGGGTCATCATAGCATTGTCGTACAATAACGCAGCGTTGGAAGGAAGCATTGTTGCCGTTCCTTGCAGCAGTCGGCGAATGGAATTACTCGCATTGTATATCGTAAGGTCAAAGACACACGCGTTTCTATGAATCTATAATAATATAAATGCGGCACCTCTCTCTGTCGGTCTCTCTTTTCGGCGACAATATAACTAAACAGCAAAGACGGCGTTGATTTTTGAAATTCAAAAAGATAGAAGAACAAGAATGGATAGGAGCAAGAATAAAAATATTCATATGCGGGAACAGAAGTAATATGAGGTTCAATATTTTAAATAGAATAACAATCTTAGTATGGGGTTCAGGACTGGGAGCATGAGTAATACGGGTTTCCATTATTTTTAATAGAATAAAAATGGTAATATTGAGTTCAGGGCTGGGAGCAGGAGTAATATGGCGTTAGAATAAAAAATAGAATAAAAGTTTTAATATGGGGTTCAGGACTGGGAGCATGAGTAATACGGGTTTCCATTATTTTTAATAGAATAAAAATGGTAATATTGGGTTCAGGGCTGGGAGCAGGAGTAATATGGCGTTAGAATAAAAAATAGAATAAAAGTTTTAATATGGGGTTCAGGGCTGGGAGCAGAAGTACGGTAATCACGAAGTGTGTCTGCAAGTATGACTTAATGGCTTCCGACTGCAGTAAAATGTGTAACACAATGCAGGAAGGTTGTGAAAACCAGCTTGCTAGGGGGGGGCACTCTAGTCAGATACAAAACTATCAGAGTACGGCCTCGTCGGCATTCCCCGGTATGGGCGCCTCAGGCGATCGGCAATAAAACACCCCCTCCTGAACAAGGAGGTAATGCCGGGAAAGATGCACCTTACTTGCCTCCTCATTAGGGTGAATTTAGACATACGGTCAGTTTTTAATGTGGGGAAAATCCAGTTCCCGAAACCGGGTCATAAGAACTCTGAATTTAGACATTATAATATTCAACACCAAGTGAGTTTTCTGAACTTTTCATATGATTTGTTTTCTCTATCGTTTTTTTATCGTTTTATTAATGTGCATACACCTCGAATACACTTTGAATACACTTTGAATACACCTCGAATACACTTTGAATACACCTTGAATACACTTTGAATACACCTTGAATACACTTTGAATACACTTTGAATACACTTTGAATACACCTTGAATACACTTTGAATACACCTTGAATACACTTTGAATACACTTTGAATACACTTTGAATACACCTTGAATACACTTTGAATACACTTTGAATACACTTTGAATACACCTTGAATACACTTTGAATACACCTTGAATACACTTTGAATACACTTTGAATACACTTTGAATACACCTTGAATACACTTTGAATACACCTTGAATACACTTTGAATACACTTTGAATACACCTTGAATACACTTTGAATACACTTTGAATACACCTTGAATACACTTTGAATACACCTTGAATACACCTTAAATACACTTTGAATACACCTTGAATACACTTTGAATACACCTTGAATACACTTTGAATACACTTTGAATACACCTTGAATACACCTTGAATACACTTTGAATATACCTTGAATACACCTTGAATACACCTTGAATACACTTTGAATACACTTTGAATACACCTTGAATACACCTTGAATACACTTTGAATACACTTTGAATACACTTTGAATACACCTTGAATACACTTTGAATACACTTTGAATACACCTTGAATACACTTTGAATACACTTTGAATACACTTTGAATACACCTTGAATACACCTTGAATACACTTTGAATACACTTTGAATACACTTTGAATACACCTTGAATACACTTTGAATACACCTTGAATACACTTTGAATACACTTTGAATACACCTTGAATACACCTTGAATACACTTTGAATATACCTTGAATACACCTTGAATACACCTTGAATACACTTTGAATACAC
>OY744545.1:14614101-14701601 GCA_963556195.1 Sepiola atlantica | reverse complement strand
CTCAATTTCGGCCGGGGTGGGAGGAAGGGAGATGGGGCGACGGCCAGAGTGAGTTAAATTTAAAATGAGAATAAAATTATGATTATAATCATTTTTATAATCATTATTATTATTATTATTATTAGTAGTAGTAGTAGTAGTAGTAGTAGTAGTAGTAGTAGTAGTAGTATTGTCATTTCGGACTTCTTGTTCATGACATGTACCTCTAATTCTCATCTTTAACATTCAATGGAATTCCCGATTTTGTGCTTAATTCGACCGTGTGTGGTGAATACAATGTGCATTTATGTATTGAACTCTGAGTACGCAGTTTTTACTTGGACGAGTAAGCTCAAAAAGGCATCTAATGACTCTCATTATTGATACATTCAAACCTGCTGCCTCTACATCAGTGACAACGTTCTTTGTCATTAAGTGAAGTTTCTTCGAGACATCTCAAACAATTTTCCATTCCATTCTCTTAGAAATTAACCGTTTTCTTATTCAGCAATTGTGCAGTATAGTTAACAATAAAAAATGAGGTGAAAAAAAGATTTACGACAAATAACGTTTACCTAACGCAAGAAAATATAATCTTCTATCGGTATGTGTAGCTTTTGAGTTTTTTTTTTAATTTTTAGTGTTTGTTTTTCAGATATTGTATAGCATGAAAACTTGGTGTTGCCTGGGAGTGAATGAGGAACCCTATGTCCTTTTGCATCCATCCAATAACACTACCTAAATAAACAAGCCGCGCGTGTGTTGTCCCCCTCTGTATGTGACTCGATGTGGCGAGTGTAAAATGCAATAAATTTGGGCAATCTGGGGCATTTTTGACCCCCCTTTACCCCTGGGGGCGCGAACCAGAATATTTCTGGGGTCAATGATGCTCATCTTATATCGAGAACAATTGCCTCTACATTTTGGCCAACTTTTAGAAAAATTGAATGGATGGATCAAACGTTATGGGAGAAAACGGTCATTTTTTGCCATTTTGGAGGCTTTTGACACCCATGGGGCGCGAACCAGATTTTTTCGAAGGTCAGCGATACTTATTTTCTATTAGGAACAATTGCCTCCACATTTTGGGTAAGTTTCAGAGAAATTGAATGAATGGATGAAAAGTTATGGGGCAAAAAATGTCATTTTTTTGCCATTTCGGGGCGTTTGGACCCCCTGGGGGGCGCTAACCAGATTTTATTTCAAAAATCGGAGAATGTCACTTTCTAACCTGACCAAAGTTATAACTTCATGCAAAATGTCAGAGAAATTCAATGGATGGTTGCGGAGAAAAATCCGGACGGACGGACATGCCTCAAAACATAAGTTCCCCGATTTTATAAATCGGGGGACCAATAAATGCGAAAGTAGGGCGTACTTTCTCGCAGTGACGGTAAAGTCAAAACATCCTATTTAAACTGAATTCAACCTTACACAATAGACGCACCGTGTTCGTTATAAACTGCTTATGGCTGTGCGATATCAGGCGCAAACTTAACAAATTTGCATATTTGTTTCGAAAATTTATATTTTATAAATTAACTATCATTTCTTATTGTTTTTTAATGTAGTAATTGTTTAAATTTTAATACAGGGTGGCGCAAAAGTCGCGTATTGGTTTGTTTAAGTGATAGAAACTAGGCTTTTCTGATAAATAATACATTTACTTGGTAATTTTGTTGCAGTAGTTTTTAAAAATAATATCCTTTAAATGGCCACTATTTTCGGCCTCACAAAGATGGGCTCTAGTTAGGGCATTTTCCATTACACTCCTTAGAATAACTGGCTCTAGTTCTTGGATTTCATGTCTGATATTGTTTTTAAGCTCTTGAATCCTTGTAGGCTTGTTAACATATACCCTTTCCTTAAGATAACTCCAAAGGAAAAAGCCAGGAGCTGTTAAATCCGGTGAACGTGAAGGACAGTTAAAATCAGAAAATCTGCTAATTAAGCGCTCGCCAAACAATCCCGCAAAAGTCACGCATTAGTTTGAATCAGTTGTTACTGATTCAAACTAATGCGTGTCTTTTGCGCCATCCTGTATAACAAAGAGTTCTGTTTCGCAATATTGTTTTATTTCCTAGACAAATATTTAGCATTTGTGTTCAAATGTTCCTGTCTTTAAAGGGGCCGACTTGATTTTCAACAAGTTGTGATCTATTTCTAAATTGCAAGTGAAAAGGCAAATTGATTTCTTCTTCCTTTTCCTTTGTTTACTGTTACATTTCCAAAATAAATAAATTTGCGTCGAAATTACCAAAATGTTAATGCTTACGTATCAATATGAATAAATAAGAAACATTTTGTTTCGTGTTTACAACAAAGTTATGAATAAAATGTTTATTATTTTTAATTAATGTTTCAAGCATTTCAAGTAGCGAATTTTGCAAAACGATAGCGAGCCGGCAAAGGCAGCTAGTGTTACCATTAAAACACAATAAATAATAATTAGAGTTCATAAAAATTATATATATATATATATATATATATATATATATATATATATATATATATATATATATATATATATATGAAAGGTGTACTCAATTAAAAACAACATCTATACCAATGTGTTTGACTCTTATGAACTCCAATTATTTTAACCTGCCATAAGGAAAAAAATTTCACTTAAATACATTTTCATGCGTGCTTCAAAGATGTTATCAATTGCCTTATCCAAAAAGCGCCAATCTGCGCATAACATCGACCGAACTCTACTCTTTTACAACTTGACGTGCTTTTCTGCCTCTACCGTGATTCGACCCCTCGGGGTCAATACCATCAAAATGAGGAAGAAGAAGAAAAGAAAAAAGAAACTATAAAACAGTCTCGCCTGACGAAGTTGTAAAAAAAAGCTTGCAAAAAGAATTTAATTAATGATTTTTTCATTTAAATTGATTTTCGGGGGTGTTTCACTTGGATACATTTTCATGCATGCTTCTAAGATGTTGTCAATTTGATATATATATATATATATATATATATATATATATAATGAGGGGTAGTTTGCTTGAAGCATTGTGTAAAATACGTATATATAGGAGTATTAGAAGGCTATCACAGTGCAAGAAACGGAAATATTTCGGCGTTGAGAAGTAAGACAAAAACAAGTGTTTTTTAGGGTTATTTATTGTAAATCTTACTTGATTAGTCAATACTTCTACACATTGTTCTAATGTGTGTGACCGTGTTCCATAAAATATTTCAAAAAGGCCATCTTCATCGAATGGTAGGTGTTTCAAATCTCTAAAATCCGTGCGGAATGGTAAATATTGTTATATGCTTAAATTCAATGTCTTCCGAAGTAAATGAAATAAAACTAAAACTTAATTTTTAGTTTCGAAATTTCTTTATTTGTGATGAAATGGTTCTTGTTATATTTGTTTAAATTAAATTAACTATTTATATATATATACATATATATATATATATATATATATATATATATATATATATATATATATATATATATATATATATATTTCATGATTTTTGGGGAGTACAAAATTTTATTATCACAAGCATGAAGGGAAGACGAATTTTATCGTTCATGATTAAAAGTTAATCAAGAAAATAAAATTTAAATTTAAAAAAAGGGTTGGCCGACCGGTTTCTACAATACATTTATTGGCGTCCTCTCGTAAAGCCGTCCCCCCCACCCCCCACCCATAAAAATAATGTAATTTATCATTTTAAATGTTGTTGCAGTGCTGACTACGTGGGTAGGATGACGTTAAGATTGGATAGTAGAGTCCAACAGCACATTCCGAGTAAGATCAGGAATGGAACCTTCCGGTCAACGAACGTTCAAAATAACACATACGGGTCTTCCATTACGGACCATTTACTTAAAAACCCGCCGTGCGCTAGGAATTTTAGCATGGACTCCTTCACGATTCTCAGTCATGCTCACTCGTTATACGATCTAAAAATCTTGGGAGACACTCCACGTTCGTCTTAAACGTCCCTATTAGGACTAGATGTGATCAGTCTCTAAGATCCATCCTCCATTGTACATATACCATAACGCTATTTTATTTTCTGTACTCTCTCTTTTCACCCGCTTTTTTAAATCCCTCGTTTTTTTTAATCATTCGATACAGTCTTTGCTAAAAGAGGGCGAAACCGGTCGACTGGCCTTTTTTTCTTTCTTTTTTTTCTTGATTAACTTTTAATCATGAATGATAAAAGTCGTCTTACCTATATATATATATATATATATATATATATATATATATATATATATATATATATATATATATATATATATATACAGGGTGGGCCAAAATAAGGGTCCTATCTTTAAATTTGAATAACTTGAATTTGAATAACTTCCACAAAATAAAAGTTAAACTCACCAAACTTTATGTGTGTGTAGACTGACCCTTCCGAGATTTTTTGAAATAAACAAAACAAATTTTAGCCGAAAAACACTTCTTAAAACTTACAAAAACTAAAGTATTGTTTTTTACACTGTTTTGAGTTTTTTAAGCAAAAATAATGTTTTCTAAATGAGGGTACGTTCCTTAGGGCTAATACGGCTCATGCTTGCTTCGGGAGGGGTCCTTTACTTATTCTAAAAAAAAAAAAATCAATAAATAAAAAAGTTATGAATTTTTAAAAATAGGACCCTTATTTTTGCCCACCCTGTATGTATATATATATATACAAACCCATATATATATATATATATATATATATATATATATATATATATATATATATATATATATATATATACAAACCCATATATATATATACAAACCCATATATATATATATATATATATATATATATATATATATATATATATATATATATATATATATATATATATATATATATATATATATATATAGTGGGGCGGATAATATCTAAGTGTGTTATTTAATTATTTTTTGAATATTATCTATTTAATATTTATTAAGATTTTGTCCGTCTGTACGCAATTTTTTTAAACGTAATAAATACATTTTGTCTTGTTTCGAAATATCCTAGATCTGAACTACTTTCAGAAATGGAAAAAAATTGCATTAATAGTAAGTAATGAATTCCCAACAAATAAAGCGGATGCCATGACCGGAAATCGAAACTAATACCTTGAGATCTTCAGTCTGACGTTCTACCAACTGCCCCATGTGGACTTTCTTATGAATAGAGCTTAAAACATTACCTTGACAAAATAATTATAGCTTTGGCGTGACGTCATAGATTTATGATTTACGTCATGTTTACGAACATACGCATTCCTCCACCTGTAAAGAGTCAAATACGTCCCCAGATGGGGAGGTACTGTTGCCACATCTGGGGAGGTACCGCTCAGAGCACCTTTCCTGCCTTGACAGAGTACAAAACCGACTTCGAAATCTAGGGAGCGATGTCCTATTCTCCACCCTACAGCCGCTAGTCTTTCTCTACTCTATCGTTATTTTAATGGCAGGGGCTCGACTAAGCTCCAATCTAAGATCCCCCCTGTAAAATATTCTCAACAATGTCTCGTCTAGCTACAACCACTCTCAATAAATTCCCTCCCCCCCCCCTCTCTGTGTGCTTAGAACTAAGCGAAACTTTCATTGGCAAAGTTTCTAGAACTGCTTGTCTGTGGAACACAGTAACACGATGCTGTTTCCCAATATAAACATGTTCTTGTTTAGCCGTTCTCTTAAATAGTAACTTTACCCGTTTAAATCAATAACACTTATCCTCGATTAGCCTGTTGGCCTTGCTTGTGTGACTCGTTTGTAAAAAAAAAACATGAAGAAAAAAATAAATTCAAACATAAGCGATAATAAAAATATAAATGAATGGGTAAACATTATCAATAGCATTTGAAATTATTTTAATAGTTCAAAACAATTAATTTTGCTCTAACTGCGTATTGTATGCAGTTCTTTCACAATTATATAATCCTCCTAGCCTAAGAAAAATATGCGATCGGAAAGAAAGCATATATTTGCTAGTTTTAAAAAAAAGCTACGATTAATATCTTTAGACCTAATAAGCGAAATGCATAATTAGATTTTACAAAGTTACTGGTGGAGCCACTTCACCATTGTACCTTCATATTAAAACTAGTAGATCTACCCGGCGTTGCCCTGGACCATAAGGAATAGAAGAGGTTCAAACTGTGTGTAACATCTTTATATTAAAACGTCTATCTCTCTACCTCTCCCAATCCGTCTCTCTATCTTTCTCTCTTTCCTCCTTCCCTATTTTTCCATATCTCTTTCCCACACCCCTCTTTCACCTCCGCCCAGCTCAGTCATCTCTTGTTTTAGTGTATTGAAAATAATCATAATGTAAGTCAGTCGCCTCTTCTTGATATAATAGAAAACATTGAAAATGGCTGAAAACCCGACCCCCCCTTCTTGACGAAACCTGGCCCAATTGACCTCCGAAAAATGAATATTTTTTATTATTATTCATCTATTATTTATTGATCAAGAATATACCAACTTGTTTGGCGTTTGTTTTGTAGTTTTTTGTACTTTTATCTGGACACACGCGCGTGCACACACACACACACATATATACACACACACACTCACATATACACACAGGCAACTTTCCTTCACATAAAAATGGAGACGTAATGGGTGGTGCAATAGAAATGTTTAGAACCTTGTTCAATCAGCAGCAGCAAACGTAATATTTTTTGTAAAAATACCAACTCTTAATTGGATAAGAGTTTTAATACAAGGAATATTATTTCAACCAATCGAAAGTGCAGAAAATATGCATTTTCACACTTTAAAAAAAAATGCAAGTTGGAATATTGGCACCATGTACTGAGACGATGCCGTGAGTAATTAAATAAGGCCCGTTAGCTGAACATTGACGTCATGTTTTGCAGTAACAAACGAGATCTTAATCTCCAAAATATAGAAACATTTTGAACCCTTACTTCACTTGAAAATTCATCAAAATGCTAAAAAAATCAACCAATTTTAATGATATTTTCAGTATTTATTAATTAACTACCACGGAATATAAGTAACCCATTACTTCATTAGAAAACTTAGTGCAAATTTATTACTTCGTGTAAACAAAAACACTTTTACTAAATTTATATCGCAGGGTACTAAAAACAAAGCATGATTATTTTTAGTTTTTAACGAAAAAAAAGGATCGTACATGTTAACAATAACATATATTTTTAGAACTTCTGCAGTTTAGTTGTGAAGCGGCAGACAATCCATAGAAAGGAAGTTAGAGTTTGAATTTATTGAAATTTTTTTTAATGAAAACTTTTCGTTTTATAACATTTTTAATTAAAACAAAAAACACTGTTCGTTTTGTAACACTTTAACGCTTCAAAATTTAAACAAATAAACGTTGAATAATTTTTAAAAATGCATACAAAAAAAGAATAAGAACTATCGATAAGTTAGTTTAAAAATGAAAACATACAATGAATAAAAACTAACGATGAGTTAGTTTAAAAATGAAAACAAACAATGAATAAAAACTATCGATAAGTTAGTTTTAAAATGAAAACAAACAATGAATAAAAACTAACGATGAGTTGGTTTAAAAATGAAAACAAACAAATGAATAAAAACTAACGATCAGTTAGTTTTAAAATGAAAACAAACAATGAGTAAAAACTAACGATAGTTAGTTTAAAAATGAAAACAAACAATGAATAAAAACTAACGATGAGTTGGTTTAAAAATGAAAACAAACAAATGAATAAAAACTAACGATCAGTTAGTTTTAAAATGAAAACAAACAATGAGTAAAAACTAACGATAGTTAGTTTAAAAATGAAAACAAACAATGAATAAAAACTAACGATGAGTTGGTTTAAAAATGAAAACAAACAAATGAATAAAAACTAACGATCAGTTAGTTTTAAAATGAAAACAAACAATGAGTAAAAACTAACGATAGTTAGTTTAAAAATGAAAACAAACAATGAATAAAAACTAACGATGAGTTGGTTTAAAAATGAAAACAAACAAATGAATAAAAACTAACGATCAGTTAGTTTTAAAATGAAAACAAACAATGAGTAAAAACTAACGATAGTTAGTTTAAAAATGAAAACAAACAATGAATAAAAACTTACGATGAGTTAGTTCAAAAATGAACACAAACAATGAATAAAAACTAACGATCAGTTAGTTTAAAAATGAAAACAAACAATGAGTAAAAACTAACGATAGTTAGTTTAAAAATGAAAACAAACAATGAATAAAAACTTACGATGAGTTAGTTCAAAAATGAAAACAAACAATGAATAAAAACTAACGATCAGTTAGTTTAAAAATGAAAACAAACGAAAAAAAATAAAACAAATTAAATTCCAACAAATTATTTAAATACAAACAAACAATAAAGTAACTAGTGCAGATTTTTTTTTAATCAAACTTATAGAAAATCTGGATAATTTAGTTGAATGTTTCGATTTTTCTTTTTCCGTTTAACTTTTATTAGGTATATTATCAGTTTGCATACCACAAAAATTATTTTGCAGAGAATTTGAAGAGCTCCAACTAAGCATTTTTTCAAGTTTTTCAATAGTGTGACCCTCATCACAAGAGTCAACATGAAAAAGAAGATTAGCATCTGCCAAAATATTCAGTGTTATGTACATGGCTAATTGTCTTTGATGTAAGAATTTTTTACCAATTTACTAATAACTACATAATTATAGAGAACAAAATGTGTTATCACATCATTAGGATATAATAGAGAACCTCTATAGCTGTTTATTTCTGGTATTTCTTCCACATCATCTCTTCCAGATACTAAATTCTTACAATTATTGCATTTCATTTTCTGAAAAACTGCATAACAGCAATAACTTGCTAAGTATAATATAACAGCAATAACCTGCTAAGTATAATATAACAGCAATAACCTGCTAAGTATAATATAACAGCAATAACCTGCTAAGTATAATTTAACAGCAATAACCTGCTAAGTATAATATAACAGCAATAACCTGCTAAGTATAATATAACAGCAATAACCTGCTAAGTATAATATAACAGCAATAACCTGCTAAGTATAATATAACAGCAATAACCTGTTAAGTATAATATAACAGCAATAACCTGCTAAGTATAATATAACAGCAATAACCTGCTAAGTATAATATAACAGCAATAACCTGCTAAGTATAATATAACAGCAATAACCTGCTAAGTATAATATAACAGCAATAACCTGCTAAGTATATTATAACAGCAATAACCTGCTAAGTATAATATAACAGCAATAACCTGCTAAGTATAATATAACAGCAATAACCTGCTAAGTATAATATAACAGCAATAACCTGCTAAGTACAATATAACAGCAATAACCTGCTAAGTATAATATAACAGCAATAACCTGCTAAGTATAATATAACAGCAATAACCTGCTAAGTATAATATAACAGGAAGTACTTCTCTGCACTGATTAACATCATCGTCTGTTACATCTACGTTAAATTTGTAAACATCTAACTGTTGCTCCCTTTGCCGTTTCATCCCAATTAGCTTCTTGTAAATTCTTCAAATCAATAGTTCAATTAAGTGGCAGACCCAGTTTTAATACTGACAACATTCTGAGGTGGGTTTTTTTCACATTCAAACACTTAACGTATAGAGATATTATATTGATCCCCACTAAGTTGCCGGTACTGGCCAAACCTTGTCTCAAGGTTATCTGTTTGAAACTTTCCAGGTAATATATACGTCATGTTCATTGCTTTAATGCAATACTTAGTCAGTTCAAGAATTGCATGTGATATGATGTAAAGCAGTGTATGTTTCCTTTGTTAATTTCCCAGTTCTTCCAGGAATGCTATTCCAACATTCTAACCAGTCACAGAATACAGTGAGAAATCTATAATTTTCTCCATTTAATTTAAGTGGATTAGCATATTCATTGTTAAGTCGACAACTTTTACATGGTGTTTTTACATTCAGTATTGGCCACCAAATATAAAATATCTTTATGTATTCTGCAGTTTCTGCAAAGTTGGACAAACATTTCTGTTTTCCTAAGGTCAGCAATCCCTGAATAGTGTATTCATTGAAAATTTGCAGAACCAAAGTAACATTTTGCCTTTCAAGATTTGTGGGAGAAAGGGCCTTTGAAGTTAATTTGTAACAATATTTCAAAAGTGATTGAGATTCCAGGGCATAAAGTTTGTGTAAACTAGAAAATGGGGCACTTTGGATGTTATCTAATTTATGATTTCCATTATGACAAAACTTTGGGAACATCATGCATTTATTTGCATCTTTTTGGCCAAACCAGTTGTTTCTAATGCATTTTAATATATGTACTGAGTCGAATAAAAAGAAAAGAGGTCTAGACTTTATAACTGGATGTGGATATACAATTGAAAGCTTTGCTGGCTACAAAAGAAAGACATAGCTTTTTTATTTATTGCATTATTATCTGTTATAACAGATAATACTCTAAAGCCTATTTCCTCTAAACTAATTATTAAACGTTTGATTATGTCAAATAAGTTCTCAGTTAGAAGACATTTAGTTGGCATAACATGCAAAACATTCTTATATTGTGAGAATACATTGCTAAGAATAAAAGCATATGCACTTGTTGCAGCTTCATTGATGTTGTTGGCTAAGCCAACAACATTACCACCCTTATAATCAAAATAAGGTTTTAGATTAATTTCATCAACAAGTAAAGATACTGTGATGTCTTCCTGCACAAGTAACTTGAACTTACTTTTAATATACATAAGAAAATTGTTATCATGTTGTTAAACTACAGGATTCATAGAGGTTGATTAGGTTAGTCTTCTGATGGTCGAATAACATGGCAAAATTACATTTTTAGTATCTCTTAACAGTCTGTACCCTCTAGGGGAGCAGTTATATAACAAGGAAGAAAATATCATTTCACTCGAATAATTAACCTTATTTAGTGTCATTATGTTTATCTGTTCGTATATGAATTTAATTGCATTGAAATATTGAAATGACTCATCTTGCACTAAGAACAGAAATGACACGATTAATTTTAATATAGAAATTGCATTTTGAGATTTAGTTTGCTGTTCTTCTATGTCCATTTTGTTCATGTTCTCCATCAAAATGTGTAGAGTATTTTCATCAGTTACATGGTTAGGAATCTTATACTCTCCTATAATATTCATTTCCACATCACTGCAGAATACATGTACTGCTAAATCAGATCCAATTACCAGAGACAGAATGATTTTAGGACATGGAGATTTGATGATACGGCATATAGTAAGTGTATCTTGTTGCCTAATAATACTCCAGTAATTTCTATCAAGATTTTTACATCTTCAAGAATTATGAAAGTCTTCTCTTGTTTATACATGTAGTGCCTACTCACAAGAAATATAAATAAATTAGATGTAAACATTTTTCGGCGGCCGCTCATCGAGTCATTTTTTTTACTTCAAAATTGGTAAATCACTCTAACATAAAGTGGTTAATTCGTCGTTTCACAGCGAAAATGGCGGACAGTGAATCGGCTGTATTTTCCTTATTTATCCCACCTTACAACGGACAGACAATATTGTACACAAAATTATGAAAATCGATCAAGTAGTTTTTTTATCAAAGAAAATCAAAGTGAAAAGAAATCAGTTTACTTTCAAAAATTTTAGTTTCTTAAAGAAATTGTCCGTTTAAAAAAATTATGTTAAATTGTATAATTAATTATATATTTTTCTTTTATATATTTAATTGTTCATTGTTAATTAAAAAAGGATTTTTAATATACAAAATATATTTAAAAACATCATATTTGTTACATTGTTCGTTGAAAAAAGATTTTTTATTCTTTTAATAAATTTATTTATGAAACTCACTTCTTGTTTGTATTTGAAATTTAATTTAATTTCTCTTTACACAACAAAAAAACATTTCAACGAATGTGATTTTTTTTATATCTTATAACTTTAGATTTAATTAACTATAACTTATAAGTTTAGATTTTTTTTTTTTTAATATTAATAAAAGGATCTTTTGTAATTTTGTGAAAATTAAATTAAAATATGCAAAAAAAACATGGCGTCTTCACTTCAAATATTGAAATATAAAAAAAACACTGCTGTGTTTGTTTGGGTAAAATTTTCTCACTTTTAATTGCACGTATCCACGTCTCAATTAATTTGCTTTCTTTCGGAAAACGAAAGACATTTACTTTTTTGGTTGTTCTTACAATTTCCCACGCAATACGAGACAACACAGGCCACCGTAAGTAATTTACTGTTACGACGGCCACAGTAGAAGGCATCTTAGCGGTTTACTATTACGACGGCCATGACAAACACCAGTCAATGATGTCGCCAGGGGATCGCAAGTTAGTTAACCAGCCTTGGTTTACTATTACAACTGGGAGCCACCTGAATTAATCAACCTAAAACCAAGAAATGTTCAACAAAGTCTGCCTGCTTCGAGGTTATTTCATACCAAAATTCGTCCGCAAGAGTCTATGCCATAGTTGAGGTGGTTTGTTCTCTGTCGGGCTGAGGTATGTCCTGCGCAGTTCTAGGAGGTCCACCCTCCCAGGCTTTGTCTTCTCACCCTTTGAGAATGGGTTAGTTTATTGCTAATTGCCTGAGGCGCCCCTACCGACGAATGCCGACGGGGTTGGCCAGGCATTTTTTGTAGGCCAGAGTGCTCTTCCTTGAGGGTGTTGGCTTTTCGATCCCCACCTTCCGATCTTGTTGCATGGTGGGAGGGTGATAAATGACATCAACATCTTCAGTCTGCGCACACCCTTCGCTAGCAACAGATGACTCGGACTGTTACAGCTGATCTCTCCTCCTGCCTCACAAGTCGCTCCTCCTACCAAGACACTCCTCCTTTTCGGGGTTTGTACAAGACTGTTTCTTACTAGTGACTGTACAGTGCTGTAGCAAAATCCCACCCCTTCATTGTAAAGAGTCTTGCAGCAAAATCACACCCCTTCATTGTATGTGTGTTCCAGACAAATCCTCCACTTGACAAAGAAAAAGAAATCAGCAATATAATAAAAAAATTATACAGAGATCCGACAGTTTATTTAGCGATGGTTAAGGTTACATGCTACATTATTTTTCAATGTAACCACCGCCAGCGGAGATGATCATCTCAAGACCGGCACAAAATGAGTCATACGCTTTAGCGACCATGTCCTTGTCTATAACTGCGAACGTCTCCATGATGGCAGCCTTCAGATAGCCATGGGTGTGCTTGTTGGTCTTGGCATCAATCATGACCCAGAAGAAATAGTCAAGGGGGTTGCAGTTTGGTGAAGAGGGTGGCCACAAGTCCGACGACCAGAGGTGAATAACATTGTTGAGCAGCCACGCCTGGCTCGTCTTGGCCTTGTGTGCAGGAGTGGAGTCCTGCTGGAAGCCCTAGGGGCGTCCGACGGCGATCTCATTTATCCAGGTCCACACCACACTTCTCAGCACCTCCTGGCAGATCGTTTACTTTTTGTCATCTGTATATCCGGCTATTTCTCCAATGGATCGACTTTATCATTCCTTCTGATACACAAAGGTATTCGTTCATGGAAAAATAATATTTGTTTTGAAATTATTTTTAAATATGTATTTTTTTTTTTTCACTTTTATTTACTCTAAACAAGGCATTTATTAGAAAAAATTGTGTTAGGGCTAGATTTATAGGGGAAAACCTAAGTTGGGTGTTGGGTAGCAAAATGTTTGTTCACATTACATTTAAATTTCTTCGTGTTGGTACGGTCAGGGAAACAAGGAACAGTGAAGGGAATTCCAAAAGCAAGAGGTCCTACTTAAGAAGCTATTAGAGTAGAAAATTTTCCGGCATCTAAGGACATCTACAGTGAAGGGGTGTGATTTTGCTATTAGTCGGGTGGGTCGGGGGTATTCACGTTGATGGGGTGCCGTAAGTTCAGCAGAGCACATTCCATGGAAGTACTAGTAAAACAATTATTCATTATTGTCAAAGTGTTAGGTATCATCTCTAGTTATATAAAGTTAGGTAGATGTAGATGTTTATATATTTGTATTTACAGGATTCACTTCTAAACTAATTAACCGATCATTATGAATTTTGGAACACGACTGCAAGGCGTAAGGTTTAACAATGTGTACTATATTTAGTTTAATTTAGTTTTATGAAGAGGAGGTAAAAAGAAGTGAAAGCGTTTCATGAAAATCCGGATATCTCTAATTTTTGTGAAATTTTAACTATAGGTATTAATAAAGATTCATCAAATTTCAGTTTATTTTTAATTATAAAATGTTTGGGGGATGCAATATGAGTACAACCTCCCATTTGAAAATTAAAATATTTCAGATTTGCATTAAATTTGATCCATAGTCGTTAGACACGAATTTAACAAGATTCTATGAATTTCAATTTCTCCTTAAATTTGAGACATTTTTTAGAATCAAAACCATCTACCGGATTTTGATCAAAATTGGAATAAGAATTCTAGACATACGGTTTAGTATTCTTATATCTTGATTCTAACGTTTGTAAGAGGGCATAAAAACTGTACGAAAGTGTTCTGTTTAGGCAATTCATTGATTGAGTCGAGACTGAAGGCAGTAAAATGTTCAAGTTTTTGTTAATAATGAGAAACGTGTAAAATCATTGTAAATCAAAATGTCTTCTAAATATGTTTCTGAACTTTTGAGATGAGGATTGATAATATTTATCATTTTGATTGTTCGGACTACTATTCTCATCTTGGGTGTTATTTTCACAAGGTTTCGGCCGATGTAACTTCCAACCTTCTTCAGGTGTATTTTGACAATGACTCTTATTGATAAACGGTGGAAAGAATGTTTTTGTTCTTTTTTTCCCCCGATGAACCAATGTTGTTAGAATTCAAAATGTGTGATGTGTTTGTCAAGATACACTTGAAGAAAATCGGAGGTTACATCGGCCGAAACGTTGTGAGAATAACACCAAAGATGAGAACAGTTGTCCGAACAATTCAAATAATTCATATTATCAATTGTTATAAATGTGTCGGAAATCAGCTTTATGCGTTTCACTGCGGGAAGTTACTCTTTTGTGTAGAGTCCGTAACTTCTGACACCAAAGTTATTTCTCAGACTTTTGGCTCTCCCTGCCTTCCCCTCTTCCTGTTACCCGGGGGGGGGGGGGGTATGGAGTAAGTACTAACCCTGTCTCCCCCTCCCCCTTTAGATGTATATTTCGGTCAGAGTAATAAAAAAAAAATCCCCAAATTGACTAATCGAACGCTAAAACTTTAGATAATGGACAAAGCGTCTATAACCACCAGACTAAATTTAGTATTACACTTAGTATAAACACTTTTTAAATGACTAAAGACAGTCGGAAAAATCACTAAATACATTGATAATGCAAAAGAATTTCAGTAAGTGTTTTTTGTTTTCTAGACAATTTTAACGAATCCAATGTTTTTGAAGGAGGCAAAACTTATGTTTTGTAAATAAGTGTAAACATTAAAGTAAAAAAGAAATCCGTCTGAACTGAGGCAATATTTTTTTTGAGTACCGTACACGCACGCAAATATTTGTGTTATTAAAAAAAACAAAAAAATTCTCTTCGCTAAGAAAATCGAAAATGATTTCTACCTCACTGATCGTGAACAGGAAAGGTTTTGACGATTTTAAAACAGAAGTTTGGGTTTTTTAAGTGAGAAGGTTTTTATTCTTTAGCATATGCAAATAAAAAGGTATGAAGTAAGTAAAATGTTTCAATGAAATCTAGCAGAAAACAGAAATTGCCAAAATATTAGATCGAACAGATAGTTAAAATACGATCAAACTTTCTAAACTTTCTCCAGGTGCGTTTTTTCCAACTTGGGAATCTTTTTATTCAACTCGGAGACGACGTATACTGAATTTTGAACCAAACTCTTTATTTAATCTGTGGAAGTGTAATAAGATGAGATGTTCAGTATGTAAAAATAATGTTAAATTAAGCAGTAGAATAGAAAAATTCCATTAAAAGCCAAACATTAGAATATATATATATATATATGTATATATATATATATGTTTCTTTGTAAGATTAGTGGAAGAGAAACCCAGAGCAAATAATGAAATTATTTGTTCTTTATTTTAATTCCTTTGATTATTTCAGCCACTAGAAGAAAAAGAAAAACATCTCTACAACTGCTACCGTAACTATTACTACTGGGACAAATACGTGTCAATGAGAGAGAGAGACAAAGAGCTGTTTCTGTCTCCAGCAAGAAAATGGAATTTTCCATTAGAGATTAAGTTAGAAATTAGGATGACGTGTACCAGTAGTTACATCATGGGAGGAAGTCTGCGGCAGAAAAGTGAGAGTTCCTACCTCTGGAGAGGGGTCTACGAGTAGATGCTGTTTTCAAGGCCTTCATAACCTTACGGGTGTTGGAAGATGCAGTTCATCTGGATGCAAATTGCTGTGAAAAGTAACCAAAATCCCAGAGCAAATAATGAACATATTTGTGGTTCTTTTTAATTGCTTCCAGACACAAGGAGAAAAGAACATCCCTACAACTGCTACAATTGCTATCCCATGAACCAGCTACTACGTGTCGAGACAAATACGGTTTCTGTCAACGAAATCCCTCACACTATGTTACAGGGATAAATTGTTCCTGTCTTATCTGCCATGACCAAGTGTTATTCATCAAGTCATTCTTAGTTATTATCGCCTGTAGAAAAGATCGAACCTTCAACCTCGAGAAGACGAACTTAGAATGGATTGTTAATCAATGCCTTCAACAGATACGCTACGAGTCCATGTTAAATTTTTTTTGTTTTTTTAACTTTATTTCACCATAAACAAGGCATATTTTCAGAGACGTTACTGTGATTAAGAGCGGGAATTATACGAGGCATCCTAAGCGGGGAGTCGTGCACTAAGATGTTTGTTCACATTACATTTATATTTCTGCGTAAAACCAAGGAAATTCTAAAGACAAGCAGTTTGAGGAAAGACACTATTCGAGTAGAAAGTTTTTCAGCATCTGGGGACCTCTACAGTGAAAGGGGGGGGGGATTTTGCTGAACTGCTTGTTTACCAATGCTTTTAACCGATATGCTATAGGTCCATGTTAAAATTTTTTATTTTCCTGAAATGTGATCTTAGTCTTGTCACAAGTGCTAATAATGGAATTATTAATTGCAGTGAAATTTGTTGTTGATAACACAAGAGAAGAAACGTTCGAAAAGAAAAAAAGAAAAAAACAATTCACGAATCTGCAAAACAAAGGATATAAAAAAAAACAAAGGATAAAAAAAAAAAAACAATCAAGATTTGAATGAGTTTATTTGTTATTGTTTGAAAATTCATGAGGAAATTAATGCAGCAATTCAGTCATCAATTTCTTAAGAATAAATTTTGATATGTTGAGAATGTTAAAAATTACCACAAATGATTCAATCTTAGCGCAAAATATTTCTTCCGTGCTTCCTTTACTGTTTTTAATCTGTGACCATCATGTGGGGGTGTAATTAGAAAATATATGGCTGCATCTTTGCAATTAGATTACCACGAAAAAAAAAAAAAAAATTTAGTGTCAGGTTGTTCAATCACTGTAAACTGTTAGAATCTCAATGTATTTCGTTAACAAATTGTTTTTTTTTTAATTTGTCTTTTCCACATCAGATGTGGCTTGCACGTTGGCCATGGCGGCAGCACAAAATGATTTTTTTTTTAAATTTGTCTTTTCCACATCAGATGTGGGTTGCACGTTGGCCATGGCGGCAGCACAAAATGATTTTCTCCATGAAACTATGATTTACCTTCGCTTCGCTCTACTATTGCTTGAGGTCATCTTTGACCCATTCATTCCTAGTCTTTCTCGGCCTGCTTTTTTCTCGCTTACCCTCAATTGGGATGTGTGTACATCTGTAATTTTTCATGTAGTAAAACAAAACGTTCATTATTTTGACGATTAAATGCTTCATGCAGTGCGAAACGTCAAAACAATCCAGATTTACGATTATTCGGACTACGATTCTCATCTTGGTTGCTATTTTCACGTTACAACCGCTGATCTTCTTCGGATGCATCTTTTTGAATTGGGAACCTCTGAGTCAAACTTGGGAACCTACATGGAAAATTCCACCTGAAGAAGGTCGGAGGTTACATCAGTCGAAACGTGAAGAATAACAACCAAGATGAGAGCAATTGTTTGAATAATCCAAATTATCAATAATCCAAATTATCAATAATCCAAATTATCAATAATCCAAATTATCAATAATCCAAATTATCAATAATCCAAATTATGAACATTTTGTATCGTGATAATTTAACATGGCGATGTCGCCTGTAATGTTCTCATGAAAACCAAAAAGTACCTGTTTCATATGAGATTCTGTAAGTTTTATGAGTTGAAACGTATTGGAGTGACCAACTCAAAAATGGTCAAATTTAAACAAAAAATTGTCTTTTGTTTTTTATGAGTTGAAACGTATTGGAGTGACCAACTCAAAAATGGTCAAATTTAAACAAAAAAATGTCTTTTGTTTTTTGGTCATGGGATGATTGTTAAGAAACTTCAACACAAGTTTACAAGTGACGAAGAGCGAAGGAAAAGTGTTTTTAATATAATCTCTACTTTTTGGGGAAATTGATAAATTAACATAATCAGCTAAATCACCCTCCTAAAAAAATGAGATGCTACTTTTGTGAGGTGATTACATGTGAACATCCTAGAGAACTTGGCGGAAAGAAGAAAAAAAACAAAAAAAGCAATTATTTTAGAATTTAGAGTGGAGGATCAGTTTTGTATATAAATTTAATTCTATTTCCAGGCCATTGTAGCTTTTTAAACAAATTTTTTTAACACAAACTATAAGTCCAACTGACAAGATCTTAAAAACACACATAATTGACTAAAAGTAGACTCCTCTCCCTCCCTTCCTCCCTCCCACAAAAAAAAAAAAAATTATCTCCCATAGAAAAATTTTTTTTTGTTAATGTCCTAAAATGCTAGAATGGCCCAGAAATGAGGGATCATTTTACATTAAATTTATATGCGAAACTTGGATAGATTTTGGAGTCCCCGGTAGATGGAGAGAGGCCGACTTAAGTTGCCTTGAAGGGAACTGCTACAGAAAGCCTGCATAGCGTGGAAGCTCTCTGCAGTTGATTCTCGTGAGATAATTTTTTGGAGGTGTGGAGCGAGATCTGCCAGACATGCAGCAAGAAAATCATCTGGACGACGAGGGCCAACCAGTGTGGATGATGCCCCTCAACCTGCACGTTAATAAAAAAGAACCAATGATAATGATGATTTCTTCCAAGTCTCTCAGGGTGTTCACAGATTATCTACAAAAAATAGAATCTCATTTTTTTTTTTAGGGGGGGGGGGGGGGATTTAGCTGAGGGTGTTAGTCTACAATGATAGTGTTGTTTTTTTCAGGGAAAAGGTGTGTGTGAGGGGGGGGGGGGGGGCACAGAGAGCTACACATCCCTAATTCCAACGAATTTGATTTATGAAGAACATCAGAAGAAAATGTTAATTCTTATGGAATGGGAGATTTCTTTCTTTTTTTTCATCACAAGGAAGAAATTAAATTGCACTTTTTTTTTTCCAATCAAAACTTGTCACGTCTTGAAAAACTGTTGTTTTTTTTATCTAATCTAATGAGATGAACTAATGAATTTTGAAAATGAAAATTAGATAAAACTATTTTTAAAGAAAACATTTTGAACAACCATTTTGTTGAACGTAAACTTTTTCGCTTCTTTTTTTTTTTTTTAAATCATCTATGGAATTTGAAAGATAAAAAATATTTTTTTATAAAATAAAAAGTCTGTGTTGAATTCAAATTTTGTGAAATAATGAATCTTCACTGGTGTGTTTTGTAGTTTTGTTTCTCGTATCATTTTTCAATGTTTTCTTTTTGGGTTGTTCTTCTCTAAACAGTGAAGATAAACTAAAAAGACCAGTTTTTAATTGGCCTCAACTGATTTTGAAAAGACCAGTTATTTGGGGTCAAATTTTTCATTGGATTCTGAAATGAAAAAGAAAATTATTATTAGTTAATATATATATATATATAAAAGCAAACATGAAATGGTAGATGTGGGTCTATGAAAAATGTTAAGAATGGTATTTTCCACGTAAGGTTAAAACTAAACAAAGTATGGAAAATTCCATTTAGAAGTTTAGAATTAGGACAAGGTGACAGGATATGACGTCATAGGAGGAATTTGACGTCGAAGAAATCAGACACGGATTTCAAGTCCTCCTCCACCCTAGTAGTACAGCCAATATTAAGAATACAATTACGAATTACTTAATACTTCTACCCGGTCATGGCTGACGGAAGTGACCCCCGTGGATTAAAGGAATCTGTTCAAAATTGCGTACAGATTCCAGAGCTAAACAAGATGCACATTAAGATGGTCGAAGGTAACATCGACTGAAACGTGAGAATAATATTCAAGGTGAGAACAGTAGTCCTAATAATACGAATTATAAATCCTCATCTCAAAAATCATTTCGTAAATAACACATTGCTAACTCGAAAGTCAGACAACTGTTAACTGACAGACTTTTGTTCTGAAAGTAATTAAAAGTGCCAAATCTTTAGAATGAGTTGCATTTTGTAAATAGATCCAATTTTTTTTATGTGAAATGATGTTGCCAGAAAGATCTGGAGTGGCTATTTCATACTAAAATCAGTCCAACAGTCTTGGACATGCTGTGGCTGGCATGGCCTTGTTCTCTGTCCGTCCGAGGTTAGGGTCGTATGCAGATCTAGAAGGTCCACCTTCCCAAGCTTTACCCTCTCGCATTTTGAGAAGGGGGTTAGTTTATTGCTAATCAGCTGAGGCGCCCTTACCGGGGAATGCCGACAGGGCTGCTCGGGACATTTTTGGTTGGCCAGAGTGCTCTACCTCTAGGGAGCTGGCTTTTCAAATCCAACTTTCCTGACTTTGTGTCTAATCTTCCAACCGTGGGAGGGAGATAAATAAAAAGACATCAATGTCAATGTCTTGCAATGATTACCTCCCTTTCATAACAGGATATGTGAGAGAAACTTGATTATGGTCAAACAATTCTTACTTTTTAAAAACTATTCATTATTCAGCCGGGTCGTAATTTTCATAAATGACAAAAATATAAAAAACAGTAAAAATGATACAATCGTTTTAATATTGTAATTTGAAATGTCTGAGTTCATTTGGGAACAAAATCAGAACAAAAAATATCCAAGTTGAGGTTTAAAATTCACAGACTGTCTATTAATAGTGCGCTAAATGATTGACCCACAGGTCAAGTATGATATGGTGACATATATAAAGCAGACTGTCCCACTGTCTCCATCTGCTGCTATCTACATCATTATTGAAAAATGTGGCCACTTTAAATAATCTTTCAAGATGGATAAATTATTTTTTCAAAGAAATTAAATCAAAATATATTTTTTTGCGGGTTAAGAACATAGACTAATGCCCCCCCCCCCCTCATAAAACAACAAATAACTGATAGATCAGAATCAAATATTGATTTTGTAAAGATGTTAAATAGTAGAGGTTACATTTGCTAGTATTTATCTAGTGATTTGGATTTGCAGGCCAACGTTGACATGTACACAGGAAATCGGGGTCATCGGATCAGCGAGTGTGCACTCAGCTGACGTAGCAAGAAGCGGACTCAGAGAGAGCTAGGGGAGTTTGTTGGAAGCCTTGAAGCGAACAGCACATATAGAGAATGACTTAAGATTGCTGATAAATTAAGGGGCTAGGACTCCCAGATATTTGTAACCCTGAACGTCCTCTGCTGCTAGCAGAAAAGAAGGCAATAAAGGGTCCTTTCTTCAAATTCAAGAATATTCTTCTTTTTGTTAATTTCTGTGAGACTTTGATTACAGACAAGAACATATCTCCCTCTCTCCCCCATGGAGACGATCATGAATGAAATGTCCCAGTTACGGGAGGAGTCGGCAACACAAAGTAGGATGTAATTGTGCTGTAATGATCTGTGATTTGCATTCAATAACATGGTATGTTTATGAATTATCCATGTATTTTATTTGCTTGTGACTTACGAGACATTGGACCTCCCCTTAGAGGGGAGGTAAACAGGAAGAAAGCTATTAATGACAAAGATTTGA
Source organism: Sepiola atlantica (assembly GCA_963556195.1). NCBI lineage: Eukaryota > Metazoa > Mollusca > Cephalopoda > Sepiida > Sepiolidae > Sepiola > Sepiola atlantica. The sequence goes on along the minus strand of OY744545.1, from coordinate 14,679,574 downwards.
GAAACAGACTGACTTTATATATTATATGATAGAAGAATACATCAGCAATGAGTCATCAGTCATCAGCTGGTGTCATTGCACGTTTTGAGGTTTTTATCAGAAACAAGCCCCACCTTGAAAGTGACATGTCTAAATGACAATGTTATAAGATCCCCTTTCAGTTGTTTCCTGATAAATATGGAACAAATTTTTGTTGCTTTTCCTAATTCAAATCGGCCATATATAGATGCTACGTAATTAACGTTTCTCAAGTTTTTTGAGTAAAGTGAAAAGGGTCAATGCAGCCAGTTTTTACCTATTTCTTTAACCATAATAGCTTTGACCATTAAAAGTATACTTAAAAATGTTCAGTCAGTTTTGGCAAGTATTAGTCCGTTTTCTTAAAAAGAAAATGTTTATTTCCAATCATTGAATTTCTATTTTTAATCCGATCAAGAATTTCTGTTTTGATTACTAATATCATAGAGATAGTCAGAGGAGCTAACCCTCCTTCAGTTCCAAGTCTTCTTTATCTTACTAGAAATCTGAAAGAAATCTAATTAGAATCAATTTTTTGAATTTCACCACTAGTACACTCCCTCTTCTCCCTTTCTGATAAGCCATTTCCCTCAGTTGAACATTATTTGACCTACTTAAAATGTTTCTATAGCACACTTTATAATCTGTGTATTAATAACACTGGTGTGGTGGGCAATTTGATAAGACACCAGCGATTGCGAGTTTAATTCCTGTCTGAAGATGAAAAATCATTTTAATTGCAGCTGACTTTTTACTTTGCATAAGTGGGAGGGAAAAAATGAATAATCAACCATTTTGTAAAGAGGATGCAAAATTCTTTTTAACATTTATTCAGAATCCAAATAATGTTCGGGTTTTCAATAAATGAGGTTCGAACCCACAAGCTCTGTAAGTATGGCATGCAAACTGATTGAGAGAACAGAGCAATTAGGAAATGACAATGCTATCAACTATATAAACCAGAACAGATGGCTGTTGCTGTTTTGGCTAGAGTTTTTTTCTTTCTCCCTTCCCTCTTTTTACAGTCGAATGTGGATCAGCTGGTGAATTCGAAAAGTTGTTTGTTATTGAAATTGTTCCTGGTGTTATATGTGACAGTGGGAGGACTTGTGAATTTGAGGGTAAAAGCTTCCTTTATGACTGATCAAAACTAAAATATAAATCAGGACTAAATATTAAAAATACAATTCTTATTGTTTTAAGAACACAGACCAATAGTTGCCTTATACGACTGATAAAACAGATTAAATTATGTAGCGTTTATTAAAAAAGCTATTCAATTAACTGCCTTTACTTTATATATACTGAAAATGATGACTTACCAATTGTCATTATTCTTTGGGCTCTTTTTTAACCTCATCACTGGAAGAATTCTGTGCAGCCGTGTCATTTTCCGGCAGCTCAATCTTCACAGTTGTCCCATTAGCATCATCCAACTAAAAAGCAAAACAGAAAACAGGGGACATTAACATTCACTGAACTGACAGTGATTAAGTGAAAATTCTCTCTGTCCAGGGGAGGGGGTAAATTTATTTCTGAATCGCAGCAATGTTACTTAGCAGTACTGTGCTTTTTTAGTTTAGTGTAGAAATAGAATGCACACCATGTTACCTAACAGCAAGTTTAGCTGACAAACTTCGTAGAGAAAGGGAGAACGGTCATCATAAACCATGAACGTGAATCTATAAGTGCATACTTACAATTTTACGTCCGTCTTTGAATAAGGCCAGTTCATGCTCCGTCTGGCAATGCTGTACCAAATTCCAAGCAGAGAAGAAAGTCATGTTGCAAGTGGCGCAGTTTAGCATCAAGGCTTCTGGTTCAATTTCTAAAGACAAAAAAAAACAAAAAGCAGATGAGCATCACACACAAGTTTTTAAGAGCGTCTTACACGTGGATTATCTCTAGTATAATACTGTGTTATGTCTGTTTCTAAGGGAGGTAATTCAGTAAACTAACTTGTTTCTATCTCTGACCAGGTCTTTATTATCTTTCCATTTTTATCACTTCCTTCGATGTTTTCCTTGAACTGAACCTGCTACCTTAACTGTTCTACATCTACTAACCCAAGAACTCATCCATTCTTTCAACGTGGCCATACCATCAAAATCTCCTGTTCTGCACACATCTCCTTATACTGTCCAGATTTAATCTTCCTCGGAGGTGATCAGAGCTAAGCCTGTCTTTAAGACTCACATTACAGATCCAACATATAATTCTCATATCATTTCTCTCCATGCAACGCATGTCCTCAACCTTCACTGGCCAGGTTTCACTTCCATACTGCATACACATGCTTGATAGACTCTTCCTTTTGTAGATAATGGTAATGCTCTGAACTAAAATAAAACGACTCATTAAAGCCAGTCTCATATCCCATTAAAAAAAAACACATCGACCAAAGACCAGAATGTTTTCACATAGCACCGTCCATAGATAAAAATATAAACCTTGAGTTTCGATAAAAATCCATTGCCCCAATTTCACACTCAATTGACTTTTCATTAACTTCTTATCCTCCTTTCCCTCCACCATACCTACATTCATTACTTTTTACTCCATTCAACTCTGCCTTTTCTGTTACTTTTTTTTATACAGCCACTATAGCATTCCTCCTTACTTCCTTTTTTCACCCACCCACCTATATGCAATCTCCTTCCCAATGTCCCACCTACTATCAACCTCACTAACCCCACTCTAACCCCACCGCTTCCTACTTTTTGGATATTTAATCTGACTGTTCAATAAATGTTATTCTATGACAAAGTTTCATAACTGAAACAAAATATCGACTCAAAACAATTATGACTGCGTTAATTTTTCCTCTTCTATTTACTTGTTCCTTGCTTATTCCTATCAATTCTGTTGGATATTAATTCCTTGATAAAAATGTTCACATTGTTAATGTAAACACACGGACGATGGTAACTGTATTGTTTTTTTCCAGATGAATTTAATTATAAATGTTGTAGGTAAGTTGGGAAGTAACAATGTTTACAAACGATGTTTTAATGCGAGTATAGTAAACTATCTATTCAAATACATGTAATTTGGCAAAATATTTATATTGCTGTATCTTTGCCAAGCGATATCACAGCAAGCAGCAGCCAACACGATGCATTAGTATTTTGTTTGTAAACAAGACAATTGCCAACCCCATCTCCAAGTGACTTTTATTATAAAACTTGGAAGTAAATTGGAAAGCAATGAAAAACGTTTTGTTTTTTTGTTTTTTTGTTTTTTTTAAATCGCACAGGCACAATAATGCTAGTTATAAAAAACAGGATGGTGAAAGAATTTGCATTTGGAAGCCCTATCTTGCCCAGGACAATGACTGTCTGGAAACCATTCAAGCAAATACCCTTCATCAGACACCTGTCAGACTCTGAACGTATTCTCTTTGAACAATTACCAGCAAGAACAAAAAAAATTTTTCTTTTTTTTTTAATCGGGCTATCATTTTCACGAAACATTTCATACTAGTTTTAATGAAAACATTAAAGAAATATTATGCAGTTTTAAATTAAAATTATACAGTTTGATGAGTTTGGAGTGGCCGTTGAAGTTCGTCAGTGCAAGTATTTAACTAAGTTCTCTTCATTTTGGTTCTGGAGGTAGTCTCATGAGTGTCATACCTGTATCTCAGTATGTGAACGACCTTGTTGTTTTGGGAATTTTTGAGATAAGAATTGATAATTTGTATTTAGGAGTGTATCATGGAAGACCAGCATGGAGAACAAACATCTTAATCAACATTAAGACGACAAAGTTTCTAATCTCTAGTGTAGGTCTCGACTTCCTCTAGGATTGGCAAGTTTCTATGTGCTGTCTGTTGCAGAGGTGTTGCTATAAACTCCATTGAGTGCTTCCAGTGCAAACAATGGGTCCATAAAGTGTGTAGTGGTCTTATTGGTAGTTGACCCTGATTATGTCTGTCAAAGCATTGCCTGTCAAATTGATAGTCAAGCTGAGGCTCACATGGATGTAGATGGTGCTCTACATGATATCGAAGCCACTTTCTGGGGCAACATGTTGAATGCTGGTGGTAGCTGCAAACACGCGATCACTATTGCATGGGGAAGGTCGAGGAAGCTGCTGGCAATCCTTACATCTTGAAACATTTCCTGCTGGTCTCAGGTGATTCGGCCATGTACACGATGCCACCTCTTGCATCAACGCGTTTGGATATCCCAGACACTAAAAATGTGGTAGAGCAAGGAAGACATGGTTTGAGTGTATAACTGCATGCAACCTGACTGATGTCGTCAACCCTTTGGACCAGATAGCAGGCGTGAGACGTTGCCCACCCCAAAGTACGAGACACTCGCAACACCCCAAATATTAAAAGAGGGTGAAGAAGAGAAGATTGTGGACGTGATTATTACTTACCAGGTTGCGACGTTTTCTGACACTGGCAGCTGAATCGTAATTTGCACGGCAATTTCTTATGCTGGGCGAGCGTATGTAGATTCGTAAACTCTAGTTTGCAAACACCGCATATCAATATATCTTGATTACCTGCACAAAAGAAATGGAACACAATGTTGATTGCAAATTAATCAAATTTCAATGTTACAGATTTGGTAGTTTTGTTACCTGAAAAAGATATTTCAACATTTCTTTGCTCGAGAAAATATAAGTCAACCAATCTTCGAACCTGTGGCAGGATAAAGACACATTTTTATTCATTAAATAATTCTTTTCTTCTTATCGTTTACTTAGAATGAAAACAAAAACAAAATTCTTTATAACTTTTTCAGGTTTTGGAGCAATTTCCCGTTATTGGTCCTATTTCTAACATGATTGTCGGAAGTTAAAACAAAAGTTTGTTTTAGTGTTTCCATGTTGGAAGACGATAAGTCTCGCCATCTGATCAGTGTCCTTTAATTTTCGTTACTTTGCACACGTTTCAAATAGTAAAGATTAACGCAGGCTTTGAATAATTAAATATTCACGAGATATAGAAAGTGGCTGTGGTGAAGTGGATATCGACGTGGACTGCCAAGTTCAAATCCAGTTGATTCCATCACACAACTTTCACTATAGATGTTGACAACCTTCACGTGGTCCCTCCTGAGAGTACCCGATTCTAGAAAAGAACTGGGGAAAAAACCAATGCCAACAACAGAATCATGCTGGTCAAAAACGTCTTACCTTTTGCCGATTCATACGAATTTACACTTTAATAGATTAAAAAAATGGAACGTATCTGTGTACACCGTGACGTTCAAAATTTGGAAATGATTTTCAAGTTTTTAAAATCTTGATTACATTTGAAAAGGGTAAGAGTTGAGTATTATAATACTGAAATTTTGATGTTTTGATTCGATTTTTAACTTCTGGTATTTAGGAAATGTGCTGATGAAGACACTTGCTATCAATAAAGGTCCTTTTGTCTTAGAAACGATCGTACACCTAAACTGTTGTTGATGCTAGAACAGATATAAATACATATGTCATAAACTTGTTTATTTCAAAATAAATATATATATATATATATATATATATATATAGAGAGAGAGAGAGAGAGAGAGAGAGAAATATACACAAAAACGTTTTTGAAATCTTGATTAGAATGGCTTCAATTGAAAAAGGCAAAAGTAGAGTATTATAGTTCATCTGTGCTGTTTTAAAAAAAGGGAAGACATTAATTTTTGAACGCGTCCCTGTCATATCAAAGAACAAAAATCTCTTTGGTTGAAGCTAAAACGAAAAAGGCGCATAAGATAGGAAGTTTAATTCACAAACGGCTTCGGTTGAATGAAGAAGTTGTAGCATGAATTCACGTTTTTTTTACGATATGAAATCACGTTGATGCAGTTGGTAAACTACGATTGCATGCCCTTTATTAATCTCAACCCGAACCCTAAGTTTGTGAGTAGCAGTAAAAACAAACAGGCTCCACATTGTTACATTGTTTATTGATGTTATTTTTCTTGTCTAAAATGTGTATTGCGGCCATGTTAGAAGTGGAACCATTAAACGGAATTGTTGCTCAGTTTTTATTTTCTAAATCTGAAAAGTAATAAAGAATTTATATTCTTCTGATTATTCTTCGGATCATCTTGTTGTTTTTCATAACGTTTTAACCAATGTAAAATCCGGCCATCTTCAATTTATCTTTTTGAACTTGGGAGTCTTCATGTGGAATTCGGGAACCTATAGAGACTTGCGAACTGAACCCTTCTTTTAGGAGAGTAGAAAGTGACTAACTTTCGGTTTACTTCTGGCAGCCTCGTATCTTTCGCTTCCTTTATTTTGTCTTTTAGTTCTCACATTTCATGAGCGATGTTTCAGACAAAGGGGGAAGAATTGCTGTTTTCTGGGTTGGAATCTATCCATCTAACACTTATCATTTGCTAGTTTTTGACCTTGAAGTGGTAATATTTTGTTTAGCTCCTTACATCAAGTGGTTTTCCATAAAAACAAAAATCTACGAGGGTAGACTATTCTTGTTTAATCAACCCTAACTGAGTAGTCAATTATTTTTTTAAAAGTTATTCTTAGTTATTATCGCCTGGAGTAAGGATTGAACCTTCAAAAGACTCATTCAGAACTGATTGTTAATCAACGCTTTTATCCGCTATGCCATGGTCCACATATAAGCTCCCAATTTAGAAATGAAGATTCTCAAGTTCAAAAAGATGGACATGAAGAAGGTTGGTGGTTACATTCGCCGAAACGGTGTAAGAATAACATCTAAGATGCGAATAGTAGTCCGAATAATGCAAATTATTAATCCTCATCTCAAAAGTTCTTAAAACATAAAAAGTAATAAGGAATTAAAATTTACTTAATTTAACAATGAGAAAATACTAATTAATTGCAGTAAGAAAAGAAATTTGAAAAAGCCAAAACAAATAAAATCAAATCTACGCATAAACTAAAATTCAAAAACCAAAAAGAGCAGAAAAAAAAAATTGCAAGTAAACTTAATTTCATGAAATTTGATGAAAGAAATTAAAAAAGCTGAAATATGAAATTGTAGATTAAATTTAAACAAAAAGATGTCTACACATTTTGTCTTTTGTACAAAAAAAACTGAGGGTAAATGAAAAGAAATGGATGGCGTTACAAAAAGCAGAAAACTTAGATTACAGTAAAATAGGAAAAAAGAAAACAAGCTTTACAACACCTTTGGAATTGAGAAAGTCTAGAAAAATAACCAGTCCCAAGTATTTTATTTTGGCGGGTTTACAGGAGGGGGAGGGGGCATAACAAACAAACAATGTGTTAAAATAAGATTAAAACTTAAAAAAAATGAAAAACTCATAGATCTGATTAGAAAAAAGTGAATGGAATGGATCGAAAAATATAAGCCAAAACACTAATGCATGATGGAATGTGTGTGTGGGGGGGGGGGGAGAAAAAAGTTTAAACTATTTTGTTTTTTTTATAAATTATGCCCAGTAAACCAAATATAAAAAAGAAAAAAAAATGCAATAAACAAGATTCCTTTTAGGGCTTATTAAACTTTTGAAAAATACCTTATAAAAAATAAAAACAACAATTTATTTTGAAAAATGTTTCAAAAAGGTCACATTCAAATATGGTAAGAAATGACCGAAATAAAAATAGGATTTCCAATGAAAATAATATCCAGAAAGAAAAAAGTTCCCTACTAGTATGTAAAATAAATATTGAAATAATATTTTTTTTTAAATTAAAAAATATGAGTGGACGAAGAAAAAGATAAAATCCAAATTTCCACTTATTAACAACTATTAATTGTTTCATGCAAAAAACAGTAATTTTCATTTTTACTGGATTTTGAGCAAAAAATAAGGAAATGTCTGGATATAAATATAAAATTAGAAAATAGCAATTTGGGACCATTTTAGGAGGAAAGGGAGATCCAATTTTAGGGAAATCAGTTCTGTCTTCAGTCAGATGAGGAGAAATCCTTCTCAACTGGTTTTTGTCTCATCTATAATGCCCCTTCTCGAGAGTTGTATATCCCTCACATAAAAAAATCTAGATTACTAGCTATCCCTATCCGACGTTGCCTGGGAGTATTTACTTGCAATTTGTTTGGCTTTTTTTTCTTCAAAGTAAGCAGGTTTTTGTTCCAAACTTGTTTTTTTTCTCTTCTTCCAAACAAAGGGAAGTCCCTATTGTCTCCCCACAAGAACAGAGTTAGAGACAAGCTTGGTTTTTAATGTGGGGAAAATCGAGTTCTCCAAAAAGATCACTCTGGATCGAGACAAAAATTAAAATTGACTCATTCTAGAAGGATTTCTCCTTCACTGACCGAGGAGAGAAAAGATGAAGTGTAGTATCAGAATAGATACTACACTTTGATCCCAGCCCAAAAGCCGAAATCGTTAAGGGAAGTATGGAAGAATACAGAGTTGCACCACTTTTTGTTCTAAAATATTTTTCAGTTCCAAACAAAGGGAAATAAAATCTGTGGACGAAAACATAGTTACCTCCCTTAAAAAAGGGGGGGGAGGGGTGCAGCTATACAAAAAAAATTCTGATCAGGATGAATAAATTAGATTTTATTGTTCTTAATAACATGCTGCTACTATCCACAAGAAAAACTGACGAATCTGAATTAAATATTGATTTTAAGGATGAAACTATCGATGACAAAAAGACTGACTTTATTTATATAGAATGAGGAATAAATAAAAATCAATTGACAACAAAATCAATACAAAAAACAAGAACCTATCTATACATTAGGCAAATATTTCCTTTTAGTTTAGAAAATAAAGTCTATTAGATGAGAAAAATAAGTAGACAGATATCTTGAAAATAGATAAAATATAAGTTCTTATCAAAAACACCTCAAAATAAAAATTGAATTTTAGAAAATGAACATTTGTTTTTTATATACTCATCTTTCATACGAGACACATAAGAATAATTACAATAAGTAATTAATACTTGTAAATTTATGTTAAACTTCTTTGAAAAACAAGTGAGTTTATTCATGATACTTGTGTTCATAAAAATTGATCAGATAATATTAATTACAAGACGATTTGTCGGTTTCTTATAAGTAACAATTAATTCTAACTTTTGGTATATTTTGAGCAAAAACGAATGAAGGAATATTTTTAATTATTTGCAAAAAAATGTCATTCTTGGCATCTTGGGAAACAAAAGCTGAATTTTCTGCGTCATTTATGTTCTTAATGCAAAATTTCAGAATAAATTATTGGACCAATTTTGAGAAAATCAGAAAATGAAGAGAACGACAGTAACAGAAGCAGAAGTCTTTTCCGATTAACATCGCAGACAAAAAAAAGCCCGCTTTACTTTTGTCTTTTTTATGAAAATAAAACAACAACCTAATTTCAAGTAAGAAAAAACAAAATTAACTTTTAATTCAATTTTCAATGAAATGTTTAAAAATTCAATTTACAGAAAAAAATTGAAAAAGTCGATCATGGCATTTTCAACATTTAAAAATTTTGCAGTAACAGAAATGGTCATTGCAAAAATGTATTCTCTTCAGAAATATTTAGTTTACTGATTCTGTCACTGAACTACATGAAATAATTGTCAAATATCAGCTTAAACTATATAAAAAAACAAATCTTTCTAATAGTTGGTAGCTAAAAAACAAACTTGCTGATTAGATGACGGCCAGAAGAGAAACAAAAAAGTTTTCCGCGTTCATGAACCGATGACTTGATGCTAACTTGTGTAACCAATTTTGAGAAAATCAGAAAGATAACGGAATGACAGGCAATCACAAATACCTAAGTTATTTCTGATTAACAGAAGAAAAAAAGAAATAATATGAATTAAAATTTTAAAATAAAGTAGAAAAAAAAACAGATTTTTAATCCCAATGTCAATAAAAATTGTTGAAAAGATATTTTTATTGGATTAGCAGATCCAATGTGATTAATTAATCATAAGTAAAGATTTATTTTATAAAAAATAAAAAATCCAAATTGTAAACGATTACAAAAAAAAAATAGTAAAACATTCGGAACAACAAATATGACCTTAAAAAATTATACAAAATTGCGACAATAAAAAATAAAGCAAGCAGAAAAAAAGAAAAGAAAAATTGCATTCAAAAAACCAGTATTTAAAAAAAAAAGATTGAATTACGTATCAACATAAACGCATGTAGACATTTAGGAATAGAAAAAAAATATCAATACAGTAAAAAAAAACAATCATCAAAAATTTGTAAAAAGTTATTTTTCTTGTCGGTAAATATAAAAACACAGAAAATGAAAATCCCATAAATATTATTTTGGTAAAAAACTGTTTCTACCAAAACTGTAGAATTGATATATGGAAAAAGTTTATAAAATAGAGTAACAATTCATAATTTGAAATGAAAATTAATTCGAAATTTTTAAACAATTTTTATTTTATCAAAACCTCTGAACATTTGTTTAGACTGTGAAAAGTGTGAAAAACTATAATCGTTTTTATCTTTTTAACATTTTGTTTTTATTTTGAAAAATGCCAGGATATTTTTTTAGACATCATTTAAAAGATGAATGAAAACATTGATGCTTATATAGAGAGAGAAATACACAGGTGAAATATGGCAATTTAAAATAAATTAACAGGAAAACTCTTTGATATACTTACGTATCAGGCACAAGTAAGTATCAACACCAAAAATTATCGAGTAAAATTTTAATTAAAAACATAAATTAATTTTATCGTATATTTCAAATTCTCGATTAGCACGAACGTATTTTACAGACTTATTTCCCCTGTTCTCTCTTTTGTGCTTGTGCCAATGTAAAATCGGAAATATAGGATATCAAATTGATTTATATTTTTTATTAAAATTCTATTCGATAATTTTCCCTAATTTTTGGTGTAGATACTTACTTTTGCCTGATCAAAGAGTTGTCCTGTTAATTCATTTTGAACTGCCATATTTCACCTGTGTATTCAGTGTTTCTCAAGATAACAATCCTCAGCAACTAAAGTAAATACGATTATTCTAATTTGATGCTATGCAGACGCGTTTTAGTGGAAACTGGAAAGTATTGATGTATTTATGTGTTAGCTGAAAATAAGATTGTACAGAAAAAATGATGCAAATTCATCCAGTAGTTATTAAATTATAAGAAAAAGTAAAAAAAACGATCTTACGTATCTGTAGATATTTCAGCTAATTAAGTAGGCAAGGGAGATAACTAAATTTTTTTTTCAGAAAAAGTCAAAATATAAGAAAAATGGTGACAGATATAATCGTTTTTTTAATTTTGTATTTAATAAATACTGGATGAATTTGCGTAATTTTTGGTGTAGTCTTCTTTTCAGCTACCATGTAAGTACATAACAAAGTTTATACATTTCCATAGCTATTTTTTTAAAGAGGCCTAACATGTCATTGTGAAACAGCAGAAGCACCTTTACTTTTCTACAAAAAATAAAAAATCTGCAGAGAAAAAAATTAGAATCGTATTTACTGCAGTTACCGAGGATTACTATATCGAGTAGCACAAAATATTTTCATTCTAAAAATGAATCGATTTAATAATTTTTGTTCTATATTGCTAACGTCCCATCCCAAAATAGATCACAATAAAAATGATATAAAATTCAATAACAAAAACATAACACAATATGCATAACATAAAAAAATACTTGTTGATTAATTACTAAATTCACATGAAAAGTAATTTTTTTAAATAAAAAAATTCATGAAGACAAAAATAGATGTTTTCAAATAATTAAAAAAGCTGTATCAAATAAAAATATGTGTACACTAATAAAAATACTTTTTTTGAAAAGTACAATTTATGAGAAAAAAATCTTTTCTTTTTTTGTGATGAAAAATATTTAATTTGTAAAAAACTTTAAACAAAAAACACTATGGAATAAACGAATTTGAAAATGTATTGTAATAATTTTTTTTTAAACTCAAAACTGATGATTAGCAAAAGGCTATCTGTTTAACATGAATTTGATTTCTCAAAACCAATAAGAAATAAGTAAATCACGAGTTATCTCCACTTGTGATCATTATTTGAACCATACAAGGATTTATCACGTGGAGAAAAACTGTCAGATATTTTTGAAACCATGCAATTTTTGCCAAAGCAAAAAGAAAAAAAAAAAACCCTTCTAAGGGGCAAACCAGACTTTTCCTGATTTATGTAGATAACTTGAGTGAATTTTGAACAAAAACTAATTACAAATTTCTAATTTGATAAAAAAAAAAGTTTATTTTTTTAATTGCCATACTACAACATCACTGGTAAATAGTTCAATATGTTGCATTTCATCCTATAGTTTCTGAAGAGTTTCAGCGTACCCAATTTCACTCACAAAGATCATCCATATATAAACTTACAGACATTCAGGGACTTTTAACCCCAACAGAAAGTAGAAAGAAAAAGAGAAAAGGAGAAACAGAGGGGGGAGCAAGAGAGAGATAGAACAAGTACATCAAAAGTAAAATGAACATATCTGGTCAAGAGAAAGGGAGGGGAGATCAAAGGAGCAAGTGTTTAACCCAAAGACAAGTACAAAACACAAGAAAAAGTGAAACAAAAAAAAAGAAATATGAACAGTAAAATATTAAGCTATGCAAATCAATGTCACCTTCGATATCAAACTTATTGCAGAAGTCTATTATATTTGTAAAATCAGGAATGTGAGTCGCCAATGGCAAAAAAATCTGAAATCGAGATGAATTGTAAAAAACTTGTAATAATACATTATCTCAAAAAAATGAGACACCCCCCCCCCCTCTACCAAAAAAAAAAAATTTGTTAACTGTCCTAAAACACAAGAATGACGGGAAAATAGGGGATAATTTTATGTTAAATTCATATGCAAAACTGATCTTCCACTCTAAATTCTAAAATAATGGTTGTTTTTTTTCTCTTCTTTCTGCCAATTTTTTTTCAGGGGGTTCATTCAGAATCGTTTAAAAACCACATAAAACAGAGGAGAATCTTGGGGGAGGGAATAGCAAAGAGTGTTAATCTATAGTACCCTTTTTTTACAGTATTTTTTTAAAAGCATCAACAGATATGTTTTAAGAGACAGGAAGTTATGCATTCTACCTCCCCTACCCATGAATTGTTTGAAATATGGCAAAATTAACAAGGGAGAGATAGAAAGAAAGAGAAATAAAATCGAGCCAAAAGGACATAAAGCTCAAGTGCTTTGGCCATTTCTTATTAAAAGGAAAAAAGCTGAATTACAAAATAGCAAAGAACTCACATGCCTGAAAATGGTGGTGAATAATTGTAATGTGTTAATGTGTTGAGACCAACTTCTCTCAGAAGGAACAGAATTTCTTGTCAAATTAATTCTTCATACTTTTTGCTCCGATAATCAACTGCGTTTCATATTTTTGAAAAAAAGTGAAGAGAAATGTTTAGATAGCAAAAATCTGGAGCTAAAGAAAAAAGCGTATAATAATCATGAATGTGAGTGGCCAATGGTAAAAAAAAGCTGAAATCGAGACGAATTTCCCAACCCGAGGACCATGCCCCCCCCCCCACCCCCGTGTGTGTGTGTGGAGAGGGCAGCACAATAAAACAACTTTTTTCCGTAACAACTCCAATCAGTTTTTACTAACGAATTCTGATTAAAAAACCTGAGAACTCACATATGAAATCCGCTTTTTCTGAATTAAAAAAAACTGGAGAACTCACATCCCTGAGTAATACACATGTAGCGTTGTTTGTATGTACATGATCAACTTTCACACCCATTTCAAAAAAATTAGATCATCCGAGCAACAAACAAGTGATCGAGAAAAATCTGATGTTGCTGCGTGTGAAAAATTCGGACTTTACTCATTTAAAAAAAATGTGCCAAAATTAAATACCATTGAACCGTTGACGTAATCAGTTTTAAAACCATACTCGTTGGATTCTTTTTAAGTTAATTTAATTTTAATACCCCCCATTAAATTGTTACAATTGTAAATAAGTGACATTCGTTTTCTTTAAAATAATAATGAAAATTTGAGATATTTGGGGCAAAAAGTCATCAGATTTTTCTTGAAAAAGATAGCGTGGTCAGTTTCCTGTGTTCAATCAGATAAGTTAATGCAATTTTTAGAAAATTACGGCAGACAGTGACAATAACATAAGTCGTTTCCGAGTAACATTGGGGACTAAAAACAAAGAAAAGTATTTAACACTAGATAGCTTAAAAATAGTTAAAAGAAACTCAGATATAGGGTGACCCCCCCCCCTCTCCCAAATGCCACTCATAGAATCGTTAATAAAATTCACAATCCTTTCTGCAATCTAACCATATTTGGTACAAATAATTTATAATCTATGCCCTGTCCACCAAGTTTCAATCATGAATGTCCATCAGTCTTTGTTTATCGCTGTTCAATGATAGGCACACCTGGATATGGCGCTCAAAATTGTCAAAACTCTGATGTCACTCCTCATTTTGACCATCATAGCCAAGTTCAGTTGAGCAATAATAGTTTAGGGAGTGTTTCGATAGATATTATCTTTGAGATAACTCTACAGATAAAAATCGGAGGGTGGGGGTTAAGATCCGTGAGTGTGAAGCCCATTCAGGATCACACTTCCTACTGATGAGACGATCACCAAAGTGGCCCTTCCTCCTTTCCATATCATTGAATGGCGATAAAACAAAGACTGTTGGGCATTCATGACTAAAATTTGGTGGACAAGTCAAGCAGAAACTGAAGTTTATTTGTAACAAATATCGTTGGGTTGCAGAAAGGATTGTGAACTTTAGTAATGACTCTATGGTTGACATTCTTTTTTAGGTAAGAGGTAATTTAAATACCCAAAATAAGATTAAATATGAAAAATAAAACTGGATTAAAAAAAACAACAATGAAGAAAAATTTGATTTGCGTGAAAAAGTGTTTTTAACTATTCCGAAATCGAGTTAAACAGATAGCCGTATGGCAAGTGTATGAATTCATTGCTCATTTGCAACAACTATATGAAATCTAACACGGATAAAATAAAAAAGAATTTCTCATTTGAAAAATATTTAATAAGAAAAAAAAGAATTTCTCATTTGAAAAATATTTAATAAGAAAAAAAAGAATTTCTCATTTGAAAAATATTTAATAAGAAAAAAAAAGAATTTCTCATTTGATAGCAGCATTAAAAAAAAGAGATAATTTTAAGGTAAAAAAAATGATTTGAGAAAAGCTTACTCAGTGGTGAACCAGTGGCCGATCTGATAGCAGCTCTTTGAGACGGCAGACACGGTTTGACAACAGCGGAGGAGGTGACTGCGGCGGGAGGAACAACCCTGCGTTGGTGTTGAGATGTGTTATTGTTGAGTGAAGAATTATCAGAGAGGGTCACCAACGTTCTTCGGATTCCTGTTGAAACAGGAGAGCTATACTCTTGGAAATCCGGGCACAACTTTTTGGGTGGCGGACCACCCATTCTTTGGGGCTGAGGTAGTTGGGGTAACTTATTTAAATCCCTGTTTATAAAATAAAAATGAAATGCCAAACATTTCCATTTAAAAACATCCTCAAAAGACGAGTAGGATGCTTTTAAATGAGGGAGGAAAAAGAGTTTTTACTATTAATATTATGAATCAAAAATAATTTAAAAAATACTTTCAATGTTGATAATCGACACATCTAGAAAAAATTAAATTACAATTTTTTTTGATTACAGACAAAATATTTTTTTCATAATTAAAACTATACTAAAAAAAAAAAAAATGAACTTCGATATTTTTGATAAAAAAAACCAAAACTACAATGTGCAAAAAACAATTTTCTGATAAAAAACGACCCCCAATAATAATTTTTAAAAAAAGGAAAGTTCCTTCCATTCATTGAATTTTTTTTTCTGAAAAAATTTTTTCCCTACTCTTCTAAAAAAATTTCATTAAATTAATTAAACGAAAATTTACTATTAGAATAAAAATTGAAAAACATAACATTTTTTTTTAAATATACAAATATAAATACATATAAAAATTGATAAAAAAATATAAATGCATTTAAAAATTGATAAAAAAATATAAATGCATTTAAAAATTGATAAAAAAAATATAAATGCATTTAAAAATTGATAAAAAAATTAACAAATAAAAAAATAAAAAATGGTAGTCAAAACTGAAAACCAAAAATGAAAATGACTTACAAGTTCGTAAAACAGAATTAAACTGTATGAGAGAAAATATAAAATCGTTGTTCTCAAAAATGAACCAGGGTTTGTTTGTCTTTTCTGTTTTACTCAATATTTACAGTTGAAAAATTTGTTGCAAGAATAAAAAATTCAGTTAATATGAGAAAAGAAAACGGTAAATGCCAATAGAAATTGTACATCAATTACTAGCATCGCTATCCATTATTACATAAATTACAGAAAAAAATGAAAGTAAAAACCAAACAATCTACTTACTATTGTAATTATATTTTAAGTCTATTTTCAGACAAAATTAGAATAAAAATTATTATACATTGGTTGAATATCGAACTCGTAACCTCTGTCTCTAAATATGGCACGCTAACCAATCGATCTACAGGAGCAAGTATGAAATGTTAATGCTATTAAATACATCTGTTTGGCACTCACTAATAGGAAATACGTTTTACTTTATTTTGTTTATAACTTGAAACTTGCAGAAATTAAAAAACGATAAAAATGTTAAGGGTTCAGGGCTTGGAGCAGGAGTACACAGAGGTCATCATTGATCCTCGGGAAACACAGAGTGTGTGTCAGGGGAGTTAAAAGATAATAAATTTACAGCAATTTATTTCAATTGATGTCAC
This sequence comes from Sepiola atlantica, assembly GCA_963556195.1. Classification (NCBI taxonomy): domain Eukaryota; kingdom Metazoa; phylum Mollusca; class Cephalopoda; order Sepiida; family Sepiolidae; genus Sepiola; species Sepiola atlantica. Next base: position 14,662,857 of record OY744545.1, on the reverse strand, counting down.
TTTACTTACACCTAAGACTTGAGCCCCACCCCAAAAATTAAATACTATAAAATGTAAAAAAAGAAAAAAAGGTAACATGGTATTATGGGTTGGGTACAAAGAGACATTAATCTCGAACAACACTTGTATGCAATAAAATGAAATTCTTTGAAATGTTTCATCAAACCGACAAGAATATCCTTTTAAATTCATTCTTGTGTTATTATTGCGAAATTCATAGTTTATTCTGAAAAAATTCTATCCAAGTACTATTTTTAATTTGATTAGGTAATTTTTACTAAAAACATTAAATTATTTTTTTAAAAAATATTCCAATAAATTTTATGCAGAATAAAGATAAAAATTTTTTTTAGTAACATCAGTTTTTTTTTAAAGATACTCAGAAACAAAATATTAAAAATATTTATCGAATAAAAAAAAATACTTAAACTAATGAGATAATAAAAAAGAAAATGTTACTCCCAAAGGTTGAATTATGAAAAATGTTACATTTCATTTTATTATAAGAATAACAGTACAATGAATAGGAAAAAATAAATAAAATACTTAAATCCAGTGAAGCAGTAAAAATAAAAATCCATTTAAAAACATAAAAAGAAAAATTTCACCAGAAAAAAAATGGTGCTTATTTATATTGAGATGCATGCAAAATATGGCAGTTCAAAATAAAATAACAGGAAAACTTATGGATGTACTTACTCATCAGTGAAAAATATTAGTGTAAACCAAAAATTATTGAAAATAAGCGAGTAGAATTTTAATAAAAAATAAAATTAATTTACTTTCTATTAGAAGAAGGGAGACAATATTTTACGACGCGCTGGCTTGACACGAATGCTGTTCGAAGTTTGTCAACTACGAATAGTAAATTGATTCTATTTTTTATTAAAATTCTACTCGATAATTTTCCGTAATTTTTGGTGTACACTAATATTTTTCACTGATAACTAAATATATCCATAAGTTTTCCTGTTATTTTATTTTGAACTGCCATATTTCACATGTACCTCTTCATAAATAAACACCTAAGGAAAGAAAATGGATAAAAAATAGAAAAAAATAATGGAGGGAAAACATGTTAAAAAGTTTTTTACTGTAAGAATAATAATAATAATAAAAAAAAATGAAAAATAAAAAAAAAATGAAGAGAATGTTTCATGAAAAGATGGCAAATCTGAAATTTTATAGAGGAGAAAAATGTTAAAATATGAAAACACATGGAAAGAAAAAGAAAATTTTGTTATAAGACTGACATGTTTTTCTCGGAAAATTAAAGAAAACAACAATTGAAAATCCTTATGAGGTAGGAGTTTTTTAAATTTGGTTTTAGATTTTATTGACTATTAAATCTGATGACGTTCCATGAAAGATAAATGTACGTGGTATATACAAGCAATCGTCTCTGTTTTTCTCTTTTTCCTCCTTCACTTGACCCATTCCTCTCTTGGTTTAATGTATTGAAAATGATAATTATCTAAGTTATTCACCTCTCCTTTATATAATAGATAACATTGGAAATGGCTGAAAAACCGATCCCCCCCGTCTGACGAAAACTGGCCCAGTTGACCCCCAAAGAATTTTTATCTTAGATATTATTCAACGAGGGCAATGCCGATCAAGAATATACCAACTTTGTGGGTGTTTGTTTTGTAGTTTTAACTGGACACACACACCAACTGGCCTTTCAAAAAAATGTAGAATGATATAAAACTCAAAACTGCTATGCAATTAAACTAAAAATATTTTTTTAATCGGCATCCCAAACCAAAATTTGATTTTCATTCTATCTAAAATATTTTAAAGTAGGCGCATAGACCTTTGCAAAACATAGACAATAATATTAAACTTATTTTAGCCACCGAATTATAACTGTTCAAAGTTGGAAATGAGAAAATTTGCTGTCTTGTATATTGGTCCAGAAGCCAATTTTTACAATGTGTAACTAAAAATACGGACTTCGAATGAGTAAAAAATTATTAAAAATGTAATTTCATTTTGTGGTAAATAAAAATTAATCATGATGGAAACAATATTAGATCAAATAAGCCTAAACATTGGCCAAAATCCCATTACCTGTTTACTTAAAAACCGAAAAGTGCAAAAATGACACAAACACAACTTTATTTGTTCTTATAAGATTCATTCCAACAGTTAACACACTGAATATTCTTAATAGGAATCATAGCACATTAGAGATCAAGCTAGTTTTTTTTTTTTTCTAATAGTAAATAAAATAAAAGATCTTGACCCGTTCGTTTACAACTCTTAATTTCATTTTTACGATCGTAAATGTACACACAAATAAACTTAGAATTCTAATTTACATTTTTGAGACAAATTAATCATTACTTTTGTAATGTATTATGCATAATTATTATCGCAAAAATATTTAAGATAATTAAATAAAATGAAAAATTGCAATAAAAAATAAAATAACAAAAAGAAAAAGATCAAGGAATTATTATTCCAAGAGTAACATTTTCTTCACTTTTTTTCTGGGAAAATTTAAAATCTAATTAAAAAAAATCTTTTCATGTGTAACTCCAAAACACAAGTAAATAAAGAAAAATAAAAAAATATTTTTTAATCTAACACTAACATAAATAAATCAAAAAATAGAAAAATTATCGGATGAACAAAATAACAAAACTTTTTTTTTTTTAATTCATACATATGTAAAAAAAAAAAACTTTTTTTAAATGCTCGTTTTCTTAAAAAAAGATGAAAAAAGGATAAACTGAAAAGTTTAAAAATTCTTCATTACAATTTTTTTTTTTAATTCCTTTGTGAAACTAAACATAAGAACAAGAGAAAAATTAGTTTCATGCACAGCTGAAAGACAGACGTATTAAAAAAGGAAAAAAAAAGTTCCCATGTGCGTTACAAAATTTGAGATCGTTGCTGATGTCACATTTAATGAAGATTAATAGTAAAAAAAATCATTCAAGACTGATGAAACGGAAAGTTATTCAACTGGGTTGGATACATATTAAAAACACAAAAAAAAAAAACGATGGGTTGATTTGTAACTATGTAAACAGCATTTCGACATTAATAAAAATTTAAATTTCAAAAAAGTTTAAAATTTAAATTAAAGTTTAAACTTTTTTTAATTTAGCAGGGATGTGAGTGGCCAATAGACAGAAAATCGAACTAGAGATGCCCACCAGTCTTTCCCCTCCTCGCACTGATGAAATTTAATGTAAAATGATCCCCCGTTTCCAAGTCTTCTAGATTTTTAGGACAGTTAACCAAAAAAATATTTCATGCTTATTTATATTGAGATGCATGCAAAATATGGCAGTTGAAAATAAAATAACAGGAAAACTTATGGATGTACTTATTTATCAGCGAAAAATATTAGTGTACACAAAAAATTACGGAAGATAAGCGAGAAGAATTTTAATAAAAAAATAAAATTAATTTACTATTCGGAGTCAACGAACTCCGAACGACAAGACCACATGGAGTTTTCATTTTAGAAGAAGGGAGATAATCTACGATGAGCTTGTTTGACGCGAATGTCATTCGGAGTTTGTAGACTACAAAGATAAATTAATTTTATTTTTTTTATTACAATTCTACTCGATAATTTTCCGTAATTTTTGGTGTCCACTAATATTTTTCACTGATAAGCAAGTATATCCATAAGTTTTCCCTATTACTTTATTTTGAATGTATCTCAATATAAATAAGCACCAAATCTTTTGCTACGGGAGATAAATTCTGTGCGATTTTTGTTGGGGGGGAGAAGGGAGATTTTTTATGCCGAAAAATTAGTAAAAGAATTCTTCTAAAAGGCAGAGAACTCACATCGCTGACTTTGTATTAATCGAATATTTATAAAAATCAAAAATCGAATATTTATAAAAATCAAAAATCGAATATTTATAAAAATCAAAAATGCAGTAAAAGAAAACAGAATTTTAAAAATCCCATTTCAAAGATAATTTAATTACCAACTTAAATCCAGTGAAATGCATTTCTGCTTTTTTAATGCTAATGTAAAATATCAACAGAAAAGTGTCTTTAATCTCTCTTCCGTAAAATATAGCTACGTACACAGCAGGCAAAGATATTATTTAGTGAACATTGAACAAGGAAAAAATTAAAAAATAAAAAATAACCCAGACACCGCCGAACGGAAAATAATAATAGAGTGTAATTTACAGATTCAGTCAGTGAGAAATATTCCCAATAAAAATACATTTTGAGATAAGAACGAAAAAAACAAAAAAAAAAATAGTTAAGTGTTTTAGATGTTTGTTTAAAAAAAAAATAAAAATTGATAATCAATGAAAAAAAAACAACAAAAAGTTTTTTGCAAAGAAAATGTGTAGTAAAAATGCTGAATTAGCGCATTCAGAACACAGCGATAAAAAAAGAAAAAGATTCAAAATTCTTTATTTCTTTGCTACAATTGTAAAATGAACACAATATTTTTTTTAAATCTCTCCTTTAGAATGTAAAACGCCAATTCCGCTGCATTTAATGTAGGGACACGTAACGAAAGTGAAAGTTTCGGCTGCATTTAATGTAGAAATTAGGGAGTACAGTTACTCTTAAACACAGGTTCGAATCCTGTTTGGATCTCACATCTCTAGATAGATAATTATAAACCGTTTAATTTAATAACATTTTACGTTTAAAAAAAAGAGCTACATACATTATAAATATATATAGCTTTATAATTTAATAGAAAGAAACACAAAGGGCTCAATTAACATTGCCATATGAAACTTACATTGAAATTTCTTGTTTGGTGTTATTCATTTGCAATTGTCATATTTTCCTATATATATGCAATATTTTTATCGCTATTTACACTAATTAAAGTGATTCAATAAAAAAGGATAAATTACCAAAACTATTCTTAAAATATTATGTTCATTAATTTTCAAGAGAGATAATTTACATATAAACTATATCTTAGCTAACTAGAAAGAAAGATATACTGATGCATAAGAGTTCATAGAGAGAGGGGGAAAGTAACTGCTCTCTCTCCCTCTGCTTGCTATTAGAGAGGCCAAATTTTTTTTTGTATTGTTTTTTTTTTAATTCAATTATTTTATACAATAGCAAAATCTGTTTTCTATACTGCTTATGCATATGTGATCTCAGTCAAAAAGTTAACTAATTTGCATATTGCTGTACAAAACGATACTTTATTAATTAACTATACTTTGTGTTTATTGTTTAATTCGACAATTGTTTTGATTTTAATATAACAAATAGTTCTGTTTAGGAACATTGTTTTATTTCATGGACAAATGTTTAGCAAAATAATAGAATTCAAAAATGCCAATGATGGTGGGTTCTCCTTCTTGGTTATGATGGCAGGACAGTTGTTCATGCATCACTATTGCTTTTCGGCACAGACAAATTGATTTCTTCTTTCTTTTTATTTCTATAAGGTCATATTTAAAAGATAAATAAATTTGCGTAAAAATTATCAAAAAAATGAATAAATGCGAAAGTGTGTGTTTTGCGTCTACAACAATGAAATGTTTATTATTTTTACATTTTTTTTCAAGTATTTTAAGTAAAGAATTCGCAAAACGATAGCGAGTTGGCAAAGCCATCTAGAGTGGGTTATATATATATATATATATATATATATATATATATATATGAGAGAGAGGCTACTGGGTATGCAATAGCCAAAGAGAATTAACAACACCGGGCTATATGAGAAGCCCCAACAATCCTGGAGTATCGCTTGGACACCACCTACATCTAGACAAAGAAACACCAGCAAAAAGAGCTTTGAAGGAATTCTTAAGATCATTAAAAAAAAATATATATAAATAAATAAATAATAATAATAAATAAAAATAAAAAATAATAATAAATAAAAAACAGGAAGACCTGGGGAAATTTTGTCGTCATATATTCGGGAAACTTTAGCGACCACTGAAGCAAACATGAATTACAAAAACACTGAATCTATGATACAAGACTTGATATTGACTAAAGTGGATGGTACAAGAAAAGTTAGAATCATGATATTGTAGTAGACAACATTATATATATATATATATATACAGGACCGGCGACACAGTTATAAAAGTGTGTGTGTGTGTGGGGGGGGGGGGGATCTCCTAAAAAGTGGGGGGGGGGCGGTTAAACACATGCATATATAACTTCATTATTGATGACCGTAAAGTGTGTGTGGGGGGGGGGGGGGAGTAAAAAAGTATGGGGGGGTTGTAGCCCCCCCCCCCCGGTGCCACCGTCCATATATATATATATATATATATATATATATATATATATATATATCTATCAGGGATGTGAGTGAATAGTAAAAAAAATCTGAAATCGAGATAAATTTTTCCCAACCTAGGGGACCATGGCCCCCACCAATTTGCCAACCTAGGTCATGCCCCCACCCCCCCAATTTGCCAACCTGTCTCTCCCCTTGCACGTGTGAAATTTAACATAGAATGATCCCATATTTCCAAGCCATTTTCTTTTTAGGGCAATTCAAAAAAAAATTCTATGCGAGATATATTTGGTGCATTTTATTTGTTTGTTTTTTTTTTTGGGGGGGGGGGGGGTCATGTTGAAAACTTGGTAAAAAAGAATAATAATTACTTATCACTAGAGTGGCAAGCCCCCCCCCCCCCATTAAAAAAAAATCTTCCTATACCCTACCACTAACCCCCCAAACCCTCTCTTAATCCTATTACTAACCCTAAGTCAGAGTGGTAAGCTCCCCCTCCCAACAAGCACCTTGTAAAACTACACGTAATCTAAAAAAGTACAACCCACCCACCAAAAATTCATAGTTTATCTTCCATAGCAAAAAGATAAAAATAATTTAATAAAAAGGAATTTCTATTGTTTTAGGCCATTATATCATTTGAATCCTCCACAACAGGGGAAAGTTTTTCATTGCTAATATTTATTCCAAAAGAAAGTGAAAACAAACAAGAAAAAAGAGAAGAAAAAAAAGAGAGAAGATAAAAAGAGAGAAGAAAAAAAGAGAGAAGAAAAAAAGAGAGAAGAAAAAAAGAGAGAAGAAAGAAAAGAGAGAAGAAAGAAAAGAGAGAAGAAAGAAAAGAGAGAAGAAAGAAAAGAAGAAAAAAAAGAGAGAAGAAAGAAAAGGAGAAACTGTTCATTGCCGCTCACTTTCTTTATTCCCTATCACTGTTATTACTACTATTACAAATAGCTTACAGTCACGGTGTCGAGGGAATTGCGCATAATTAAAAATTATCAAATATTTACATATAAATAAAAATAATTCTGAAACTATTAGGATATACGTCGATTACCGTATCAATTTCACTTGGTCATAACTTTGAAAAAAAGAGCAATAAAATTGAGAAATCAGCCTTTTCTTATTTTAAATAAAAAAGGCAGTTTAAGCGGAGAACTTACATCTCATATATATATATATATGTATTATATATATTATTCAAAAATGATATATTCCCATATAAAGTGCAATTTTATGGGTTTTTTTTTTTTAAATAAATGACACAATACAATAACCATTGATCAACTGTGGTTTATCTGAAAGTTGAAATAAAACAAAGATAATCTTTCCAGGTTTAATTTTTTAGACAATTTGCCGATCGATGAGGACGGATTCCAATAAATGATTAACCAAATTCTGAAACAAAAAAAAGAGAAGACAATGAAAGGTAATAATGGAAATGTTACCGATTTATGCGACCCATCTGCATTGTCGGTGGCTTCACGTAGGGGTTGGTTGGGTTGTGAGGAAGTTGCGGTGAACTCATAGAAGTAAATGGTCGCTTCACCTTAGATTCTGAGCACAGGTTTATATCTACAAGGAGAGGACAAAAAAAAATAAAAGCCATTTTATTGAGAAAGAAAGAGAGCAAATATATAATTGAAATTAAAATGAATATATAAGACGTGTATCTGAGTATAATTTTAAAACTGATTTTTAAAAAAAAATAATGGAAATGGATTGTTGCTGAGAAATAAACACTTCCGAAGACTTGTTGAAACTAGTGATGGGACGATTCCAATATCCCCCCCCCCCCCCGATTCTGATTCTTTGAAAATTCATAAATATTTAACTATAGAGTTGCTGTTGTTGCTTTTTTGGGGGGATTACCGTAAAAAAAACATGTACATATATTTTTGCAAATGTAAAAATACACTGGGGGGGGGGGGGGGGAGGGTGTTAGCTATAAATTTTAGTTTTACTGGTAATTAAAAATCAATAAATATTTATCATTAGTACCAGCAATGGAAAATTAAGTTTTAAACAAAAACAAAAACAATTTTAAAAAATCGTTTTGGGATCGGAAAATAGGGATAAATTTTTCCGATTCAGATACCCCACAAAGATCAGATTTTTCCGATTCCTGATTAATCGTCTCAACACTAGTTGAGACAGAAGATCCGCAAACGAAATAATTTGGTTTACGTCATATAAACAATCTATGGGTTAGATAATGCCGCCGAATAAAGTTGTCAAATGGAATCCTACGGTAGGATAATTATTCTATATTGTTTTAGAAAAAAAAAAAAAATTTGAAATTAATTTTTTTTAAACAATCCAACTTGTTTGCAGTGTAAGATTTTGGTCAGATTTGTGTCCTTAAACAGGTCCTTTAAATTTTTCGAGTTGTAGTATTTCTTCCGGTTTTGTTGCAGATCCTTATAATGTCTATAAGATTCTTGACATGATATACACATTGGAGACTCTTCACCTTCCAATAAATGTTTGTGAATAATATGTATATGTCCTATACGGAGTCTGGCTACTACAACCTCTTCTCGCCTTTCTGTAGCCTAGGAGCCACTCATCAATAGTTGGACAAATCTTGTGTAATTTATTACATAGGAAATGTCGTTCTTTTTGTTTTGTCTTGGCTTCAACATTTGAAGTCGCTCAAATACCTGGGAAGTCAATAATCAATGAAGACAGTTCAAAGATCAAAATCTTAGCAAGAGCAGCGCCTACAGCAACTGCATCCACACACCTAGAGCCTAACCGTTCATCACTGTGTCAGGGGTGGTGGCAACATGATTGTATCAGAGCTATGCCTGGCAGAATCATTCATGGTGGACAGGTCTGACACCCAGTGGTATTAGGACAGGGCTCTGGTAAAAATTCAGTAGTCAACATCAAGATCTGTCATCCTCCGGTCGTCTCTACCTCCGCACCTGTAGCAAGCAAAGACGCATCGGGCACGGAACCGCAAAGTCATGGAGTGAGGATAACAACATTGCTTCTGCACATGTGCAATAGGGCAGGTCGATTTTGAAATCGTGATGATGCGATGCCAATGATAGTTGGGGTTTGGCATGGTAAATAACGATACAAAATATTTTTTCCCAAATCGGTACTGTTAAGTGAGGAAACCACTTTAAAGGTTAGAAATTAGCGTTTTCGCATGTGTTTTCGGTGATCAGTGAAGTATTTCCCGCCGTAAAAACATTCCATACCGTTGGAGAAATAAACATGTGTAAATATCATTTAATAAAGATTTTGTCAACTAAATTATTTACATTATTCTCAATAAATCAAATAAAAATAAATAAGGATCATAAATAATGAAAAATATTCACTTGTAAAGGCAAAATTGAGATTAAATATACAGTGTTTAGTAAACACAGTATTTTACTATTTACGTAAGTGACCGATAAAAAATTGCTTTATTTTTTTTCTCTCGTGGAATTCAGGATTTGTGATTTTTCAGTAGAAAACAAATTAATTTAATTATCAATAAAACACCATTAAACCGAAAAATGCCTCCATTTTAATGATGAAATAAAATAAATATAATGTTTTTATTAATAGTGACGCTGGAACTTTCTTTTGGGGGTATTATTTAAATTTACACCGTTTTAAATGCATGCTTTGTTATTGTATATCGAATGTATGAAATATTGACCACTGTTGGATTTTAATTGTAAAAATAATTAGTAATTTTGTATTTTTATGTAAGAAACTTAATTATTTGACATAGAAAGAAAAAAAGCTTGTTTAATCTACATAATTTTATATTTTAAGTGTATCTGGCGTTTCAAATGCGTTTGTTTTTCTCCGTCGAAGAAAGATTTCCATTTTTAGGTAAGTAATTTATTTTCGTTCTATTTTTTTTTTCGTGTTTCAAATTAAATTTTATCAATGAAGTTTGTATTAAAATACCATAATGTTTCAGTTTTGTATTAGAAAAAACTAATTTTTGGTGGATTTAAAGTTATTACCCATCATTTATTTTTCTATTTTACAGACCATTTTTTTCTGTGTAAAATTACCGATTATGTCGCTAGAGTAATCCGGTTTTTTTTTAACGCAATATTTTAGATTTTAGAGTATTTTTATTTTTAGTGTAGTTGTCATGAATTGTGTGATCATTTTACATTAAATGTATTTGGGAAAGTGATCCCCCACTCTAAAATCTAAATTATTGGGTAAAAAAATAAGGATTTTACAATAACTCAAACAGTATTGAGTCTGATTAAATAGTCCTGTCATTTTAAGCCACACTTTTAGATGCAGCCTAACCCGAACTCCAACAGACTATCACTAAAGCTAACCAAAACTCCTTACAATAATTGTCAGCCATTTTTTAAAATATGAAACTAGAAGATATAAATAAAACTGTTTTAGACTTATTCATTTATTTTTTTTTTTTTCAGATAAAAATGTCTGTAAAAGGACGTTCTGTTTTAACTCGCAGTAAGAGTTCCAAAAGATTTGCTGGTCCACCTTGTCCTTTGGATAAAACGGAACCCCCAACATTACGACAAGTTATCCAGTTTAGTTATTTCCTTGAAAATACCTATCCCCACTTTTCAAATAATGATATTTCCAAATTGATCGCAAAGGAAATAATCAATATTTGGCAAGCAGTAAACCCACAATTGCCTTTGTTAAGGGAATATTATATAGGGCAGAGGGTGAATGTATTTTGCTTCAAGAGGGCCAAACTGATTAACAGGAAAATTCTTACTGCACCCAAAGTGAAGATAATTAAGGAACAGCTGGATACATTATTTGATATTTCTTCATGTTGCTGCAAACTGCCTGTCTTAAGATGTGATGACTTTGCTGTAAAGTGCAATACAGAAAATTGCCAAACAAGGCATATCGTCTGCACTTGTCCTCCTAACAAGAAGGTAATATTAATTCTATGGTTGTTTGAATTTTTTAAATTGAACTAATTCATGTCCCAATTTTCAATATTGAAATTAATTGGAAAATATGAATTAACTTCTGATAATCTTTCTTTTTCTAGTAAATAATATTGTGATATTTTCCTTAATATTTGTCATGTAGGCTAGATATGTTATTAAACATTTTGACATTTCAGGTTCTCATTGAAGAGAGAGAATATTTAAAAGATCAGAGAGAGAAAACAGGACCAAAAGGCAGTTTCCAACTTGGACCTATTGACATAAATGCTGTCAAAAAATACAAAAAAGATTCAGCTGAAGCAGATAGATGAGACAGGCAAATTAAAAGACAGCAACAAGATTCTTCACATGTTGCTTCCTCTACATCAGAAATCTTTTCACAGACATCTTCCAGTGAAAAAACAACCGATGACAGTTTTGAGTCAGAAAGACAGTCCAAGGGACCTTACAGTCTTTTAAAAGTCCCGAGATATTCTATGGAACTGATTAGAGGTGATATATCTTCTAACCTTGGGGCTTGCCTTGTTAATGCCTTTCTATTAGACTTACAACACATGGGCCTTCTTCATCCAACCATTGATTTAAAAGACATTATTATAGATAAATCAAAAATAGATAGAGAAAGGGCAAGAGTGAAAGTAACCAGCCATCAAAAACATGTCCAGGAATATGAACATCTTATCTGCATTGGAGTTGATGGCAGAGTTGATAAAGACACTTTGTATTAAAAGGAGGTTACAGGGGAAATGATGAAAAAATGATTAAGAAAAGCAAGGGACCAGAGAGCCACTTAACATTTACCAGAGAGATAGGAACTGCAAGTAAATATCTCACCCATAGAGTGATACCCAACATTGGTGCAACTGGTGTTCTTCTAGCAGGATGTTGCTGCTGTTCTAGAAGAGTACAACAGTGTAAATACCGTTAAGGCAATTCTGGTGGACAATACCAGTACAAACACTGGTTGTGAAACCGGGATGGTTACAGCTTTGGAGAAAAAACTTAACAGAAAGTTACATACCATTGGCTGTTCACTTCATCAAAATGAACTGCCATTTAGAGCCATCTTTAAGTTAATTGATGGAACTACAAGAAGCCCTACCACTTTCACTGGTCCTTTAGGGAAACTTTGTGGAACTAATTACCAGGATTTGCCCCAGGTAGCATTTCATAGTATTAGTGGTCCTCTGTATAATTTATATCTTACTGCAGAGGTAATGAATGATTTAAGTGGTGACCAGCGGCAAAAAGCAAGGCACAAGCACATTATAACCAAAACATTGTGTCACCAAATAAGACCTTCATTTACTTCGAAGGGAAACTACAGGGAACAATTTAGTTCTATTATAACATAATTTGGTAAACTTACAGTATTGTCCTCACAACAAAAATTACATAAGCTAAAACAAAAATAACTTCAATACAAAACAAATTTAAATAAATATATCGAATCGCATACTTTAAAAAGCAAAATTAACGGTATCAAAACTAATTATTATTTATCGTAGCTAGAAAAGAGTCAGCAGTTAAAACAAGAACATGGCGCGACATTTCATGACAGTCTCAATCCAATATGGTGGTATTTTCAAAATCGTTTACACTTCAGGTGAAAGACAAAAATGTATTAAATTAAATTCGGTTTTCACATGCTTAAACTATGCAGGTTTGTAGAGAATTTCATTCTGATGCGTTTTTATATAAGGTAAGCGTTGTTTTATTTTTTTTATTTAGAAGTTATGGCCTGAGGACTACACTGTAAGCTTACCCATAATTTTATATGGTGCAGTAGGTTTTAGCACATTGTTCAATGAACAATTCAAATTTAAAACATTTATTCCTATAATCTGTTTCCAGTAGTATTATTGTATAATACACTTTTATTTATATATTTTTAAAAGTAATTATGACCAAAAATGTAAAAGTGATTAGCCATTTTTGTAATTATGTACAATTTCTACAGTTCTCATTTATTGAATACAGTTAAAAAATGACATATTTTACTAGTGGTGATTCATACTTAGAATTCTGGTTTGAATATATTTTCTATTCATTGTATCTAACAAAAAATATCAATTTTATCTGGATTTATTAGTGAAATAGTAAAATTTTGAAGTCAGTTTGTCAGCAAAATCCTGCGGAAATTAGGTATTTCTGAACATTTTCGTACCCGATCTTTAAAACTAAATGCTCAGTTAAGTTTTAAAGTTAGGAATCTAATTTTTGGTATCAGTTCTCACAACACCAAACCCCAGCTTTCGCCACCGTAGCAGCATTGATTTTCTAAAAAAAGTGGAAAATCGACCTGCCCTAATGTGCAACTGTTATTCCTTTGTGTGTTCTGGGCCAGACCTTCCCTGACTTTGTATGGAACCGTTGGGTCTTGCCGCTTTGGGTGTTGTGGGTAAACACTTGCAACCGTTGTTGGTCTAACGAAAAGCCTTGACTAACAAGAGATTCATGTAGACCAGACAATTATTCGCTGTAATTCTAGATAAGCACCAAAAGTATTTTTTTTTATACATATTTTTTTATAGTTCATTAATATTCATTTCAATTCCTCCATTTTGCCGTTTCAAAGGATAATGTATTTTTGCTATCTACATTATGTTTCGACACACAGGACTTAGTATTATTGTTCGTAAATTTTATGTGTAAAAATATTTAATATAAATTCACTGAAACTATTTGCAGCCACTACCAGTATTCAACATGTTGATCAAGAAGGTGGCTTCGACATCAAATAGAGCGCAGCCACACCCACGCGTAAATTGACCTTGCACGTCATGCCTTCTGGCGATTCAATTTCTGGCTCTGGTCAATATCTGAGATAAGGCGCAACACCAAAGTAAGGAGCTACTAAGCGCTTGTGCAAACGATCCTCCTTTATGACAGCGAGTCATGGCCAACGAGAGTGGAAGACAATACGCAATTAGGAACTTTCGATCACCACTGCCTGCGCCGCATCCTACGTGTTCAATGGCAGTACTTCCTCTCAAACAACGCAATATGTTTCTGCGGCAAAAGTAACTCCCTCCGACAAGTCATCCTCACGAGACGTTAACGCAGAATGTGGTATGCACTTCTCCATCAACCAGGAGAGTTCATCATCTTTTTTTTATGGAAATCGCTCCAGACAAGGCATGAAGTCACTTGATGTAAGGAGCTAAAATATAAATACCACAACGATAAGTGTTATATGGATAGATTACGACCCAGAAAACAGTAATTCTTCCTACTTTGTCAGAAACATCGCTCATGGAATGTGAGGAGTAAAGGACAAAATAAGAAAAGTGAGAGTTACGAGGTTGCCAAAGCGAAAGTCCACTTTCTACTTTCCTTTATGTTCATCTTTATTATCCTTCATCTACAAAGCAATTGCCACAGCTCCCCTAGAGGGTTGGAAAAAAACAATGTATGGGGTAGACAAAGAAAAACCTTGACCTGGAACAAAACCTAGACGCCCGAATCTACAGAGTTTGTTGTTAGAACAGGGAGTAGTTAACGATCACCCAATCGTTGATTTCAAATCGTCAGAATTGATCAGCCTCTGTGAAGGACTCAGTGGCAAGGATGGACTGAGCCAGCTCAACCCACTCCGGGTGAGTGCTGTTTCAAGTACAAGTAGTAGAGCCTTTTTTCTTTAGTAACAAGTCACCACTTATCAAGGCTCAAAGGCCACTCGAGGATAAGGGTTAGTGAGTTTGCCGGGTAGACGGTGAGGGAACATTGTGAGGATTAGTAACGATGGTTGTAAATGTTCAGAATTAGATTATTTAAGAGAACGGATTAACAAAAATTTGTTTACCTTGGAATTGAAAACGATAATGTTGTTGTCAGCTGAGAAGTAGCACCGTGGTATTGTGTTCCAGATAGGTAATTCTTGCAAGAAACTTTGCTCATGGAAGTTTCATTTAGTTTTAGGTACACCGAGGGAGAAATAAAAATTATTGATAGTGGTTGTAGCTACACGAGTTTTTCTTGTGAATGTCTTCCAGAGGAGAGGGGGGGGGGGGACAAAGATTGGAGCTCAATTAAGCACCTAACAATAGAGTAGAGAAAGACTAACAACGTCTCTTCTGTGAGAAAGAGGCTGTAGGGAAGAGAAGAGGACATTTCTCTACTAGATTCTAAAGTCTAGTTTGTACTCTGCCAAGGCAAGAAAGTGTAGTTTGAACGGCACCTCCCCAGATGTGGCAACAATACTCCATCTTAGGATGTATTTGACTTTTATACAGGTACAGGATTGCATCAGGAGAGAGATACTTTCTGGAGCGGTAGAATGATCTAATCATTTTTCCAGAGACCTTAACAATAGATTTGATGTAAGTCTTCTACTTCAGGTATGAAGTGAACGTCAGTACTAGAAGCTTATGCCTGACTTGTCCACCAAGTTTCAGTCAGGAATGTCCAACATTCTTTATCTTATTACCATTCAATAAACACACGTGGATACAACCTGCAAAATTGTCAATAACTGACACATTCCTCACTTAGCACTGTCCTGGTTTTGGCTGCGATGACCCACTTCAATTCAGGAATGGTCTGGGGATGGTTTTGATAGACACTATTTTGAAATTACTCTAGCAATACACATGAAAAAATTTTAATTGCTTAAAATATCTCAATAATGGCATATTTAGAAAGAGCTCGATGATCTAAGAAAGAATCTTTTTAAATTTTTTAAATCTGACTAAAAATAAGGAAGTTATGACTATTTTTGTGCCTCGCACAATTGGATATTTTCCCCTCTTTAAGACCATATGCGTTTCGTCACATTTTTTACACTAATTTTTTAGTAAAAATGTTATATCTTTGTTAAGACACAAGATTAAGCAATGAAATTTACCATATAAGTGTATTTTTGTACAAGGAATCAGAATGTGCCACTGAAAATCTCCAGAAATTAATGGTTTCCAAGTAATCTGCACTAAGTGCACATAAATATGCTGCAATACCTTAAAAATACCATGTATCCATTAAAAGAAAGAAGTTAGAAAACTCAAAGTTGAATTGTAATACATTTTATGTACAAGAAACTAAAATCTAATACTAGGACTGTTTAAAAGTGAATATATTCCAAGATTTCTTTGGCATTATTGTAGATTAACACCTTCCGCTAACTCACCCACTTGCCTCTCCAAAATATGAGATTCTACTTTTTTTTTATTTAAGCAATTAACACCCTGAAAAACTTGGCAGAAAGAAACAAAAACAATTTTTTTAGAATTTAGAGTGGGGATCAGTTTCACATAAATTGAATATAAATTAATCCCTCATTTCAAGGCCATTCTAGCGTTTTAGGACAGTTAATTATTTTTTCTATGGGAGATAAATCCTGTGTGTTTTTCTTGTTTTGTTTGTTTGTTTTTTCTTTCTTTTTTTTTTTTAGACGATTATGAGGGTCTTTGTGGGAGGAGGGGGGGGGGGCTTACCACTTGAACTTCAGGTTATGTGAACACCCTGAAAACTTAGCAGAAAGAAAGAAAGGAAACAATTTAGAATTTAGAGTGGGAGATTAGTTTCACATATATTTAATGTAGAATAATTCACCATTTCCGGGCCATTCTAGCGTTTTAGGGCATTAACCAATTTTTTTCTATAGAAAATAAATCGTGTGCGTTTTTTTTATGGGTGTCTGTCTTTTTAATTTATTTATTTTTTTTTTTAGACGATTATGTGTGGTTTTAATGGGCTTTTTGTAGGATTAGGGCTTCCTACTCGGACTTAGGGTTAGTGATAAGGTTAAGGAAGGGGTTTTGTTTTAGATGGAGGTTGCCATTCGGACTAAGTGTTAGGGTTAAGGGAGTCTTTTAGGGGGTGGTTTGCCACTCATATTTAAGGTTAATGGTACGATACATTTCAAGAAGGCATTTTTAGGAGGTAGGCTTGTTAGTCATACCTAGAGTTAGTGGTAGAGTAATTATTTATTTTATAAATTTCACTAAAAGGCAAGAATGGCCGGGAAATCGGAGATCATTTTACATTAAATTTATATGCGAAACTGATCCCCCACTCTAAATTCTAAATTATTGTTATTTTTTTAGGCGATTACGTGTGAACCCTTAGGTTCACACGTAATCGCCTAAAAAAGTAGAATCTTTTTTTTTTTTTAAATTGGTGACTAGAAAGTCGTTACTACTAGAAGTTCGAAAGTTGAGTGAAAACCAGTATTTCTTGAAGTATTTTTTATAAAAGAACCAAATAGGATTAACTTTTTTAAGCACAAAAAGTATTTTCATCTTACTTTTAAAAGTTTATAAACGAATTTTACAAAGCTTTACAAGACGCTGCTGCTGATTGATTGTTATATCAGCAATACTAGCAGCCATTGTTGACTTTCGCTCAAAAAAAGGACAATATTTTTTCGGATAAGGTAATTTAAAATTACTATTCCCGAAAGACAAAACAACGTACAATTATAATTTTAATGCATAAAAAAAGATGAAAGATTAATTTATTTACTAGTTGGAGTACGAAAAATGTAACATTTTCTATATTAATATTTTCAAATTTTAAAAATTCGTTCTAGAATGAAAATAAACAAAAATCGCCTCGTGTTTATAGCTGCTATTACTGCAGCTACTAGTCAGTTTTTCAAACTATAAATAGGAAACGTTTTTTTTTTTTTCGGATAGAGTAATGAATTATTATTACTACCAAAAGAGAACACATATATACAATTATAATTTTAATGCATAAAAAAGTAAAAAGATTGATTTACTCACTAATTGGGCGACGGAAATGTATTTTTCGAAAATGTTCAACCGACGCGGTGTTGAAGTCTTATTTTTAAAATTTCAAAAAAATGAATGAGCCGAATTACTTTGTACACCGACAAACATTAAAAGTGATGCTTTCCCTGATTGGTTTCCAAATTTCAGGACGAAATTCCGCACATAGGCATGGTACAAGACTTTTAAACAAAGGGGGGGGGGTTAAAAAAAAAGTGACGTAAATTGCTGAAAATAGCGTTAACATTTTTTTGCCTTTATTTGCTCAAAACTCTTAAAAATATATAATGTATATTATTATTCATGAATGCACCTGAAAGGATATTCATTTCCTAACAAAATGATGGTATTTTGAGCACTTAAAGTGCTTTAGTTTTTAAGATATGACTATTTTAATAGAACTACTCTGAAATCTGTGATTATCCAAACCGTTTTCTCGTCGATGTGTATTGCTAAATTACTCCACAAATAAAAATCTGGGGGTTACAGTCCGGTGAGTGTGAAGCCCATT
The DNA here is from genome assembly GCA_963556195.1 of Sepiola atlantica. NCBI lineage: Eukaryota > Metazoa > Mollusca > Cephalopoda > Sepiida > Sepiolidae > Sepiola > Sepiola atlantica. The sequence goes on along the minus strand of OY744545.1, from coordinate 14,644,482 downwards.
CAGGATCACAACTCCCACTTATGAAACGATCATCAAAGTGTCTCCTCCCTTCAAATCATTGAACAATGATAAAACAAAGACGGTTGGACATTCATAAGTGAAACTTGGTGGGCAAGTCAAGCATCAGCTGAAGTTTTTTTTAATACAAAATATGGTTGGATTGCAGAAAGGATTGTTAGTTTTATTAATGAGTCCATGGGTGGCATTTTTGGGGGTTCACAGTATTTTCTTACAAGAAATTAAGCAAAAAAACGGGGGTCAAAATGAGAGTAAAAAGACTTTTGAATAATGGCGGTCAAATAGTTAATTTGAACTAAAATTATTACATCTGCATTCATTATGATCTTTCATTTGTTCTATTCAAAGTATTCATGAATTTCTTACATTTATCAGAGAAAAACAATGTGCTTACTTACCGAGTTGCTGGTTAGCGTATGTTTTTCCATTTTCGCTAATCAGAGCAAGTCTTGCTTCATGCTCTGATGAATATTGAATGAAGGCGAACCCTTTATGAATGGAAATTCCATCCACGAATCCATATCGCCTAAATATTTGTTCGACATCTTTTTGGCTGAGTGCAAATGTATTTAGATTACCCACAAACAGCCGGGAATTTGCCGTCAGCGGATCATTTGTATTCGTACCAATCTTTCCAGCCATCATCATGATTAGAGATTTAAAATCTGAAAAAGAAAATTTAATAAACTTTTGTTTTAATGGCTACAACAGTTGCATTTGTATGTGAAAAGGGGTCTGAAACTTAATCCGGGAAGCGTTTACACGGACTTCGATGGGGCCGTTAAAGCTCACCTTCACCGAATTAACTGAAACTAATCAACTTTTTGCCTCAGTCAAAATTAATGCATTTCACAGATCACTGAACGTTTTCTCTCCTTTCTCCTAAGCAGCAGATTTCATTTCAAACCTTAAATAATTGCAATTACTAGTTGTTTTGTTTCTCATAGGTCGTGAGTTCGTTCCTTACTCACACCTATGACTTAATCATTTCTTTAATTTTCAAATTGCACGCCATGGCGGGGATGAGGCAAGTCAGGGCACGCTTCCACTGCTCGATGCGGGATCATCACGTCCGCCATAGTACGCAAAAAGAATATTAGTAATATATTTTCATTCATCATTCCTCCCATGCATTACCTCCTCTTTGTGGAGGCAGTATAGCATATATGTTCGTTCCTCACGATATCATCCTACCAGGATTACCTACCCCTTTTTGGGGGGAAGAGCCGTAGTTAGCTATCTATCCTGTTGTCATGATATCATCGTCTCAGTCATTACCTCCTTCTTTGGGGTTCAGTGTATATAGTTCGTTCACAATTATATCATCCTCCAAACTTAGCAAAAATATGCTACCTCCAGTCACATATTTTTGCTAGTATATAAATTAATGTACGTCTCTCCTTTGACGCGAGAAAAAAAAAAAAGTGCCGGACAAAACCATCTCAAGTGTTTAGAGGAAGGAAAAAAGCAAATAGCAAGTCAGACGCCCCTCTCCTGCCATCTGAAATGAATTCAGGTAGAGATACTCCACTATAATGAGACTTTTCTTTCTTTTTTCTTTACTGGCTGATACGTTGTTTACTTTGTTTAAACTTTCCAATTTGAGAAGTTTTCTTTCTTCACCGATTCAGAAAAGATGAAGTGTAATATCAGAACAGATACTACACCTGCATTATTTTTTTGAAAAAAATATAAAAATGATTGTGCTTCCACAGAATTTGAACTGAACCGAAAAGACTTTTCCTTAGTTTAGGGTAAAAAAAAAATAACAGTTTGGTTTAAATTCTGTAGAAGTATTAAAATTATAATTTAAAGTTTGAACAAATTAGGCACAAGGCCATCAAAAGTGTGGGAAAATGGGGTTAGTTTGTCGTTATTTGTCTAGCCTACTCTTAGCTAGCATCATTAGTCAGCACAATATCACATTGACTCTAGGGGGGCATCCTACTAAAAAATATCCCGAATGTGTTGAAAATTTAAATGTTTTTACATAAAGTTTCGATAAGCCATTGATACCTGAATTAAGTCACCATCTGATGAGTGAAAGATATGTGGTATTCTTTCGTCCACGATGTTTCCCCGAAAGAGCAGATGTCGATGGCTAATCAAAATATTATCATATATATATATATATGGAAATTGAAAAAGGAAAACCAAAAATATTATTTATGTATTCATCAATGTTTCGTCTTTATTATAAGACTTCCTCAGGATGATTGTTCACCAACGAGAACTGAAGAGGCTTGGTGAGAACACAAAAGTGACATAAAAATAGCAACTCTTTGAACATGCTTTTCTCCCACGCAATACAACACAATCATTCTTTTAATTTTGAACAGGCTAAAATTATTAAATTCATTTCAAATAAATCTTGGTAAAGACTTCTTGAAGCAGAACTCGTTATAAACTCTAACACAATAAAATAAAGTAATTGTTCCTATAATTTATCTCCTTTAATCAGCAAACTTATTTTATCCGAACAAAAATTGAATTCAGATCCAGGCTAGCTACCCTATACCACACTCTCTACATGTGTCGCGCTTAATGTCTACATATAAATTATTATTATTTTCATGTGTATGTTGATATTTGTTTGTATATGTGTACGTGCATATACATATTTTGATACACATGTACGAATAAATAAGTGAATAACAAATAAATACACTATCACTGTTTCACTTCTCGAAAAGAAATATTATTTACATATGTGTATGTATGCATGTATTTATATATGTATGCATGCATATATGTTGCATGTATGTGTATTTATATACTTATGAATAATTAAATAAATACATCAACACATAAATAAGTAAATAAATAAATAAATCCGTCTCTTTTTTCGTAGAGTCTTTACTCATCCCATCAACAGTCTGGATTTATTTTAAAATAATGGACAAAACCACACTTGTATATTTTTACAACTTCTTACAAATCAATCAACCGAGCACGTCAGAAAAGAACATTTTCTTTTTCCCCATTTTTTTTTTAAATTTTAACTTTCCACACATTGGGTACGATTTTACGTGGTAATTTAGGTATGTGTACATTTATCTATGTGTCTAAATGAGTATATGTAGGTGTCAAATGTGGACACTTTCCCCATGCCTGACCTTGTTTCTCGCCCTCTTTACCCCCCACGTATCCCCTCCTACACTGTCCTATTACACGACCCTAATATCTTAACCTCCTGCTTTTCTCATCTCAAGGCTAAATTAAAAATGATTCAATAAACATATATTGTAACCCCACGCACCTACTCTCTCCACATTTACTGTAATACCTCTCTCTAATGATTTTATACTCTAACCGCCATCGCCGCCATCTATTTGTATCTCATAATTTGATTTTTTATTCAGCAGCCACAGGTTTTGAGGCGGCAGCCGCTGCCACCTATCCATTTCAAACATTTTGTACTTTAAGGAAGTCTTATAATAAAGACGAAACGTTGATGAATGCATAAATAATATTTTTTTGTTTTCCTTTTTCAATTTCCATTACGTTGGAACACTTTTCCTTTATCATATATATATATAATATATATACAGGATGTCTCAAAAAAATGTATTCCTAATGACATGTTTCGCGACGTTTGCGAATCCCTTGGTGCGCGTTATCAGCTTTGTTTGAACAATAATGGTCATCAGTTTGAACATTTGCGAACATGATTCTTCAATTACATCTGTCTCATGTATTCGATGCTATTTCAATTCACTCTATGTTCATAAATAAAAGTTTTCTCGTCATTCTACGAGTGAGTACATTTTTTTGAGACACCCTGTATATATAAATTTCTTCAAGTTCACACAAAAGTTTGTATATTAGCTCAATAGTGTATTTTATTCACAAACAATTGTTTTTATGGTATACTAAATTTGACCAAACATTTGCAAAAAGGCTTCATCAGTGCATAACACACCATAGTCTGATTGAAAGAAAAATAACAAAAAAAAACAGGATGCGTCCAATATTCATTTTTAGATATAATGAAAATAAAATTTTTGTTTGGTATACTTAAAAAAAATATATTTAATCTTATATTCCTTTTTATATCTTCTTTTCATCACTAATCAAAAGTGAAAACGTTGCTTAAACTGTGTTTTCTTGAAGGGGGGGGGGGCATTTAAAAGTCCATAAAACATGTTATTTATCTTCCTCTCACAAGGTAAGATGTGACACAAGGTCGGGAAAGTGGGATTTGAAAAGCCAGCGCCTGAGAAGGTGAGCACTCTGGCCTACAAAAAAATGCCTGGGCAGCCCCGTCGGCATTCCCCGGTAGGGTCGCCTCAGGCGATTAGCAATAAACTAACCCCTTTTCAAAGGGTGAGAAGGCAAAGCCTGGGAGGATGGACCTCCTAGAACTGCACAGGACAGACCCATAGACCGGCGTAAATCAAGCCCCGAAGGCCAAAACAATACCAGTTTATGGGGTGCAGCATCCATCGGAACAGATACTACACTTTGATCTTGACCAGGCCGAAGTCCATAAAACATTTGTTTGGTTACTTTCGTTAGAAGTTTCATATTTGACTAAAAAAAAATCACGTGACAATTTTCACGCATGAGAACAATTAATATAATTCAAACCAATCTTAATTAATGCACCATCTTTTTTGTCCTCTTCATTTTAACTCCTGATTTTTCATTAACCCCATTTTTATTTTTATACATATATACCTGAACTTGTTTCATATGGGATGTAGACATGGTGGGAGTAATTTTAGATATCGGTCACGTGATTCCGGTAATAAAGAGGCAATTTTGAATGTTTATTTCCATGTCAGATAACAAACAAAAAAAAACTTATTTTCTATTTAATTGCCTCGCCGCGTGGGCAAAGTTCAGTTTTTAATGTGGTAGAGGGGATATCTTGCTCACCAAAAGAGGGATTCTTGGATTGAGAACAAAACAGAAAAATCGAGTTAAAATCTATTTAGTATAACGTGTGTAATCTGAAGAAAACCACGTTTGAAACGTGTAAAAATAGACGCCATTTTGTCAAAAAATAAATCAACACTTACCCGCATGGTAAGACGCAATTTTGTCAAAAATCGCCATTATTCTAGCATATTTCAAAAGTGTTTTTTCTTCAGGTTACTTGCGTATTTTGATTCGAAATGGTTCCTCATGTAATATTTTTTTTTAAAAAACAACATGAAAGCATTTTTATCGTATTCTTTTTAGGCATACGATCTCAACATTTACCTTGGTTTCAACCATTTGGACTTTTTGTTAATAGTTGAGAAAAAAGGGATGAATTATTGTGAACAGACCCGTTAGAAAAAAAAAACTTATTTATTCACATAGCATTTTTCTTTTCTTTTTTTTTACTTATATATATATATTCACATTTTTTACTTATATAAATTCACATTTTTGCATTGTATGTAAATTGTTGCTTTTTATTCTATTTTCATTTCACGCAGACTGAAGCCAGTTTATCTGCTATCCCAAATGTCTACATTATTTTTTATTTTTCTTATATACTTCCCTCCCACGGCAGAAAGATGTGACACAAGGTCGGAAGGTGGGATGGGAAAGCCAGAACCCGAGAAGATGAGCACTCTGGCCGTCAAAAAATGCCTGGACAGCCTCTTCGGCATTCCCTGGTAGGGCCGCCTCAGGCGATTAGCAATAAAATAACCCTTCTCAAAGGGCGAGAACGCAAAGCCTGGGAGGGTGGACCTAGAACTGAACAGGAAAATACCCCAGACCGGCGGAATTAAGACCCGGTCGAAAGGGTGTAGCATCCATCGGAACAGATACTACACTTTGATCTTAGCCAAAAGACCAAGATTACATGATCTACCATTAAAATAAAATGCAACAATTTATAAAAAAAAATAAGGTATTTATCCAGATTAGGACCCAAGCTAAAATCGACGGCGTCGGTTATGGTATCTTGGATCCTTCGACCCCGTTGTTAGGGTTTAAGATCAAAGTTAGGTCGGGTCCTAATCTGGATAAGTACCAAAATACCCTACCTTAAAATATTTAATTTTTACATTTTTTTTAAATTCCTTTTTTTGTGGATATTTTTTCAGGCTATTTACATGTAATAGCAAAAAAAAGTAGAATTTGAAGTTTTTGATGGGGTAAACTACGCCAGGTGTAATAGTAAAGATTTAACCATAATCCTTCGCATGCTTAGTGTCGTCTGCCTTTTTGCCGCTTCCAAATCGTAAACTGCTTCGGCCATTCTCGGGACTTTCCGTTAATAATCGGAACTGACTCCGAAAGTACTATTTCGGTATTGTTTGGTCGTTCAATTATTAATTGAACCAAATTGTTATAAAACTAGAACTAATCTTGGTTAAGATAATGTTTCAATGGCAGTCATGTTAAAGCTAAAAACTTCAATATAACACTTTACAGAGACACGGATTGTTTCATATATATAATTACGTAATTAAATCAATCAGAATATATTTTAATTCTTGTTAATTAAAGAATAAATTACTTTGCGACCCTTCAATTTTGAAAAGAATATTTTTAAAAATGTCAATTAAAAAAAACACATACACACTACATAAATATTTCTCTATAATTTTCAACCGAAAAATAAAACAATTAAAAAATATATAATTTACAAAAATTATTTCTACATTTTTTTGTGATGTCAAGATGCCATGATGATTATTTAACGGGGTCCATTTTTTTTTCTACTCTTTTGTTCAATATCTTAAAACTCTAAGCAAACGTGCAAATATCATTAATTTTAACTGATAACTTTCAAAACTAGAATATGTAAAGAAATATATTGAAATAATAAATTTAAAAATAAAAAGCAGAAAGAAAGCAAAATTGCTTGATAACATACACGATAAAAAACGGCGTAGACAGGGTACTTGCGTTTGAAAAACGGCCTTTTAACGATAGCCTCGAACTCCGGTCTTTTTTTGGTTTGTTTGTTTCTAAGAAAAAAATTGAAAATAAAATTATATTTTATTTAATTTACTCAAAAATAATATTATTTAAAAATTATGAATAGGTATGCATTTAGTATATTTTTTGCAAGCATATTTATAAAAAAAAAAAAAATTAACAAACTAACAACAATAGATATGGAGTAGTCAGGGCAAAATAAAACAGATTTACTTCCCTTTGATTGCTTATTTTTATATTTGAGTAATAAAATTTTAAGACGACTTCACGTTTTTTGTTATTATTATCATAGTTCACGCCAAACAAGGCAGGGCGCCACTGTAGGCGTAAGGGGCTACTGGCAAGTTTTGGGGGCCATCCTAAGTTGGGAGCTGTGCAGCGAGATGCCTGTTTACATTAGTTTTACATTTCTGCATGTCAGTAGAGTCGGGGAAACGGGGAGCAGGGAGGGAGTTCCAGAGGCCGGCAGCATGAGGAAATAAACTATTTGGAGTAGAAGGCTCTCCGGCATCTGGGGACTTCCACAGTGAATGGATGGGATTTATCTGATTGTTGGGTTCGTCTAGTGTATTTACGTCAAGGGGGCACCAGAGCAGCAAGTTCATCGGATCACAAGCCATTGAAGTACTTGTAAAACAGGCACAAGTTTGCAACATTGTGGCGGTGGGACAGGAACTGGAGCTTGGTGGATAGTGATGGACCTATTAAGTTGGCGACTCTTTTTTGGACCTTGTCTAAGAGGAAGAGACTAGTGGATGATGCACCAGCCCAGATGTGGCGGATGGTGACTTTGTAGAGATATAGGATGATGTTAGGTGTGAGAATTTTACTAGCTCGGTAGTAAGAGCCCACCTTCCTTGCAGCAGCCTTGACAATGTCTTCAATGTATTTGTTCTAATTCATGTTACCTGTGAATGCTATGCCGAGGAGGTTGAACTTTTGACTCTCAGGTAGGGTGTTAGTTGCCATGGCAATCGGTGGTTGAAGAGGTTTCTTGTAGTTATTGAAAGAAAGGAGCTTTGTCTTTGCGGCATTAAATGTTACCATCCATTTATGACCCCATTCCGCTACAGACTGGAGGTCACTTTCTAAGGATTCAGCCATTGCCTCATATATGTGTGCATCCGTTTTGCCCACATGACAAGAGTAGAGTGTAGCGTCGTTAGCAAATATACCCATCTCAAACTCAATGTCATCAGGGAGGTCTATTATGAAAATAAGGAATAGTAAAGATCCAAGGATAGATCTCTGGGGTACACCAGCATTTATGTCATGTTGTTTGGATGAACGGCCATCGAGAACAACCGATATGAGTTATCGTCCTTGACCACTGGAAAATGGTGGAAATATCGCTTTTTATTTACAATTAAATAAATACTGGATGAATTTGCATAATTTTAGGTGTACAGTCTTTTTTTCATCTACCACGTAAGTAAATAACAAAGTTTATACATTTCTTTAGCTATTTTATTTTTAAGAGCGGTCCAATATGTCAGGGTTGATATGCACAAGCACCCAATGTACTACATGTGTTGGTGACATATGTGTCTGGGGCTCTTGTGTTATAATTTCTAAAAAATATCAATTGATTTTGTCTCGTTTTTTCCACCAATATCTAGGGTGAACAGTTTGTCAGTATGCGCAAGCACACGAGAAGAACCGATATAAGGTGGATTGAGATGGGCTCTCACAACGTTCTTTCATAAGACCGAAGATTTTCTGGTCTACTGTTGAGGGTTCTGTAGGTAGGAACTTATTAAAATAAGATCGCAGTCCATTTATATACAGAGCTGGATCTCTTGCCATTAAATCTATCAAGAAAGGAAGGGAAATAAATGGGAATATAGATGGGCGTGCATGCATATTAAATATAAATGGAAATAAATTAAATATTGAGGAATATTAGAGGTCACCAGCTAGCAAGTGCTAACTTAACATGAGCAGAGTTTTGCGAATGAAAAATCAAGGAAAACATTATTAAATAACAAAACATTTATAGAATTACCATTTTACATGAATATAAAAATAATTCTTAATTAATAAATGTTCATTTTGTAAAGTGTATACAACTCGTGTTTTTAGTAGGAAAATGTTCAATGAATATGAAGACACGGGGGCTAAAGATGTGTATATATATTTGTTAGCATGAATATGCCTATGTGAGTAATATATGCCTATGTGAGTAATAGACAATGTGGCACTGTGTAAGTATACGTAGGTTTATCTTCTTTTATTAGTGCGTGTAAGTGGGTAGCAATTCGCCTGGCCTCTTGTCAGTGTGTTATATCCACATATTTTGCCCCATAAAGCATAAAAAAGCAACAGGGGACTTGTTGGCACATGATCCCCTATGCATAAAGAAAAAGGGGTGCAGGCGGGCGACGACATGTCAAAAGGGGTCAATAGGAAGTTCGACGGACAGACTTTCATAATTCAGCCCACGCATTTGCGGGGACGGAGGATTCAACCAATCAAATGGGAGAATACTGTTGCTATGCAGAGGAGAGGCCAGAAGAGCGGGAAAATCGAGGCGAGAAGAAACTCGAGGAGAAGGTCGTCGAGCGGCGTTGAGAGCAGACGTTTAAGAGATTGGCAGTTCACCCTGCTGTCATATTGAACACTTTATCCTCGCACACAAAATTAAAAATAGGAATAGTGGAATTCGAAAATTATCGGCTAAGAAATACAGCGACGTTTAATACTGCTGTTTACCGGACACCAAAAGAAAAAACCTGGTCCAACAAAATTGACTACGACCAGTCAATCATATTACCTCTCCGAAGTCGAGATTACGTATATCTCGGGACCCTAAAAACAGCTCATTAAGAACGAACCACAGAATCTAAAATTCTGTTAAAATATCCTTCCCTCCTCTGTCAAACCGAAAAGGTATGTGTTTACGACATAAGGACAAAAACAAAAAAAATACCATATTAATTCGTCCTGAAATTGAACTTTCATATTGTTGTTATATATTGTCGTGTTAAATGATCTCATTCAATCGTTCCCCACGATTTTAACACATTTACCTTCATATCTCGATCTCCCGTGGGAGGAGAAGGACTTCTCATTTGTTTTCCTCGAATTACATAAGGAAAAAGACTTTCCTATTTTCATTTTTCATAAAGGCTATAAGCCTTCTTAATTGCTATATTTGGACTATTAATTCTTATCCTGACTGATCAACTTTCTCGGAATAACAAAAACCAGCCTCTTATAAACAACTCTGTTTGTGCGGAAAGAATATCAGTTGATCTTTTGAAAAAATAAATACTTGTTATGTATTGTTAATTTGTCTTGGTTGTTTTATACAAATATATGATTATAATTTGTGATACGATGTGTTATTCATTTTTATGGAGTACGGGTTGTTTTCCTTTCATCGGGTTTTCAACCTTTTCACATTTTTACATACGTGGCTGAATTACGTATATGTAACGTTCAGTGTCCTAGTAGCACAATTATAACAAGTGCATGTGTAGATGTGCGCAAAGTGAGGGAGCTTGTAAATGAGCTTTGAAGTGTCCTTTTCTTCTCGCCTCCCCGACCAAAAGCCCGAAGGTGTGAGGGTAGATGAACGTTCTTGTGGGTCCTTTCGAGGCGCGCCGGGTTGGATCTGTCTTGCTTGTTTATTTCATCGTCTCATATAGTTTACATCGGCTTGTTAATTTGACATAGGCTTGTTAATTTGGCATCGGCTTGTTAATTTGACATCGGCTTGTTAATTTGACATAGGCTTGTTAATTTGACATCGGCTTGTTAATTTGACATAGGTTTGTTAATTTGACATAGGCTTGTTAATTTGACATCGGCTTGTTAATTTGACATAGGCTTGTTAGAGTTTGGGTTTGAAATGATATTCATTGGTTGAGAAATATTGAGTTAACACGTTCCTATGAAAACTAACTTGCTTTTTGGAAGTGAAGAGGAGAGCATATTAAAACGAACCGGAAAAAGAAGAAGGGGTAGCTATTCAAGCCATTCGCTTTTTGGTGTTCGCTCGCATTGCATCTAGATCCACCACAAATCTATTGGGGTCAACATCTGACCCGATAAAGATAGAGGTATTCCATAAACGAGTTTGGCTAAAAAGTATCCGAGATCCTTTTGTGTTATAATATCAAAAAAGGCTTGTTTTACAGTTTTTGATGGCAAATGTATTTGCCGACCACTACGTGTCGTGATGACATATGTGTCTTTTGAAGGTGTATACAATTTTACAGGTGTAGTAAGAGTTGATTGATGCCAAGTGCATGTAGGGGGAATATGAAGCTCTTCTAGTGTGTAAAAAGGCCCGTTTGTAGCATTTCTTTTCATCTCATAGAGAGCATCCCTGTAAGGCTGTTTGGTTACAGGATGACCAATCAGACTCCTGGGCGTATTAATTTCGACCGAACTTTTGAAGGACTACATCCAGACCCTTTGGGATTTGCAGGTCAGACAGAGAGCTTCCAGATATACCTTCAAGGTTGATAATGTGACCCAAGAGTGAAAAATCACTAAAAACACATTTACCAGTGTTAATCGTCACCTGGTATTACTGAAACCGTTCCAACAGTAGGCACATGTGGTATGCATGTTTAGCTGGAGGGGCCAATTTCAGGTTTATGGTTTAAATTGGGAAGAAAATCAGAATGACGACCTTACTTGGAAGAGTAATACGTCTGGCCGAATCTGACTGAAATAGAAATGTTACATAAGCAAAAATCGATCACCATTCTTCCACAAAATAAATAATAGCTCTACAACTAAATAGATATGAACTTTTATTCGCGGGAACACAGGAACAAAATGAAGATAGTACAATGAGCTAATTCATGTCGGTTAGATAGAGGGGGTATTATCCCGGTTTCGATATCTCACTTGCTCAGGGTTGAGTCATGTTGAGAACAGGAAAAGGTGCGTCCTGACAGCTATAAGAAAAACTGTGAACTAACGTTTCACCTCGTGGTTCGTGTTTATGTCATCGTGTATGAATTTCGTTACACGCAGATCTGCCATGCACCCATGCGGTGAAGAGGCGATGATTACATAATCACCAAGCTGAATTACATGCAACTGCTACACATGTAACATGGATACTAGTAAGAATTTCTGCAGTTTAGTTTTTAGTAGTATCCCCTACCCCACTTGAGCCCCATCTAGTACGGGGTACCAACAGGGTTTTACAATAAATGTCTTTCCTCCCCCCTCCCCTCTCTTCAGCCCTCCAAACTTGTACCAGGTACTATAATGGTCTTGGCCTGTCTTCTATATACCCCCACCTCACTCTGTACCTGCTAATGGTACAAGAGTTAGAGACAGTGCAGAGTGGAAGAGGGATTTTTTTTTAATTTGTAAAATCACCTAGCCATACTGCTCGCCAGTAAAAATGACAAGTATAAAAACTAGCAAACAATAAAATTGCCTCAAAACAATAAGATTGCCTCAAAACAATAAGATTGCCTCAAAACAATAAGATTGCCTCAAAACATCAATCATTATATCTATTCTTGAACTGTTCTTTCTATTTTTTATTCTTAGTGAGTTAATAAGAACAGATATAATGATTGATGTTTTGAGGCAATCTTATTGTTTGCTAGTTTTTATACTTGTCATTTTTACTAGCGAGCAGTATGGCTAGGTGATTTTACAAATTAAAAAAAATGATAGAAAAACAAATGGAATAACAAGACATGAATTAACAACGAAAAACAGCAAAATTGAACTGAGACAAAAACAATCGGAAAGATTTATTTTAAGCATAAATAAAACGAATTCTTCACTAGCGGAACCCGTCGCCCGGCGTTGCACGGGAGAAAGTATTACCTATTGCCTGACGTCAAATAAAAAAAGCAACAGCCTATTGTTTTTTCTTCCCCATCTACCGTGTTGGCGAATATTTTAAATTTAAAGAAAAAGAAAAAAGTGGTAGAGTAGAATGGGATCGAACGCTAAAACTGACGATCATGAAACCTACCGTCTGACCGATTGCGCCACTGTTTCGGGTTACACATACATGTGAAAATAGACCAATTAAGCTAAGCTTGATTATTGGCATGCGTGTTAAATTAATACCAAACAAATACTAAGTAAGAACCGGTGTTTTGTGAAAATTAAACTGTGTGTATTAGTTCCCGGTGTCGATGAGTAGAGTGACAGTACAGAATTGTTAGAGTGGAAAGTTTTTGCTACCACCTACAGGGCCGACGGGACAGTTATAAAAGTGTGGGGGGGGGGGGCTTCTCCTAAAAAGTGGGGGGGGGGCGGTTAAACGCATGTGTATCAACTTAATTATTGATGACCGTAGAGTGGGGGTTAGGGGGGGGGGCTTGGGCCCCCCCGGTACCACCGTCCATGACCTATAAGGAGTTGGTTTTTCGGAGCGACGTGGATGGTGGGCCAAATGTAATATTTAGTGTTAGGTAGAAAAAAATAATAACAAATTTACTAAAACATGCTCGAGTGAATAAGTGTAGTAAAGTGATGAGTTTAGTAGCCTGTGATGCATGTGGTTATTTTCCTATACTCTGAGAAGGTACAGGGGAAAAAACGTCTCTACTTTATATATTAGAAGAAGAAGAAGAAGAAGAAGAAGAAGAAGATAAAGTATTTTCAAATGAGATCATGCTTATTGGGTATCGTGTTTTAAATGCACAGAATGCTTAAATATAATAAATTTTTGCATAAACCTTTAGTGACATACAATCATTTGGAATAATATATATATATATATATATATATATATATATATATATATATATATAATAATCCAGGTAAAACATCCACAGGGTAGTAATCCAAAGAATTTCAACCGGGTTTATAAAAAGTGCTCAATATCAAATAGAGCTTATATATATGATTATTTTTATTTACACAGATATGTACAAAATCTGCGACACTGGCATGTCGATGTTATCGATCAACAGCTATTATAAACTGAGATCTCATCAGGCAGAGTTAGAATCCGATCTTCAAATTTCCAAATATGATCTACAGTTAAGATCAGATTCTAACTCTGCCTGATGAGATCTCAGTTTATAATAGCTGTTGATCGATAACATCGACATGCTAGTGTAGCAGATTTTGTACATGTCTGTGTAAATAAAAATAATCATATATATATATATATATATATATATATATATATATAGTAAGTTGTGAAAATATATTTATGGCAATTAAGCTACACAGAGGCTCCCGCATTTCATCCCCGGGGGGGAATCTTCAGGCTAAAATGCATGGAGTTTAGCCTGAAAATTCCCCCCGGGGATGAAACGCGGGAGCCTCTGTGTAGCTTAATTGCCCTAAAAACTTTATTTGAAAATAATAAGCATTTCATTAATAAGGTTGCTGTAAACACAAAACAAATTCTTTCCTATTTATTCATATAGTTAGATAAACATACCTAAATATCATTCTATAAAACAGGGTAGTGTATATTGAGAGAAAAATAAAAAATTGACTCAATCGAGAAACATTTCTCTTCTGATTCATGACGAAATTCTATATTTTTACGATTAAGTTTAAACACCCTGAAAAACGTGGCGGTAAAAATATTTAACTAAATTGGGGGATCAGTTTAACATATAAATTTAACGTAAAATGACCAATAGCTTCTTTCCTCGTGCTGCTGACCTCTGGAACTCCCTCCCTGCCCCCTGTTTCCCCGACAGTACCGACATCCCCCACGTAGCCAGGGGGTGCCAGGGAGGGTAAGGCCCCCTCCCCCTGCAATTACATTTGCACCCCCTGAAATTTATGATCCAAAAAATATTATAAATATAAATACTCTTATATTTCCTACTCAACTATACTTCTTCATTATGAACCAGTATTTACTTTTGTGTAATATATTTTACAGCAGGGCCGGATTAAGGGGCCACGGGGCTGGGGCCCTGGGCCACCCACCAAAAGAGGACCTCCCACCAATTTTTAACATAATTTCCGATTTCAAAAACGCTTCTTTGGATTTTATTTTGTTTAAAACTTAATTTTCCATTCCTGGTACTAATGATACCATAATAAATATTTACGGATTTTAAACTACCAGTTAAAATAAATCTATTGACCATAATAACATCTAAATATGATTTAAATTTATGTTACCTTGTAAAAAGAAAAAATTAAAATGTACGTGTTCTCAAACTCAAACATAACTTCGCTAGTTTCAGATCAAGTGGTGAGGGAAACAAAGCCTCGATGCTTTTCACCTGTTTCCTGCTTGATGAAAGAGATTGTCAGTGTATCTGTCTTTTTTGTCAACTTACAAAAATATATTTTTTTAAATATTGTTAATTCACACTATTTAATATGATAAATTATCAATTAAATAATTATAATCCAAATGATGTAATATAAACACAAAATTAATTCACGTTGTTGTTCTGCCAGCTTCTTTTAAAGATATTTTTTTAATTTATAAAAGAAAGTGTTGTCTTCATTCAAAAGATAGAAATGAATACTAGCAACCTAAATTATTTTCAAATGAAAGTGGGAATTAGTTTAAAAAATTATTTTTGTATTTTATCACGAATCTCAAATACGTTCTTTTCTTTTTGTTGTCAGTTGCAACTATTAATTTTAAAAATTGTGAATGTTACATTCAACATTTTTTAAATTAACATAGAAAAAAATCCCAGATTTCACCCGAGATGAAGTTGAAAGAAAAACAGCATTGGTAGGGTATAAACCCCACGTACAAATAGAAGATTATAATAGAATTCTGTAGTAGCTACCTTATTTTACGAACTTTATGTTATTATTACTGTGTTTACTATGCTTTATGTGCTTTACTATACTGATGTTGTTATTTACATGTACCTACCGAAATACACAACAATATATTTAGATTATATAAAAGAAATTGAAATTTTGTATCTACTTATTTATATTTATATATCAGTACACACACACACTGAACCAAAACGTCACCCATATTAGAATATCAATATTAGTTTTGCCCCCCCTAAAAATGCCTTGCCTCCCTAAGTTAAAAGTCTAGCTATGTGCCTGACCGACATGCAAAGGTTTTAAACTAATTTAAACAGACATCTCGCTGCACAGCTCCCCACTTAGGATGACACCCTAAACCTACTCCCTAATTCTCAGTAGCCTCTTACCTCTACAGTGGCGTCCTGCCTTGTTTGGGGTGAAATATCATTAAAAAAAAAAAATTTTTTTTGAAAGATAGCGTTCGAATGATATGAAACTATTATCTGGTTTTAGTTGAATCTAAGAATGTTACTCATTGTTCTGGTTTTAGTAAAACGAAAAAAAGTTTTTTTTTTTTTTCGGGTGGTATGTCTGTTACTACCGGACTTAAAGTTAGTTGTAGGATTGTTGTTGTTGTTCCCCCCCCCCCTCCCCCCGATTTTATAAATCGGGGGACTTATGTTTTGAGGCATGTCCGTCCATCCGGATTTTTCTCCGCAACCATCCATTGAATTTCTCTGAAATTTTGCATGAAGTTGTAACTTTGGTCAGGTTAGAAAGTGACATTCTCCGATTTTTGAAAAAAAATCTGGTTAGCCCCCAGGGGGTCAAAAGGCCCCGAAATGGCAAAAAATGACATTTTTTGCCCCATAACTTTTCATTCATCCATTCAATTTCTCTGAAACTTGGCCAAAATTTGGAGACAATTGTTCCTAATAGAAAATAAGTATCGCTGACCTTGGAAAAAATCTGGTTCGCGCCCCCAGGGGATCAAAAGCCCCAAAATGGCAAAAAAATGACCCTTTTCTCCCATAACGTTTGATCCATCTATTCAATTTTTCTGAAACTTGGCCAAAATGTAGAGGCAATTGTTCTGGATATATAATAAGCATCCTTGACCTCAGAAAAATTTTGGTTCGCGCCCCCAGGGGGTCAAAAATGCCCCAAATTGCCCAAATTTATTGCATTTTACACTCGCCACATACAGAGTGGGGACCACGCACACGCGGCTTGTTTTTTTGTTTTGTTTTTTTTTTTGCCAAGTTTTTCAGTCTACTTGTTTAAGCATGAAACCTTTCTAACATGGCAGTTCAAAATAAAATAACAGGAAAACTTACTTATCAGTGAAAAATATTAGGGTACACCAAAGATTACGGAAAATAAGCGAGTCGACGTAACAATGTATCCCAATATAAATAAGCACCAAATGTGTTTGTTTAATGTTATTTTCAATTAGCTTAAGATACTCATCTATAAGTTGATCGTAGATTTAAAACAGAAAGAATCAGAGCATATCAGAATATGCAAGGGAGGTAATAAAGAAAACAAGATTTATTTCCCCTTAAACAAATTGCCAAAAGGGATTGAAATATTACAACGATAAAACACGGAATTATGTCCCTTCGTAAACCAGACTAAAAGATAAAAATAAAAGAAAAAGACAAGAAGAATACCGTATTGGTTTTAGAATTTCTTACATTTTCACAAATGCTGGAGAGCACCATCCAGACCTCCACTGACATTATCTTTGAGATAACCTCACAGATAAATATCACACCTCCCACTGATAAGACAATCACCAAAGTGCCGCACATATAATTGTTGGACATTCGGTCAAATCAAACACGAGAAAGAGACAAGAAAGAGAATGCTGTGTTTGTCAGCTGTGGACATCAAAGAGGATTGAGGGGGTCACAAAATGCAGTTAGATTTGAAAAGTTCAAGTATGGTAGCATGCAGTCGCAATAATAAAACAAACATTTGTTTATATTTTTATTGTTGTTATTTATTATTATTTCTTCTTCCTCTTCATCGTTTACGTTAATGTTATCCTCTCGGATTAATTGGTTGTTGGGGTTGACGGCATCTCAACCATCGTACATGCATGTTTTGTAGCTCAATTGGTTTTGTAGCAGATGCATATATTTGGAAAACGAAATAAACTGTAAACGATATTTCCTATTTAAATTATAGATGGGACCCTAACAGGTACTACCACTCCTCCGGGTGAGGGTGGACCTGGGAGCAGTGGTAATTAAGGGCTGACCAACCCCCCCCCCCACCCCTCCCTCAAAAATAAAAAAAATTGGAGTCTCACCATCTACCTGGTGTGGAATTCGCCTTAGGAGGGCTGAGCTTGCTTCCTCCGAGTGAGTAAATTTCTAGGGAATATCAAATTCACATGCGATCCCCAGACGCATACATATTCCAGTCAGGGAAGATGACATACAATACCTACTATTCCCAAATGGTCACCCATCTGATACTGACCAGGCTTAACGTAGCTTAACTTCGGTGATCTAACGAGAACCGGTGTGTTAACGTGATTATGGCATGATTATGCCATATATGGTCTCATGTAGTTTTATATCATACCCAGGACCGTTGGGTGGAGAGTAGGAGCTTGAGTAGTGGTAGGTTAGGTAAGGGGTTAAAAGGGCGAAAAGAAAACAAAAACCGCTATGATATACAAGTTCTGAAAAAAAAGCCATCATTAACTTCAACACTAACCCTTAGTTCCGGGTGGCAATACGAAAGAAATAAAGAAAACAACAAAAAAAAACATGTCTTTCATTAAAGGTTTTTTTCTCATTTCAGGGTGGCCAGAGATAATAGCTTGTTTACTTCGTAACAACGATGGGACGTTCAAAATCACTAACTAAGGGAGAAAAAGAAATAATAAATGAAACGGCTAAAGGGACCTATCCTGGTGTAATTGCCCGAAAAATAAGTCGCTATGTAGATAGAGTAAAAAAGATTTCTGAAGAATCCTGCCCGAAAGAGAAATGATCAAATGCTGGAATATCCAAGAGTGTCACCAACAGGGAATTGAGGAATTTTGGTCGTCACCTCTGTAGAAAATCTGGACAATCGAGCAAATTAATCTTCATAGCAGCTGAGTGTCCTGACGTACCAAAATAAACAAGGGATGCAATTCTTCAAACAATGACTTCTGTGAAAGTTCCACTTAAAAAAAACTCTTCCAAGACACACAAATTTGAGAATGGAATGGACAAAGAAATATATGAAGATGGATATGAGTAAGGTTCCTTTCACTGATGAGACCCAGGCAACCCTTGATGGCTGGGCAAAAGGATGGGTTTATTCTGGAGATGACAGTCATGGAGGAGTCATGACATGGGCGGGTATCATTGGAGATAGACTTGTTGGTCCTATAAGAGTACCCGAAGGAATAAAAATTATGTCTGCTACCTATTGCAATCTCTTGAGAGAATCTCTGGTACCTTGGCTAGATGACATAAATCTTCCTCTACTAAGGGACTTTGTTTTCATGCACGACAATGCTCCTTCTCATTCTGCCCATGCCACTCAAGCATTCATAGCATATTTGGACATCAAAGGTACAAAGGTGATGATCTGGCCTTCATGTTCTCCAGATTTAAATCCAATAGAAAACTTTTGGTCTATCATCAAACGAGATGTTTATGCCAATGGATGTCAATGGTAGTTTGTAAGGCTAGCATATTGTTCATATTGTAATTGTTTCAAAGTAAGCCTGTGTTTTGATTGGTATTGGGAGTATTGATTTACTCCTCTCCAGGAGTTAGGCACAAGGCCAGTTTTTATCTTACTCCCACAAGTAAGATGTGACCCAAGGTCGGGTCGGGAAAGTGGGGTTTAAAAATTGCCTGGGCAGCCCCATCGGCATTCCCCGGTAGGGACGCCTCAGGCAGTAAGCAATAAACTTACTCCTCCCCAAAGAGGGGAGGCGAAGCCTGGGAGGGTGGACCTCCTAGAACTGCACAGGACAGACCCATGGACCGGCGTAAATCAAGCCCCGAAGGCCAAGACAATACCAGTCTATGGGGTGCAGTATCCATCGGAACAGATACTACACTTGGGAGTAGGTCCACATGCAGCAGGTCGGTCTACGTGTGGCAAATCGCCATCTTGGATAGTGAAACTTTCTTGGCGATGGTGATAGCCCATGGCTAACGGCGGGTTTGGTTTGTGTCCCAAAAGAGGAGTCTGGTGGTCGAATCGAGCCATGTGAGTGAGTTAGACAGCTGTGCCTTCTTGTAGCAAAAGATGCCTAATAGTGGCGATGCACACCTTTAAATCACCTTTGAAAGTCAGTTCTCTGCTCAAATAAGAGATTGTTTCTGATTGGTTAAATCAGAACAGAAGTTAAATATTTGCTCCAATCAGCGCCAAGCTTACAAGTCAAGCAGATATTTCAAACATCGTTAATGGCGGCTACTGTTGCTGCTGTCGCCGTTACATGTCTTCACCTTGAATTAGTTGTTGAGTTTAAGAAGCATTAATATATTTATCAGTTATATATGAAAATAATTTGATATGTATATGGTACTATGGACACACCCAGCAGTGTTAAATTAAAAAATACTTCATATCAAGACGAGATAAACTTTACTTCCTTTAGTGACATTTTTATTTTATGAGTTTTTTTTTGTTAGATAGATTTTTTTGTTAGCCAAATTCTCTTTTATCAATAATCAAGTACTAATAGAGATTTGGTGATAGCAGCCATAGATATAACGACAACAACAATAATAATAATAATAATAATAATGATAATAATAATAACAACAACAAACACCTCAGAATAACGATGCCTGAAATCATTCATTGGTACTGATTAGAGCAAATACTCAATTTCGATTGGTTCCTTATATCAGAATTTAACCAATCTGAAAAAATCTCTCCTGTGAGCCGAGCTCCTGTTTGGGAATGTTATTTAAGGAAGCGCATCCACACTTTTCAATCAGTTAGCCAGTGAGAAGGCCAAGTTGCCAAACAGACCATCGTCACTCAGGGCAACAAGCAAACTCCTTATTGCTGTGCAAACGAAACCCACCTTTAGCCTCTGGCTATCAGCATCAGCACGTAGATTTAACTTACAAAGATGGCGACACTTCAGAACATGGCCTTACTTCATAATAATAATAATAATAATACGAACTCTGCCAGCCTCACGGACTAAACACTACCTGTGTACGTACGGTCATACCATTCTCCTCTTATGGACTCTTAATACCATTTTTTTCGTTAAGACTTATGGACTCATGATAACATTTTCTTTGTCTTGACTCAACGACTTTCGATATCAACTTTCTCATGAACATTTGATCTCTTAAGAACTAACACCTTTCTATTACTTATTGAATGAGGATAACGAACATAATTAATATATTATGCATAAATTTAGTCTTTTTAATTCACTTATGGCTAAATATCTCTTTTTTTTTATAATCTATTACCAATGGAGATTTGGTATCAGTCTGTCTGAAGCCGACACTATACTATTACTTCTATAAATGGTACTACTGTATTATCTTTTAATGCTTAATTCAATTTACTATACTATTTCAGACTAATGTTATAAACGTGATCCTATGGCACCAATTTTTCAAACGTGAAAATTAGCGTCGAAAGCTAATCATGTGTATGGCGGGAAATCCTCGCTCCCCTCACCACGCATCTTCTAATCCTTTATGTTGCAATCAGGCCTGCGGGTCACATGTTAAGACCCGCAGTAGTAAAACGACTTTTCATTAAAACGATAAAAGGGAGAACAGCAAGTAATCATGGTAGAGAAAGAACAGGACACATTTGAATCACAGTTCATAAACATAAAATTAGAAATAAGACATTTGTAAGAATTAACAAAAAGCGAGATTATGCAAACATAACAAGTGTTTATTAAATAAAAAAAAATAAAAAAATAAAAGTTCTGCTCCGCTCTGGGGAGTTTTTAATATGGGGCTGGTTTAGATAAGATCGAGAATGGTTGATCAGTCCAGAGTTATAAAAATTTGCAAATAATGAAAGTTAAAAATAAGTAATTTGTTTTCTTTTGTTGTTTTTGTCTTTGTTTTTCATAGGGCACATACCTTTTTATAGCCTTTTTTGTGTGTTAATTGACACGCTGAGTGGAAGATATTTTTACAGAATTTTAGATCCTGACGTCAGTTCCTTGTATACGGGAGTATAGCTTTTGATTTGAAGTGCTGGATCGGCACAAAATCTTGATACGACTTCACCCCTCCGCTCCTGAAATCTGACTGTCTCGTCTTTCGTGGATAGTTTTTAGGTGGTGAGATATAGGTAATCTCGTATCCAGAAAGGAAATTGTTGCCTTCGTCTATATGGCCAACTTTGTCGGATTGGATTTTTCCTTGTGAATCTCCTTTTGTTTTTTGTATGCGGGGATCTATTATTTCGATTTCTCCTTGGTGGGCAGCAAATCTTAGAAACGTCATTTTTCCTTCACCGTTGAAATTCGTCCCTTGTGCGGGATCTATATTTTGATTTCTGCTTGGTTCGCAGCAAATCTTAGAAACGTCTTGACTCCACCACTGCCGCGAACCAACTCCTTGTGTTTCTTGCCCAGTTCTTCCCGCTCCCTATCTAGGGCCTTTCGTTTGCATAGCAACAGGCTTTTCTCCAATTTGATTGGTTGTCCTTTATCCGCCCCCACCCCGCAAACTGCGTGGGCTGACTTTACGGCTCTTGGCCTCTCGCTGTCTAGACTATATCCGGTCCCAATTTTTTAATGTGTGTTTCCTTTTTTTTTTTTGTGAATTGCACCATACTTCTTTTTTGTAGAACATGTGCCAACAAGTCCCCTATTCTTCTTTTCATGCTTTATGGGGCAAAATATATGGATATAACACTAATGTACTTCTATTACAAATGGAGATTTGGTATCAGTCTGTCTGAAGCCGACACTATACTATTGCTTCTATTAATGTACTTGCTTGTAATAATAATAATGTGTAGCAAAGAAGGAGTGTCGCTTTTTGTAGGAGGTTTAATAGATATCCATCCTATAGGCTTCGTTTAGTAGAAGGAGAAATGGACTACCGTAGCTTGGCTATAAGGACAAACTTCCACATTACAATTTAAATCAATTTTATTCATACAGCTTCATCAACAAACAGGCATGAGCTTGAAAAAGTTATGTAGACAAAATTGTGTTGGTTGACACACATATACTCGAAACATGGGTTGAGTCTGTGTCACTTGTCTCGCACAAGCTCACTCTTGCCTTCAGGATGAGACAAGAGCATGGTCGCCTCGTCACCTTGACGTGAAATCTCTGACTGTCAAAAAGTGTGGGAAAATGGAATTAAAATGTTCAGAGTAAGTGCCTCCCACACAAGAGTGTTTTGATTGGATAATGTATTAATCACTCCATATGTGAGGCTTACCTTATACAAAAGAAAATGGATCATAATGATATAACTGCTACATTACCCCCTGCTGAGGCTTATAGATGATAAAACAAGTTATGCTTTATTGACAGTAGCAGTACAAGACCATAAAATTAAAATAACATGCAACTTGCAACAAATGGGAAAATAAATGTTCAGTTCAATCAAAAATGTCAGTTCTTTTGCTGAAAAAAAAAACAAACAAATGCAAATAAAACCATTGTATACAGTGTTCGGCAGGTGTACTGCAACTCATCAAATATGCATGTACATGTGTGCAGGGCTTTACCCTCTCCACTACTTTTGGAGCTGCTCCCGCTCCTGCTCTAACGCCCAAAATTGGAGCTGGCTCCTCTCACGCTCCTCATTTTCAAAAAGGAGCCGCTCCTGCTCCAACTCCTATAAAAAAGGAGCGGCTCCATAATGAAAATGTACCTTCGTTCATAAACGTTCTATTCTGCCAATGAATGGTTGAAGGATATGGGTGGGTGTCAAAGGATCTCATCGATATGGGTTGGGATGTCACTTTAAGTGTAAGACCGTAAGATAATATTTGACAAAATCTCGCTAATATTTTGAGAGTTATAGGAGAACATGTCGGATGAAATATAGGATTATACGTAAATTTTCGTTTCCTGAGGTATAAAATAGAAATAGAAATAGTATTTTAAAACAATTTTAATTTTCATTACATTAACAACCTATTTTTTCAGGAAAGAAAAATTTGACCCGTTATTTTTTCTATTTATTTTGGAAGGGAATTTAGATTTGTTTTAAGTAAATAAAGTTTAGTTCCAAATGGAGTTGCTCCCGCTCCACTCCTGCTGAATATAAAATGAGTCCTTCTCTCCTTCGCTCCAGCAAAAAGGAGCATGCTCCTGGAGCGCGTTCCTTTTTGGAGGGCTCCGTAACGCCCTGCATGTGTATGGAGGGCGGGAATCGGGTGTAGTGTTGGCGAATTTCAGGAAACATGAGATGCAATATCTCAGCATCCAACAACTGATACAGGCAGTTCGTTCTATGTTTCATGTGAAAAAACTGTTGCTGGAAGTCATGGAGGCTGCGTTATTTTCTGATTTTGTTATGAGTATGTTCACCTGTGTTAGACACGCGCGGATTCAAAAGATCTAAAATCTTCCAATCCAAACATGATAAGTCATAAAACATAAGCATAACCCCCCCCCCCTTACTATCAGGTATCCTTTTCCAACATTAGGGATCTACGTTTCAACCTTTCAGAGGTTGAAATCTATTTACAGGAGACCAAACCTGACCTGTTGTTTCTATGGGCCCGCCAGTTTCTATAGATGACTTCATGATCACAGGTAACTCAAACAGGACTTCAAAACCCAACCCTCAAGATGACCATGGTTATGGAATCTGCGCTTGCATCAGGGACCGTTTTCCGTCTGATAGGAACACTTTCTATAAAGACCTTAATTTGCCCTATATGTGTTTATGTGTTGCACTTGCGCACATCACCACTTACATCTTTGCCCTCTATTGTCCCCTCACTGATGGAGTTATTGTCATTGAGCAAATCTCTGACAAAATTGACAAGATCTTCTCTATTCACCCTTTTGCTAGCATTCATGTCTGCAGTGATTTTAATGTTCACAATATTGAGTGGTAAGTTCACTAAAACGAGACTGTTGATGAAGGGAGGTTTTGTAAAGACTTCTTCCTTGCATATGAGTTTAACCATTAGTAAAAGAAAAAAAATTAAAAAGGGACTCAGAGTTGTTCGTGTGATGGTCAATAATTTTGTTTGAGTTATGGTTAATAATTTTGTTTGAGTTATGGTCAATAATTTTATTCGTGTGATAGTTAATAATTTTGTTTGAGTTATGGTCAATAATTTTGTTTGAGTTATGGTCAATAATTTTATTCGTGTGATAGTTAATAATTTTGTTTGAGTTATGGTCAATAATTTTGTTTGAGTTATGGTCAATAATTTTATTCGTGTGATAGTTAATAATTTTGTTTGTGTCATGGTTAATAATTTTGTTTGTGTGATGGTTAATAATTTTGTTTGTGTGATGGTTAATAATTTTGTTTGTGTCATGGTTAATAATTTTGTTTGTGTCATGGTTAATAATTTTGTTTGTGTGATGGTCAATAATTTTATTTGTGTGATGGTTAATAATTTTGTTCGTATGATGGTTAATAATTTTGTTTGTGTGATGGTTAATAATTTTGTTTGTGTGATGGTTAATAATTTTGTTTGTGTCATGGTTAATAATTTTGTTCGTGTGATGGTTAATAATTTTGTTCGTGTGATGGTTAATAATTTTGTTTGTGTCATGGTTAATAATTTTGTTTGTGTCATGGTTAATAATTTTGTTTGAGTTATGGTCAATAATTTTGTTTGTGTCATGGTTAATAATTTTGTTCGTGTGATGGTTAATAATTTTGTTTGTGTCATGGTTAATAATTTTGTTTGTGTCATGGTTAATAATTTTGTTTGTGTCATGGTTAATAATTTTGTTTGTGTCATGGTTAATAATTTTGTTTGAGTTATGGTCAATAATTTTGTTCGTGTCATGGTTAACAATTTTGTTTGTGTCATGGTTAATAATTTTGTTTGTGTCATGGTTAATAATTTTGTTTGTGTCATGGTTAATAATTTTGTTTGAGTTATGGTCAATAATTTTGTTTGTGTCATGGTTAATAATTTTGTTTGTGTCATGGTTAATAATTTTGTTTGAGTTATGGTCAATAATTTTGTTTGAGTTATGGTCAATAATTTTATTCGTGTGATAGTTAATAATTTTGTTTGTGTCATGGTTAATAATTTTGTTTGTGTGATAGTTAATAATTTTGTTTGTGTTATGGTCAATAATTTTGTTCGTGTGATGGTTAATAATTTTGTTTGTGTCATGGTTAATAATTTTGTTTGTGTGATGGTTAATAATTTTGTTCGTGTGATGGTTAATAATTTTGTTTGTGTCATGGTTAATAATTTTGTTTGTGTGATGGTTTATAATTTTGTTCGTGTGATGGTTAATAATTTTGTTTGTGTGATGGTTAATAATTTTGTTTGTGTGATGGTTAATAATTTTGTTTGTGTCATGGTTAATAATTTTGTTTGTGTCATGGTTAATAATTTTGTTCGTGTGATGGTCAATAATTTTGTTTGTGTCATGGTTAATAATTTTGTTCGTGTGATGGTTAATAATTTTGTTTGTGTGATGGTTAATAATTTTGTTTGTGTGATGGTTAATAATTTTGTTTGTGTGATGGTTAATAATTTTGTTTGTGTCATGGTTAATAATTTTGTTCGTGTGATGGTTAATAATTTTTTTTGTGTCATGGTTAATAATTTTGTTTGTGTCATGGTTAATAATTTTTTTTGTGTCATGGTTAATAATTTTGTTTGAGTTATGGTTAATAATTTTGTTCGTGTCATGGTTAATAATTTTGTTTGAGTTATGGTTAATAATTTTGTTTGTGTCATGGTTAATAATTTTGTTCGTGTGATGGTTAATAATTTTGTTCGTGTGATGGTTAATAATTTTGTTTGTGTGATGGTTAATAATTTTGTTTGTGTGATGGTCAATAATTTTGTTCGTGTGATGGTTAATAATTTTGTTTGTGTGATGGTTAATAATTTTGTTTGTGTCATGGTTAATAATTTTGTTTTAGTTATGGTCAATAATTTTGTTTGTGTCATGGTTAATAATTTTGTTCGTGTGATGGTTAATAATTTTGTTCGTGTGATGGTTAATAATTTTGTTTGTGTCATGGTTAATAATTTTGTTTGAGTTATGGTTAATAATTTTGTTTGTGTCATGGTTAATAATTTTGTTCGTGTGATGGTTAATAATTTTGTTTGTGTGATGGTTAATAATTTTGTTTGTGTCATGGTTAATAATTTTGTTTGTGTCATGGTTAATAATTTTGTTTGTGTCATGGTTAATAATTTTGTTTGTGTCATGGTTAATAATTTTGTTCGTGTGATGGTTAATAATTTTATTTGTGTGATTGTTAATAATTTTGTTCGTGTGATGGTTAATAATTTTATTCGTGTGATGGTTAATAATTTTGTTTGTGTGATGGTTAATAATTTTGTGGGTGTTTACCAACTCAGTTTCTAGATGTCAAAACTTCAATGAATCCAAGACCAGGAAAACAAGATGTTTAGAGTATGGCAAGTCTCTGATGGAAGGTTTCACTTCGTTGCACATTTCCAGGTAGTCCATGTTCTGATGCTGCAAATTCTAAGTGTCGTCACACCATAGCTGCTGGGGAGCAGCGTATAAATAAATATAATCATTCAACAAAATCACGAAAACCCTTTTTTTCTTAAAAAAAGCATTCTTCTCACTAAAGAAAATTTAAAGGACGCAGACACACTGGCACCACCCACCTTTAATTCTTCAAAGATGGCAGCTAATCGACAGCATTTTCGCCAACAGAATATTTAAATTGTAAATGGCAACAACGCAATTTAATTTACTAGAAAAAGAAATATCATTTTATTTCCCTTAAAAAAACACCAAATTTTTCTACAAATATAAATATTTTTTTTGCAACGACCACCGAAAAGTGGGTGCATTTGTTTTTCCTTTTACACAAACAACAAAAAAAGCAACATGTATATATATGCCTTTTCTATGTCGGCTGGAAAATATACTTTTTACTTCTGCTTACTCACCACATACATGGTTAAGATCAAAGTGTAGTATCTGTTCCGATGGATACTGCACCCCATAGACTGGTAGTATCTTGGCCTTCGGGGCTTGATTTATGCCGGTCTATGGGTTTGTCCTGTGCAGTTCTAGGAGGTCCATCCTCCCAGGCTTCGCCTTCCCTCTTTGGGGAGGAATAAGTTTATTGCTTACTGCCTGAGGCGTTCCTACCGGGGAATGCCGACGGGGCTGCCCAGGCAATTTTTAATGGCCAGAGTGCTCACCTTCTCGGGCGCTGGCTTTTCAAACCCCACTTTCCCGACCCGACCTTGGGTCACATCTTACTTGTGGGAGTAAGATAAAACTGGCCTTGTGCTTAACTCCTGGAGAGGAGTAAATAAATACTTACCACATACATATTTTCCCTCTTTTTTTCTCTCAAATGTGTTTCTTTGACATTGTTTTTGATTTGGACCTTTATTTTGTGGTCTGTTGTCTATATAAAACAATTACAAAAATGAGTAGCACTTCTCTACCAAAAGTGTTTGGGCCGAACAACTCATAAACTACTCCGTGAATGATGACTTGCTAGTGAAAATAAAATGGTAATTATGTAACTGCTATATTACTCCCTGCTTAGGCTCCACAGAAAATGTTTAATAGCTAAGTAAATAGCCAAAAGTTCATGTCCAAATGTACTATAGTGAGTTTCTGCAGGCATCAATCGATGAGAAAAGTAGGACAATGGTTGAATTTAATGCTAGCGATGTTGTAAAACTGCAGAACTAGATGCATCAACGACAATTGAAAATTGAGCATCAGGTATGGGATGCGCCAGGTAAAATCAATCTGCAAGCTTTTTCTTCACCTTATTTTATTATTAACCCAACTTGACAACAATCTCTGGCAAGTTAGTGAGAGAAAGAGAAGCAAAGAAACAGACACAGACATAGGTAAATAGAGAGGGGAGAGAAAGAAAGAGAAGCAAAGAGACAGATACAGACATAGGTAGATAGAGAGGGGGAGAGAAAGATAGAGAGGGGGAGAGTGAGAGAAAGAGAAGCAAAGAGACAGATACAGACATAGGTAGATAGAGAGGGGGGAGAGAAAGAAAGAGAAGCAAAGAGACAGATACAGACATAGGTAGATAGAGAGGGGGAGAGAAAGATAGAGAGGGGGAGAGTGAGAGAAAGAGAAGCAAAGAGACAGATACAGACATAGGTAGATAGAGAGGGGGGAGAGAAAGAAAGAGAAGCAAAGAGACAGATACAGACATAGGTAGATAGAGAGGGGGAGAGAAAGATAGAGAGGGGGAGAGTGAGAGAAAGAGAAGCAAAGAGACAGATACAGACATAGGTAGATAGAGATGGGGAGAGAAAGAAAGAGAAGCAAAGAGACAGATACAGACATAGGTAGATAGAGAGGGGGAGAGAAAGATAGAGAGGGAGAGAGTAAGAGAAAGAGAAGCAAAGAGACAGATACAGACATAGGTAGATAGAGAGGGGGGAGAGAAAGAAAGAGAAGCAAAGAGACAGATACAGACATAGGTAGATAGAGAGGGGGAGAGAAAGAAAGAGAAGCAAAGAGACAGATACAGACATAGGTAGATAGAGAGGGGGAGAGAAAGAAAGAGAAGCAAAGAGACAGATACAGACATAGGTAGATAGAGAGGGGGAGAGAAAGATAGAGAGGGGGAGAGTGAGAGAAAGAGAAGCAAAGAGACAGATACAGACATAGGTAGATAGAGATGGGGAGAGAAAGAAAGAGAAGCAAAGAGACAGATACAGACATAGGTAGATAGAGAGGGGGAGAGAAAGAAAGAGAAGCAAAGAGACAGATACAGACATAGGTAGATAGAGAGGGGGAGAGAAAGATAGAGAGGGGGAGAGTGAGAGAAAGAGAAGCAAAGAGACAGATACAGACATAGGTAGATAGAGATGGGGAGAGAAAGAAAGAGAGAGTCAACGGATGACGATTAGAACAGAAGTGATGCCGCCGTTACTGACATAGCGTTGCAACGAACGATAGCCAGGGAGATGCGTTGGAACAACCAGGCTGACTCACGGGGCTCGTACCTAGACGTTGAAATCCTCCGTCCAATGTCCTGAAAATATTTAACAGTCTCTAGGCCAAGCACACCCGACGTTTCCACTGAAATTGGTTGGAAGACGAAACGGTCAGTGAGCGAGCTGTATTTTCCGCACTTTCTTGTTTCAACAAGCAGAGCCACCGTGCCGGGCTTCACCGCGGATTCTGCAATTCTTGCTGGTGAAAAGGAGTCGGAACAAGTGGCGTCCCAGATCAGCGGCTTTCCCGCTCGGAAAGCAAACACATTCATCCTGTCAGGCCTGCGACCGTCGCCCGTGTCCAGGCCATCTGGTTCAAGGACTGATCTGACATCATCAAATTGAATGACGTCATCCTTTATGTTTTTTATTCTTAAAAATGTCGGTTAAAGGAGAACAGATATCTGCACGAGATGAAACGTCTGTAGTAGTTTAATAGTCCCAGAAAATGTTGCAGTTGGTGAAGTGAAGTTGGTGGCCGCAAATCTTCAGGAAGGAATGAAATTCCCTCCGAGCTAGTGACATGGCCCCAAAAGACAAGACTTGTAGCACCAAAAATACATTTCACAGTATTAATCCTGACATGGTAATGCTGCAAACGTTCAAAAAGGAGATGGAGATGTATCAAATGTTCTTCCAGCGAGGATCTAGCCACCAAGATATCGT
>OY744545.1:14496601-14609101 GCA_963556195.1 Sepiola atlantica | reverse complement strand
GACGAAACTGTTGCATATCTATAGTAAAAATAAGACAATAAATTACAAATGAATAACACCAAACATTCATTTATTATGAACTGTTTAAAAAAGTTATGCAAATCAGGCATACAAATAGCTGTCTTTCGGTGTTTCGTTTCTACTATATATACAGTATTTCAAAATATTATGATGTATTATTGATTTAAATAACAGTAACCTGTTTTGATGATAATAAAGGAGTTATAAATAAAACAAACTTTTGCATCTATTCATTTAGATAGTGAGTACTTTTATCGTTTCATTGTTATCGACAGCTTTCTTCCAACGAAATATTTGATTCTGGTTCGTCAGTTTTTCCTGTGGATCGTTGCAGCATGTTCATAAGAAGAATAAAATGTAATTCGATTTACTTCCTTCCACAAAATACTTTGTCTGAGTCGAAATGGCCACCATCTTAAGAAAAATGTCGTAATTCTGTATTCCTTCATACAGAATTATTTCTCTTTCATTGGGAAAAAATATTTTGGAAAAAGTTCAACCCTTTCTCCTGTGATAGAGAAGGTGGTAACATGGTAGTGTCAGGGCTCTGCCTTCTGGAACTCTGGTTCTTAGCAAGGTCACCCATGCCGGGCAGGTCTCCCACCCAGCAGTGTTAAGGCTCTGATAAAAATCTAGGAGGAGTCAGTATCAGGATATGTCGTTCTCTGGTCGTCTCTGCCTTTGCGTCTGTAGCAAGCAAAGGTGTGTCAAGCTTGGAAACACAAATCCATGACAGCTTGTGCAGCCGCTATTTCTTTTGTGTTTTGGGTAAAATTTTCTCTGACTTCATATGCAACTGCTGGGCCTTGCTGTTCTCGGTGTTGACGGTGAATGTATAATCTTGCAGATCTAGCTACGGACAATGACAAGGACTTCATGCAGACCAGATAATCCTGAGACACAGTGTTCGTAGACTCTGTGCAAAAATTCTGATTTAGTCAACAATGACAACAATCAGCAGCAGCTGACACGAAATATTAGTATTGTTTGTAAGCTAATCACAAAAGTTGTATGTATTTGATTCTTTAACATGATTTTCTTTTTCTTTTGTTCGCTGCAAACTGAACGTGATCATCGAGGATGAAACTGGTCTGTCAGGAACCGATTTGCTGTCGGCAATGGGCAATCGAGAGGTCTGGAGGTCGGAATTTGTCAACGTTTCACCTACGTCTACTAGCGTCGGATGACCCAAGAAAAAGAAGAAGAAAGCATATTACCACTGAAGTGTAAAGGGCTACTGTGATTGGGGCCAGATTTAGGGGGAAATCTGGGTGGGGAGTTGGATAGCAAGATGTTTGTTCACATTACATTTGAATTCCTGCATGTTAGTACGGTCGGGGAAACAGAGAGCAGGAAGGGAATTCTAAAGGCAAGCAGTCCGCGGAAAGAAGCTATCAGAGTAGAAAATCTTCCGACATCTAGAGACCTCTACAGTGAAGGGGGGTGATTTTGTCACGATTCGGTGGGTTAGTGGGGTTTATGTTGAAAGGGTACAAGTGCAGAAAGTTAATGAGAACATATCGTATGTAAGTAGTTGTGAAACGTACACAGGGATGCAACACTCTGGTGATGCTACAGGGTTTGGTGCTTGGCAGACAGTGCAGGACCTATTAGTTTACCTAGAGTCTATAATAAAAGAAGTTCGCTACTTGAAATACTTGAAACGTTGATTTAAAATAATAAACATTTCATTCATAACTTTGTTGTAAACACGAAACAAAATCTTTCTCATTGATTCATATAGATAGATGAACATTAACATTTTGGTAATTTTGACGAAAATTTATTTATTTTTTTAAATGTGACCGTAAGGAAAAGAAAGAATGAATCAATTTGCCCTTTCACTTGCAATTTAGAAATAGATCGCAAATTGTTGAAAATCAAGTCGTTCACTCTAGAGAAAGGAACATTTGAACACAAATGCTAAATATTTATCGAGGAAATAAAACGAAATTGCGAAACAGGAATATTAGTTATATTAAAATCAAAACGATCATTGAATTAAAAAAAAATAACAAATAATAGTTAATTAATAAAAAATGTTTTTGGCCAAAACCAATATGCAAATTAGTTAACCTTGTGACTCATATCGCATATACATAGGCAGTATATAAAAAGATGTCCTGTGTATTGTGTAAAGTTAAATTAACTTGACATAGGGCGTTTGTAGGGACGTGGTCCAAAAAGTTAAATTAACTTAAAATAGGGCGTTTGTAGAGACGTGGTCCAAAAAGTTAAATTAACTTGAAATAGGGCGTTTGTAGAGACGTGGTCCAAAAAGTTAAATTAACTTGAAATAGGGCGTTTGTAGGGACGTGGTCCAAAAAGTTAAATTAACTTGAAATAGGGGTTTGTAGGGACGTGGTCCAAAAAGTTAAATTAACTTGAAATAGGGCATTTGTAGGGACGTGGTCCAAAAAGTTAAATTAACTTGAAATAGGGTGTTTGTAGGGAAGTGGTCCAAAAAGTTAAATTAACTTGAAATAGGGTGTTTGTAGGGACGTGGTCCAAAAAGTTAAATTAACTTGAAATAGGGGTTTGTAGGGACGTGGTCCAAAAAGTTAAATTAACTTGAAATAGGGTGTTTGTAGGGACGTGGTCCAAAAAGTTAAATTAACTTGAAATAGGGGTTTGTAGGGACGTGGTCCAAAAAGTTAAATTAACTTGAAATAGGGTGTTTGTAGGGAAGTGGTCCAAAAAGTTAAATTAACTTGAAATAGGGTGTTTGTAGGGACGTGGTCCAAAAAGTTAAATTAACTTTAAATAGGGTGTTTGTAGGGACGTGGTCCAAAAAGTTAAATTAACTTGAAATAGGGCGTTTGTAGGGACGTGGTCCAAAAAGTTAAATTAACTTGAAATAGAGTGTTTGTAAGGACGTGGTCCAAAAAGTTAAATTAACTTGAAATAGGGGTTTGTAGGGACGTGGTCCAAAAAGTTAAATTAACTTGAAATAGGGCGTTTGTAGGGACGTGGTACAAAAAGTTAAATTAACTTGAAATAGAGTGTTTGTAAGGACGTGGTCCAAAAAGTTAAATTAACTTGAAATAGGGGTTTGTAGGGACGTGGTCCAAAAAGTTAAATTAACTTGAAATAGGGCGTTTGTAGGGACGTGGTACAAAAAGTTAAATTAACTTGAAATAGGGGTTTGTAGGGACGTGGTACAAAAAGTTAAATTAACTTGAAATAGGGGTTTGTAGGGACGTGGTCCAAAAAGTTAAATTAACTTGAAATAGGGGTTTGTAGGGACGTGGTCCAAAAAGTTAAATTAACTTGAAATAGGGGTTTGTAGGGATGTGGTCCAAAAAGTTAAATTAACTTGAAATAGGGGTTTGTAGGGACGTGGTCCAATGAATTGTAATAAAATGCAGGGTCACCAAATTTGTGGCAACGTTTAAATTGGAATAAAAATGTTTAAAACAGAAAAACAGGTAAAAACATGCATGAAAGTTGAAATGAAGGAATAATGGAAAAAGGAAATATTATTTAAAGAACACAATATTTATACAAGACATTGATAGTTCATTTAAAATGTTCAGTTAAACGTTTATAAGTGTGTGCATGCGTGCGATGGTGTAGACATTTGTGTTATGTTTTGTGTTAGAGCGTGTGTGTGTATGAATGTGTGTGTGTATGAATGTGTGTGTCGGCTTTTGTCAAGATAGTTGTATGAATGTGCGTATGTGTGCATCAGTTGAGAATTGATAGATGTGCAGGCACTTGTGTGTGTGTGCCGCTTTTTGTCAGCAGGGTGTGTAGCATGTGTGGATGAATTGAATAGTATCAGCGTCTCCCAAGCCCAAGAGGGCGAGGGAGGTGATAACATTGTCCTCTTGTTGAGCATGTGTTGATTTTTGTCAACTGCTGGTTTCGCGACGAAAAACTCAGCTTTAATTACATTTAATCAGCTCCCATCATGTTATTTTTGTGCAAAAACAGGATTTTAATCACATAATGTGGCGGACGTAGTGGGAAACACATCATGTAACAGCCATTTTTGTTTTATTGGTAAAATTGGCGCTGGGAACTGATTTTGAAAGAAAAATCTCATTTCTTTTCTTAGATGGAATTTGGGGGCGTGGCTTGTGTGTTTTCATTCCAAGCCGTTGGTCAGTCAACATTAGAGAATTGGGATACATGTTGACCCCATACGTTTTGACTTTATTGTTGGTGCAAGGAATGGACCCAACTTTCGCATTTATTCATTTAGATTGTAGAGTTGAGGGAGAAGCTTGTTGGAGACAGCCATTTTGTAGTAGGGCTGCTGCGTCTGTATCCATTTTGTAGTAGGGTTGCTGCATCTGTATCCATTTTGTAGTAGGGTTGCTGCATCTGTATCCATTTTGTAGTAGGGTTGCTGCATCTGTATCCATTTTGTAGTAGGGTTGCTGCATCTGTATCCATTTTGTAGTAGGGTTGCTGCATCTGTATCCATTTTGTGGTAGGGTTGCTGCATCTGTATCCATTTTGTAGTAGGGTTGCTACATCTGTATCCATTTTGTAGTAGGGTTGCTGCGTCTGTATCCATTTTGTAGTAGGGTTGCTGCGTCTGTATCCATTTTGTAGTAGGGTTGCTGCATCTGTATCCATTTTGTAGTAGGGTTGCTACATCTGTATCCATTTTGTAGTAGGGCTGCTGCGTCTGTATCCATTTTGTAGTAGGGTTGCTGCATCTGTATCCATTTTGTAGTAGGGTTGCTGCGTCTGTATCCATTTTGTAGTAGGGTTGCTGCGTCTGTATCCATTTTGTAGTAGGGTTGCTGCGTCTGTATCCATCTGATTGGCCTTGTTTGAAATGAAGAAAAAGGGGCTCACAAGGTTTTCAGTTGAAAGGGCAAATTCTCTACAATTTAAATCGCTATTATTCAACAGGTTCGGAAAGAGTTATGAAAACAGCAGTCACCAATACGGACTACTTTTGAATGCGTAATCACTGTCCCTGTGAGCTGGCTTGTCCAATCAAATCACAGGGCGCAGTAATATCGTTAGTTCCCTAAGGGACTACTTATGTCCCCTTAGGGTTCGAGGAAAAAGATGAGACGACCTCCTGGCACCAGCTTGGACACATCGCAGAGAGCCCACCAGCGAGGAACGAGGAAACGCTCTCTCTCCAGCCGCCGTCGTCCACTCGACGACTACTACCAAGCAGCCCTAAGAACTCTTATATTCTTCCTCTTCCTCAGACGGACACTGTCCCACTCTCTTCTACCTATACAAAATGGTATAGGTAACCTTGAGTTAATAAACCCCTTTTTGATATAGTTACAGAAATACAGCTCACAGGTACAATGATTACGCATTCAAAAGTAGTCCCTATTGGTGACTGCTACATATGTACTATGGAAATTGGATTGAGTTCATTAGTTTCATCTCGTCTAGTAGAACCATTGCTAAAAGCGAGAAGAGAAATATTGTCTTGTTACCATAACATCTCAAACAGAAGCCGGGGGCACCGTATAGAAGCAAATAAATATTTCAAAGTGTAGTATCTGTTCCGATGGATACTGCACCCCATAGACTGGTGACGTCTTGTCCTTTGGGGCTTGATTCCGCCGGTCTGTGGGTTTGTCCTGTGCAGTTCTAGGAGGTCCACCCTTCCAGGCTTTGCCTCCCCTCTTTGGGGAGGAGTAAGTTTATTGCTTACTGCCTGAGGCGCCCCTACCGGGGAATGCCAACGAGGCTGCCCAGGCAATTTTTAATGGCCAGAGTGCTCACTTTCTTGGGCGCTGGCTTTTCAAACCCCACTTTCCCGACCCGACCTTGGGTCACATCTTACTTGTGGGAGTAAGATAAAACTGGCCTTGTGCCTAACTCCTGGAGATGAGTAAATAAGTTCAAACAGAACTTTTATCTCGCCTCTTGCCCAAGTCATGGCGAGAGGCGAGGGAGGAAATATGGTGTCTTGTCTGCACGTTTGACTGTTCGTAAAAGGCGCAAAAAAGTTTTCCGGAAGTTCTATCCCACACAAAAGTGTTTGGGCCAAATAACGCATCAATCGCTCCGCGAGTGAGAACAGGCAAGTGCAAACTAAAATAGATTGTAATTATGTAACTGCTACAAGACGTTATTCTTGTACTTTATCTTCTCGATGTCCAAGCTTGACAATCCCTGGCTCATTAATAACTTTATTTAATCTTAGCAAATAAAATACACTACGTGTGCGGATACTGATTGATTCAATAAACAGACAAAAAGTAAATAAAATATGCCCCCATTTTTTACGGCACTGATCCACTAGTTAGAAACTAAAAAAAATATTACCAGGAGAGTTTGAATTACCTACCAGACACCATCCTCGAGTGTCTTTGGTCTCTCAGGACAACTTGACATTAGGATACTTCATCTTACAAGTAAACACTGACAAAATATTCAAAAGTATTTAAAGCCCAAATAAGATCCACTCAACACGGCTATACACTTTCTCATACGAGGAATGCTGAACCTTTTCCTAGTGATGTTACCTCAAGTAACAGTACTTGGCTGGATACTCCACCAGACCAGATGAATTCTTGTCCTGGAATCCAGCAAAATTTATAAAAAGACCACAATAAAGATAAACCATAAGATAATTAAGTGGCCAATTGGGGAGAGGACAATTAGTGTTCTTCTATTTCTTTACTGACTCAACATTTGAGCGGCAGAGGAGGAGAATCTTGATTGAACACTCGATATTTATGTATTTCATATAGAAATCAAGTGTTGGCCCCTTCCTGGGGCAAACACTTGATTTCTGAGAACTTACTTACTGAATTGTGTTTCTGAATTTTTGAGATGAGGATTGATAATTTGTATAATTTCGATTATTCGGACTACTGTTCTCATCTTGAGTGTTATCATCACAACGTTTCGGACACTGTAAACTCCGGTTATGGTTATAATATTTTATTTTGTTTTATATATATATATATAAATTCCCGAAACAGTTTTTCATGGTAAACAACTGATGATCCCTTAAAATAGTGTTAGAAATAAACTAATATAATAACTGTAAAAAATAAATTGACTTACATGAGTGATTTTCCACTGGAAGACTTGGGACTATAATTTTTTTTAATTTTTTATTTTTTTTTTAATATAGTTTTAATGGTTGAGAAACTTCCGAGACTATATATATATATATATATATATATATATATATATATATATATATATATGTATATATATATATATATATATAAACTTTAAAAGGAGATTAGAGAGTTAATTCTCAAATCTCCTTTTAGAGTTTTTTTAATTTCAGATTTTTATAGGAAATTTTTAAAAAGAAATACCCTCGATAAAATTCTTGTAATTTTAGAAACTTTTTTAATATGTATCATTGATTCTTCACCCCTCTAATAAGAAGATTTTAAAATTTTAATTTTTAAAATTTAATTTTGAAAAGGAAAAATCTTTGGAAAATTTTGTGTTATATTTTTTAATATGTACCGGTGATTTGTTTATAAGTATCATCGTGTTTTTTCCTCTCCTATGCTAGCAACATATCCACCTGTGATTCTTTCTATCGTTGTAATTCATGGAACAGTAAAAGTAATGCTTTGATTCATTAAATGTTATATATATATATATATATATATATATATATATATATATATATATATATATATATATATATATATATATATATTTAGATTTTTCACTTATAAAATAGATCATTTAGTGAAGACCGGGGTTGTTCCAATAAAAACAAGCTCGATGATACTCGATTACAGAGTACAGAGCATTTATATGTGATTTTATGAAGGCTTACCAAATCATTCCTTTCAGGACACCAATGATCACCATTAAAGATATTTTTTCTTACAAATATTATTTATTCAAATTAAATGTATTTTCCTACACGTGTTTCACTACCAAGCAGGTACTTGCTTGGCAGATCATTAGGGAAATTAAATGTCTGGAATACTGGTTTCAACTGCCGACAATACACAATGTGGCGTTGCAATAGTTGAGGTCACTTAAGAAGAGAAGAGGAAAAAAAATAAAAATAAAAGTTAAAATTAAAAAACAAGGAAAAACAACGATAAAAAAAGAAAGTCCTAGAAAAAGTCTTAGAAAAGTAGCTCGTGCGTTATTTCTTCCACCAAGCCAACAAGCAAATAATCGATCCCAAATGGTTTTTTTGAATGTATTTGGGACCGATTATTTGCTTGTTGGCTTGGTGGAAGAAATAATGCACGAGCTACTTTTCTAAGACTTTTTCTAGGACTTTCTTTTTTTATCGTTGTTTTTCCTTGTTTTTTAATTTTAACTTTTATTTTTTTTCCTCTTCTCTTCTTAAGTGACCCCAACTATTGCAACGCCACATTGTGTATTGTTGGCAGTTGAATCCAGTATTCCAGACATTTAATTTCCCTGATGATCTGCCAAGCAAGTAACTGCTTGGTAGTGAAACACGTGTAGGAAAATACATTTAATTTGAATAAATAATATTTGTAAGAAAAAATATCTTTAATGGTGATCATTAGTGTCCTGAAAGGAATGATTTGGTAAGCCTTCATAAAATCACATATATATATATATATATATATATGTGGTTTTACTACTTATCACTATATATCACGACTTTTATTATTACATATTACTGTATATATATATATATATATATATATATATATATATATATATATATATATATATATATATATACAGTAATATGTAATAATAAAAGTCGTGATATATAGTGATAAGTAGTAAAACCACACATTAGAAACAAGAATAGGCTCCAAAATTCATACTAGAATTGTCTGTGGCGCAGTGGATATAGTACTAAGTAAAATTAAGTTCTAAGTTTGAAGGTTCAATCCTTGATGCAGGCGATACGAAGAATTGAGAATTACTCAAGACTTCTCCAAGCTATGGCTGACAGAAAGAGGATTAAATAAAGGATTCTGTTCGAAATTCCGTTCAGATTCCCGAGTTCGAAAAGATACACCTGAAGAAGGCTGGAGGTTACAGCGTCCAAAACGTTGTGATGATAATACCCAAGTCCGAATAATCTCTGACACTGCCATGTTGCCATGGGGACCGGGGGTATTGTTGTTACCGCATTTACGTGGAA
Organism: Sepiola atlantica; assembly: GCA_963556195.1. NCBI lineage: Eukaryota > Metazoa > Mollusca > Cephalopoda > Sepiida > Sepiolidae > Sepiola > Sepiola atlantica. Next base: position 14,600,022 of record OY744545.1, on the reverse strand, counting down.
ATATGCTTTCCGTTAGTTCCCCAAATTAATTATGAAAGCTTCACACGCATTTTATATTTTTCCTTCATTTGATTTAAAGCTTGCATTTCATTTCCTTCCATATCATTCTAAAATGAATTGATCAGCAGATTATTCACGAGTAACTTAATAGAAAGATACAATAATTGAACGACGCAGAAAGATTTATAAAAGAAAGAAAGCGGCAAAACCGAAAGAATAATAAATGAAAAAGGAAGAAAAAAATCAATTTTAAAAGAAAGAAAGAAAGAAAAATGTACAAAATAAGTAGAAAAAAGAACAAAAAATGTAAACGAAAGAAAGATTAAAAAAAATATTAAAAAGAAAAAAAGCAAACGAAGAAAGAATTGTATTTCCAAAGTACCCCTTCCCCTATTTTGGAAATGCAAAAAAAAAAAAAAAATGGTTACTCGTTTTATCCTATAGTAGGTGGTCAATAAATGGGGGAATATTTTACGTCATATTTATATAGTTAAGTAAACCCCATTCTAAAGTCCAATATATTATATTTAATGTTTCTAGGTATTTCTAGGGTGTTGCCGTGCAATCGCACGGAAAAAATCAAAAAGTCAAAATAGAATCTCATTTTTATTTTTTTTCTTGACGGTATGTGTGGGATGTTTAATGGTACATTTTTACCGAAAAAAATAATTAGAAAATAAAAAAGAAAGGGTGAATTTAACACCCTCTGCTAGACCCCCCCCCCCGCCTATGAGATTCTACACTTAAACAATTGTTGGAAAGAGGAAAAAGACATACTTTTATCATTTTGATGGGGGGATCAGTTTTGCATATAAATTTAACGTAAAATGATCCCCCATTTCCGGGGCATTCTAGTTTTTAAGGAAGTTAACCAAATATTTTTTTATGCTATGGGAGATAAATTCTGTGCGAATTTTTTGCTGAAAAGTTAGTAAAAAAATAAATAATTACGTACTCTATTACTAACCTTAGGTCCGAGTGGCAAAGCACTCCCTTAAAAAAACTACCTAAACTACCCTAAATCCGAGTGCCAAGCCCCCTCCAAACCCTTTAACTACCACTAACCCTAAGTCCGAGTGGTAAGCTCCACCAAGCAAAAGCCCTCGTAAAACCACGCATAAGCATCTAAAAAAGTAGACCCCTCCCCCCAAAAAAAATGCACAGGACTTATCTCCCATAGCAAAAGAAAATTGAACTAATTAAAACGCTAGAAATGGGGGATCATCTTACGTTAACTTTATATGCAAAACTCTAAATTTTTAAATAATTTTATTCTTTCCGTCAATCGCCTAAAAAAGGTAGGATCTCCTTTTTTGGGGGGAGGGGGTTATTTAGCAGCTGGTGTTAATCCTACACTAATACCAAAGAAATAAAACATAATTAGAAATTGTAGAAAAAATTAAGAGGAAAAGAAAGAGAACGAAAGAATTATAAAAAAGAAAACAATAATTTATTTTCTAAGAAAGAAAGAAAGAAAGAAAGAAAGAAAGGGAGAAATAATTAGAAAAGACAAAAAGAGAGAACGAAATAATTACAAATAAAAAAGAAAGAAAAAAAGAATTTTGTAAAAAAGAATTAGAAAAGAAAGAACAAATGAACGAAAATTAAAACGCACGAAAGAAAGAAGAAAGAAAAAGAAAATAAGAGTTACAAAGAAAGAAAGGAAAGAGAGGAAGAGAGAGAGAGAGAGAGAGAGAGAGAGAGAGAGAGAGCTATAAAGAATGATAGAGAGAAGTGAATAGAAATAGATAGATAGAGAGAGAAAGGTCAAGGTTCGTCTTATTTCCTTCTCAGTTTCAGCGTGGAAATCTCATTTCTCTTTTTAGCTTCACTCAGTCAACTTCGTCTCTCCATCCTCTCTTCTCTTGTTTTCATTTTTTGGGGGACGTCACTCACCGCATCTTTTTTCACTCTCCTCCACCAAAATCACAAACGCCTTCATTTATATTTACACATATATTTTAGCTTTCAAAATATCAAATAAGTAGTTCTTTGTTTCAACCACCAAATAATTGAAATATGGCCAGTCTAAAGAAAATTTGTATCGTCGGCTCTGGAAATTGGTAAGTTGAAACTTTCTTAGAATATATTTCATTTATATCGGATGAGTTTAGGCTCATTACTAGGTAATATGTTCGTATACATCCGTTCCAATAGTTTTTCAACATACTTTATTAGTTATTAGTAGAGCTGGGGCATGTATTTAGGTGCTTCCATTAGTGGCTCTGAGGAGGTCGCGTGGACCGAAACCTCATTTTTTTCATCTAAGCGAAAACTATTTCATATGATAAAATAATAATAATAATAAAAAAGCTTTCATATAAATATGTTTCTTACTTCAGTGCTACATGAGTAGAGCTTAGTAGCAATAGCAGTAGTTTATGGCAACTTAGCTGCACATAAAAGTTTGTGTTTTATTCTCGAGGGAAATCATCAGGCTAAATGCATTTTGCCATTTAGCCTGATTATTTCCTTCGAGAATGAAACTCAAACGTTTCTGTGTAGCTTACTTGTCATTAGCAATGGTATGATACTTATGCAAATTAGAACCCAAGCTAACGCTAACCGACACCATGTCGATTTTCGCTTGGGTCCTAATCTGCATAGTACCTATTTTATAATAAAGATTTCTGTACTTCTACAGAATTTGAACAGAACTGCTTTTTTGTTGTTGTTTAAACCCTAAGTTTTAGGTTTAGTTCGACAAAAGTCGATTTGGTTCGGTTCAAATTCTGTAGAAACACTAAGATTTTCAATGTATTTGAGTTCAATTGTTTTTTGTTAATTCACCATTAAAAATAGATCTAAGTAGTATATTGCATATTTAGTTTTATATTTTTGTAATTTCAGTTTTATAATATACATTATAAAACAAAACTCTCAAAATCGGAATAGAACCGAATTAAGACGGCATATCCTCAACAAATAAAGGGCGCATCGAATAGGGCTATTAATGATAAAAAAAATGTATTTAGCTTATTCTAATAATTAAAACGCTGTCAAAATGTGCGGTTTCACGTCAATCTTTTGAAATAGCTGGAAAATATTTTTTAAAGTAAACAAATAAAAATATTTTAGAGTGGGGAGGGTCATTTGTGTAAATCGATAACCCACTTCTTGACCAAAAAGCGTATGATAGCAACCATTACTTTTGTATTTTCAAAATAGCCACAAGTTGAAAATACAAAAAAAATGGCTACTCGTTCTGTCCTACGCTTTCTAGTCAAAAAGTAGGTGATCGTTTTACGTTAAATTTATATCGTGAAGTGACCTCCCCCCTCTCTCTCTAAAGGCTAAAATATTTAGGCTATTTTTAATTTTTCATGTTAAAATTGCACACAAAACAAAATATTATTTAAAAAATGTTTTCCCTTAACAGTGTGAGGACAAAGTTTGCATGATACACGTTGAAGATTTTTATTTAATTTATAAATACAACTTTTCTTCTTTTTTTTTTTTTTGATTTAAAATAAACAATAACGACACGTGACTAAACATATTTACAAATTAACCATTTTTTACTTTTGTTTCTTTTATTTTAAACAATTTCAATCAATCGTAATTTAATATAAACTTAAAAGATTCACAATTGAATAAAAATACTATTTCTATATTTTTTCACTTGTAAACAAGTCATGAAGCATTTTGTTCTATTGTATTCATCTCAAGTTTAAAAAATTAATTTTATTATTTTTAAATATCGTTAAAATTAACTGAAAGTGTTGGATACATTTCAAATTTGACTTAAAAATGTTCAGTTTTTATTAAATGATTTTATTCATTTTTAAAAATTTGTTTCCACGTGTTTTCAATTCTAAAATTAAAATTGAAAAATTTCAACTTTTTGTTTTCTTTTTCTTCCGTTAATTTTTTAAACCAATTTATTACTAAAAAAAAAACGAATTCGTTTTAATTTTAAATCTTTTTTTAAAACTTAAAAACAATCATTTAAAAAAAATAAATCTTGTTTTAAATGTTTTTTTTAAAAAATTATTGTGGAAATTTAAAATTGAAATCAAATAAATTCTAATTCAAATTCGATTAAAAAATCGTTTCGGTATTTTATTTTTTAAATTTTTTCAGTTTGTAGAAACTTTTAAAAATGCAAAAATCTCAATAAAATAGAAATTTGATGCTTCTGTCCTTTCATGACACGTTATGCCTATCTTAAAAAACCCAAATAACTAAAATGTGTAAACTTTTTCATGTACTTACGTGGTAGCTGAAAAGATTCTACACCAAAAATTACGCAAATTGATCCAGTATTTATTTAATAATAATAATAATAATAATAAAAACCGATTATATCTATCAGTAGCCATTTTGAGTTTTCCTGAAAACAAAATTTGAGTTATCTCCCTTGCCTAATAAGTAAGTATAAATGTCTACACTACAAATACGTAAGATCGTTTTTTTTCTTGTTTTTCTTATAATTTAATAAATACTGGATGAATTTGCGTAATTTTTTGTGTAAAATCTTATTTTAAGCTAACACGTAAGTACATAACGTTTATAATTTTCTTTAAATATTTACATGTCATCGTAAAAGTAAAGAAGCATCAGACATTTTAAAACATTCACAAACAAAAGTCAAATTAAACATTTAATGATTTTATGACTAACAGTTAAAATTAAAGGAATTAAAATATAAGAAAAAGCACTTATTAAATAAAACCGTACAACGAGTTAATGGTTTTGTTGACAAAAAATACGCCATTTAAATTGAAAACAATTTTGGATTTATCGGCTGTTAACTATACTGCATCATTGCCAATGAATATTAATTAAAATTTAATTCCAATTTGGCAAACAATGTTTTTGTTTACTAAACATAAGTTTTGAACATCGACATTTTTTGTATTTCCCTAAAGTTTATATTAACTAACGAATCGAATCCTTAAAAATCAAAGCTTGATTTAATTCTTTGATATTTCGAATAAGAATTAATTGTATAATTCTATTCTTTTTATTTTTTTGTTACATGTAAAAAATATAAAATCTTTATCGTAATATAAAATTGGGTAAAAAAAAATCGGTCAATGTTTTTTAAAAAAAGCTTTAAGATGTTTAATTTTCCTCATAATTATTTTCTAAAAGATTTTATTCATAATTCTTTAATAATAATTCTATTTCAAATATAATAAATTGAAAATAAGTATTAAAATATCGACATCTGACAAAACAAATCAATTCACGTTGTATATTTCTATAAAATTACAGACTTCTTTTTACTTAACTAAAATAAATATTAATAGGTTAGTTTATTTTAATAAACCATATTGATTTATTCTAAATTTTCTAAAATTGTGTTTCCTTCGGGAAATGCTTTTTTTCGTGCTATAAACTAAGAAAAGTACTTGATTTTTAAACTTTAATCGGTAAAATTCTATCCTTTGCCCCCACGCCGTCAACGAAAAAAAGAAATATTTTTTTGTGTTTCTTTACTTTCACGACGACATAAATTTTTTTAAAGAAATGTATAAACTTTATGTAGTTACATGTTGGCTGAAAATAAGATTGTACAGAAAAAATTACGCAAATTCATCTGGTATTTATTAAATTATAAGAAAAAAACAAAACGATCTTACGTATCTGTAGACATTTATACTTACTTATTAGGCAAGGGGGATAACTCAATATATATATATATTTTTCGGGAAAACTCAAAATGGCTACCGACAAATAAAATCGTTTTTAAAATTTTTAATTGAATAAATACTGGATGAATTTGCGTAATTTTTGGTGTACACTCTACAGTTTTCTTTTCAGCTACCACGTAAGTACATAACAAAGTTTATACATTTCTTTAGCCATTTTTTTAAAGAGAGGCCTAACATGTCGTCGTGAAAGTAAAGAAGCACTTTTTTAAATTTTTATTTTCGTCGACAACTTGAAAAATGACACATGAAAATGCTTTTTTGTTGACAATCATTTTTCCGTGGGTAATACTATTAAATACATAATTGAGTCCACGAGGTTAGGAATAAACAAAGAAAGCCACAAATCGAAAAACTAGACTTATACAGGGTTCGAACCTGTGACAGAATTAGACTTTTAGTGGGGTTCACTTTACTATATAAATATAACATATGATCACTCTGTTCTTTTTGATCAGATAGCGTAGGACAGAATGGGTAACTATTGTTTTTATATTTTTTGTTGTAATTCTAGACAGAAATTCTCTATCTGCCAATTTAAAGGCTTCAAAATCTCTTTCGAGTATTGAGGTCTTCGACGGAAACCCCGTGTTGAATATTTTGGTACTTATGCAGTTTACGGACCGGGTTGAAATAAACGTTATAATTTAGAAACCCATTTTCAACATAGGGGGTGGCGGTGGGGGATGATTAACTATTCTATACTTTCACCTAACAATTTGATAAACAAAAGATAAAAATTGAATTTAACTTGAAAATCGTATCTAAAAAAAATAGCCCGGTCCGTTTTTTTTTCAATTTAATTTTTTATTACATAAAAAAGGTCGTCACGGCGATTTTATTTTTTTCTAAATTATTTTTTTTTATCATGGCACTGCGAAATTCGAAAGTGATTTAAAAGTCTTTAAACTGTCGATTCGAAAGTAATGTCTGGCTAGTGGCTAGAATTAAAGTTTATATAAGGCTAAAATAATGTCAAGTATTATGGTTCATTTGTGCTAAAATACAGATTATTGTCGATTACCAATATATATATATATATATATATATATATATATATATATATATATATATATATATGCACTGATAGGGAAAAGGGTGGGGGTATATTGAAGCCGATAAGCTCCCAAAATGACTGCTAAATTTGAGTTTTCTTTGGTTTTCTGAATGGTGACGGGGCAAATTAATCCACCGTAGATACAAAATGTAAATAAAAAAACAAAAAAACACACTTAAAAAAAAGTTCCAAAACTGATAAGCTATGCGAGTCGATACAAGTTACATTTTCTTGCGTTTGGTAAAAGTTATTTGTTGTAAATTTTTTTGTCACCCCTTTTTTTCTTAACTATGGCTGCACAATCGCCGACTTTCTATTCGACAATTTAAATGCTTCCAAATTCCTTTCAAATTTCGAAAGATCACGAAAGTAATTCATTTTTAACTATAAACAAAAGATTAAAATTGCTGACTGATTTACAAGAAAACTGAAATGTATTCTGGTCTATTTAATTTCGTAATTTTTATTTTTTGTATTTTTAAAATAGGATTTCAATAAATAATCGATTAATTGTAAATAATAAAAAATACATTTAATAGTAAATAATCAAATAGTGTAAGTCACGTCGTGGCGAGAAACGTGCATGCACACCCGAGAAGTGTTCACCCAAATTTAATACCGATATCTACAAATTCGATGTTTATGCTGCTTGCGATGCGGACTAACCGATCAATTTTAGTCCAAAAAATATGACTCATACTATCTGTTCTCTGATACCGCACTTCATCTTTTCTGTCCTTGGTCAAGGAACGAGAAATCATTCTAGACTGAGGCAATCTTGAATTTTACCCCCAATCCAAAGTGTTCCTTTTGGAGGATTTGGGGATTAAAAACCGATCTTGTGTCTAACTCTGCCCTCTTGGGGAGGCAAGTAAATAGGGTCTTATAAATGAAATTTTTTAATTTTTTTAATTCTGCTAAACTAGCAAAAATATGCTCCCTCTGATCGCATATTTTTGCTAGTCTAGAAGGATGGTATCATAGTCAATGAACGTATACTACACTGACCTCCAAAGGGGGAGATAATTACTGAGAGGATTATGTCATGCCGAACAAACATAGACTGCACTACCCGCCCCCTCCCGAAAAGAAGTTAATGCCTGGGAGGATGATCATGTCACTAGAACAGATACTACACCCCGCCTCTGCAAAAAAAAAAGTAATCATGGGAGGATGTTATCATGAAGAACAAACATATACAATATACTATACTGCCCTCTCACCCCCCCCCGAAAAGAGAAGGTAATGTTTGGGATGATTCATCCCCCCAAAAGGAGGTAGTAATGCCTGGGGGTATCATGATGAACGAACGAACATACTCTACACTGCCCACCCCCTCCAATGGAGGGGGAGTAATGTCTGATAGGAAGTTATAACAGAACACATATTACACTGTCCACCCCCCTCCCAAAAGAGAGGTAATGCCTGGGAGTATCCCTCCTAAGAATAGAAGGTAAAGCCTGTGAGTATGATATCATAACATAACAGATAATACATTCCCTCTCCAGAGGAGGATCTAATACCCCCCCCCCCGCACTACACTCTTAAAAAAGAGGGGGACGGTCTTATTACAATAGCATAGATACTATACTACCCATCCCCAACAAAATAAAATAAAGGAGGATGTAATACCTGGGAGGATTCTCCCCACCCCTTGCAAAAGGAGGAGGTAATTCATAAAAGGACGGTCTTATGACAACAAAACCAATACTACACTACCTGCCTCTACTAAAAGACATTCCGATTAAATCATGTTATTTTTTTCATTCATTTAAAAATGTCTAGTCACAAAAACATTATTTTTTATGGTTTCTTGACCTTTTGATTAAGATCAAAGTGTATTTTTAACACTTTTGACCAAGGATGACCAACGATTCCCATCTCCCCACACTTTTGATGGCCTTGTGCCTAATTTGTTGTAAAGTTTTTACCTTATAGCAAATAAATAATTCAAACTTAGTATCTGTTCTCAGTATGCCAGTGACATCAGACGTTTTACTAATGCTCTTAAGTTTAAACCGGAAGTTCATGTAAATTGTTTCCCTTGAAAATGAAATCTAAGAAAGTTTTCAAAGCTGTCCTTTTTTTTTTTTTTTTAAATCACTTTAATTAATTTTATTAATAATTATAATATTACTATCGACAACACTATTTGTGTGTGTATGTATAAGAAAATTCTTGAATACTTTGTAAGTTAATAAAAAAAATAAAGTTACATGTTACTTTAAAGTTCTACCCCCCCCCCCATTGTAATTCCGGACTCAACATTAATTCTGGCTCAGATATATACGACTGTGTTATTTCCTAGTTTAGTCACTGAAATTATTAGTTTACATTTCGCTATTGTAGCAAACTTTATTCTGGAAAATGAACGTAAACTGAAGAAGTTATCAATAGACATTAGGTAAATTCAAAGCACCTGTGAAAAAATGCGTTATTTTTTGAATGTCAGAAATTACGGGGAGACATCAAGCAGATGTCGGTATTTGTGATTCGGTCCATGCGAGCAACAATATGTTCGTTAATTGTTATTCTGATGTTTCTTTATTTTACGAATACAAGGGAGAGTTTGTTGTTTAGATTAAAAATCTAGTGTACTATGTATACAATCGTAAAAAGGATAAAGATTAAATAGTTTCAGTAATTAAACCCAAATTCTCTCTATAAAGAACATTTCTCGGTGAATGTGAGGGACGTGAGAGTAAATATTAGTATCAGAGTGAAAATGTCTGCCACCTTGTTTGGAAAATACTTGGTACAGAGAAACGGCTAACCTGGAGAAAATTAAAGAAATTTTGAAAGGAAAAAAAAAAAGTTCATATATTCTCGAAACACGCATTAGGACTTGGCCTAGGTGGCTGAAAGAACTGATTAGCATATGAAGCTTTTTGTTTTAAACCTACAATAGCTAAAGCGACAGGAGAAAACTCGACTTTACTTTATTATATATATATAATTATAATAATACTACTATCTACAAAACTATTGTGTATATATAAGAAAATATGACAATACAAAGTAGAAATGTATATTACACAATATTAATTTATTAGAAAATGTTTATAAAATAAATATGCAAATTAGGAATACCTATCACTGTTTGTTTGCCGATTACTGTATTTAAAAATTTTCTTGTATCAGAATTAAATAAGCGTGTCCTGTTTTTGCATTTATTCATATATATATATATATATATATATATATATATTAATAATAATAATAATAATAATCCAGGTAAAACATCCACAAGGTAGTAATCCAAAGAATTTAAACCGGGTTTATAAAAAATGCTCAATATCGAATAGAGCTTTTATATATGATTATTTTTATTTACACAGACATGTACAAAATCTGCGACACTAGCATGTCGATGTTATCGATCAATAGTTATTATAAACTGAGATCTCATCAGGCAGTTAGAATCTGATCTTAACATTAGATCATATTTGGAAAGAATGAAATGGGGAGAAAAAGAAGAAAAGAAATTAAAAAATTTTAAATTTCTTTTCTTCTATTTCTCCCCATTTCATTCTTTCCAAATATGATCTTAACATTAAGATCAGATTCTAACTCTGCCTGATGAGATCTCAGTTTATAATAACTATTGATCGATAACATCGACATGCTAGTGTCGCAGATTTTGTACATGTCTGTGTAAATAAAAATAATCATATATATATATATCTATCTATATATATAAAAACAAAGTTGTCTTTATCTGTGTCACGGTATTAGTTAAACGATTGATCTAAGATTTGAAATAGTTGCCTTATTTATATCGGAACTTTGAACTTTTTTTTTTTTTTTTAACTCATTATTCAAAATTAAAAGTATGTCAAAATAACATTAGAAACAAATAGCCCAACATTTTAGCCGACAACTACTTTTCATGTCAAATGATCGTACGTATTTGATGGATTGTTTATTTGGAAGAGAAAACATTTTTTTTTTTTTTTAAATGGATAAAAAATATTTGATAAATGTTCATTAATATGTTTATTTTAATAAGAATTTAGAATTTTTATTTTTTTTTGTTTTTTTTTTATTTTGTTAATTTGGACAATTTTAGATGTATTTGGAGAGATAAAAAAATAAAACAACCTACGGCAAATTATTTTCATTAGATACGTGGCCATGTGGACAAAGCATTTGCCTTCAGTTCCAATATTTTATCCTATCATGAGTTCGAATCTCATACGAGACAATTTTTCTTTTTCTAAAGCATCCCAGTTATTTGTTAGTTATCATCAATCATCATCATCAGCATCATCATAAACATGAATATTATGTTTTAATAAAAAATGGATGATAATCTTGGCTATAAAATTCAACAAAAGTTGGGACCCAGAATAAATGGGCACTTCAGCTAGTAAATATTTATAGTATTATATATATATATATATATATATGCTCCCTCCGGTCACATAATTTGCTAACCTGAGAGGATATCATGATAAACGAACATACTACACTGACCACTCAAAGAAGGAGGTAATGGCTGAGAGGATGGTATCATTACCCCCCCCCCACACACACACACAAAAGGACTTAATGCCTGGGAGGATGATGTGACAGCAGAATAGATGGTACCACCCCCAAACGGAGAAGATAATCATGGAAGGATGGTATCATAAAGAATGAACATATATCATACTGCCCCCCCCCCCCCCCTAAAAAAACAGGGGGTAATATCTGGGAGGATCGCCTCATAAAGAGGGAAAGTAATGCCTGTGAGTATGGTATCATGACAAAAGAACAGATACTACACTACACCTCAAATAAAGGAGATAGTAATCCATGGGAAGATGGTCTAATGAGAACAGAACCGATACTGCACTACTCAACCCCATTAAAAGATAATACAATAATAGATTAAATCTTTTTTTTTACTTTTTCATTCATAAAAAAATGCCTCGCTATAAAACATTTTTTGTGGTTCCTCTGCCTTTTAGCTAATATCAAAGTGTAGTATCTGTTCTCAGCATTCCAGCGACAACAGATGTTTTACTATCAATGAAAATATTGCATATATATAAGGAAATATAAGAATGCAGAATTAAAACTGTATATTACAGAATATTAATTTATTAGAAGCTGTTTATGAAATAAATATGCAAATTAGGAAGACCTAAATGTGTTTGTGGGTATTTGCAGTTTACTATATATACGGTACTACAAAATAAGATTTATCATTGAATTAAACAAGCACAACCTGGTTTGATAGACGGAAAAAAAAAACTTTTGCATTTATTCATTTCGATACATATGCGAGAGTGAGCCTGGTCAGTAATGAAATGTTTGCTTATTTGCAAATATCGGGTGCTGTACTTAAGAACTAGTTCTAGTGGCCATACAAATGGAGGACCGGCTACCAATCTGCAATGCAGCAAACATGAAATATTTTTTTGCTCTATTTGTGTCGACCAGGCACTGGCTGGTGACCTGGGTAGGGAAGGCCTCCACCAGGTACAACTGCATTAAAAACACTGCATCGCAATGCACGAATGTGACTATTGTTTATATTGCATTCAATGGTCTATTGTGGTACGAGTGTTACATAATGGTGTTGCTTTCTTTGCCAAACAAGTGCAGCCCCCTCTCCAACCATCCGGTTGGAGAGGGGGCTGCACTTGTTTGGCTCTGCTTGTTAGGACTTTCATCTTTCTCCGGGTGGAGATTCTTGTTGATGATAGGAAATTACGTTCGTGGCCAAATCCTTATTGCTAATGAATAAAACACAAGGATAGTTCTACAAGACTGTATAGTTTTTATTGTATTATGCATTTTCATATTTAATATTAGCGTTATTTACCCGGCGTTACCGATGTGGAGATATATTGCTGGTTGGAAGGTTTCTTAGGAAAGAATAATTTCAAATACCGTCATGTTTACAATCTTTGCCTCAAATGAAAAGTATCCTAACGTCTTTTAGAAGTGGACGTCTCTTTCTGCTCATATCGTGATTCGACCTCTCAGGGTTAATACCATCAAAATGAGGAGGAAGAAAACAAGAAAAAAAAAAACTATAAGACAGTCTCGCCTGACAAAGTTGTTCTGCAACGAAAGCTTGCAAAAAATAAAAAATAAAAAAAAATAAATGAATTTTTCATTTAAATTGCACGATTGTTGATTTTCAAAATATTTCACTTAAATACATTCTCATGCTTGCCTCAAAGATGTTGTCAATTTCCTTATATATATATATATATATATATATATATGAAGAATTTGAATGTAAAGCGCAGTAAATCCAATTTGTTTTGAGACATGAAACAATAAAAGTGTGCATATATAAAATCAAAACTTTAACTAAAAGCTTATCTTAATTGAAATCAATAATAAGAAAGTATGTCGGTATCATATTATGTAAAATATGATTTTGGAGTATGGTCAAGTGTTTAAATGAACTACTTTTTTTAGTAATAACTGTAATTTTGGAAATGGCATTTATCGCGTTTTGCATCCAAACTATTCATATGTAAAGCAAAGTTGTCTGTATGTGTGTTGCGGCATCACAATTAAATGGTTGATCTAAGCGTCAAACGAACTGCAGATTTGGAATTGGCACCTTGATCCGATATCCTTATCAATGTCAGAAGTTCTTGAACCTTGTTTATACTTATTATTCAAAATTAAAAGTACATAAAAATAACATTAGAAGCAAATATTTCGACATTTTTAGTGTTCCAGTGGGTCAAACAACATACTTTTCACGTCAAATCATTGTACGTATTTGACATGTTTTTTTTATTTTAAAAAGAAAACATTTATCCTTTTAATTTTTTTTCTTAAAAATGAATAAAAAATATTTAACAAACAAACATTAACTATATTATCTAAATGAATAAATGAATAAAAGTTTTTATCATTTATACAACATAATTTTTTAGAAATACTCTATACATAGTACAGCCGAAAGATCCAAAGACAATCATTTGAATGCCTAATTAGCATAACTATTTTCAAGCAGTTCATAATTAATTAATGTTTGGTGTTATACATTTGTAATTTTATTGTGCTATTTTGTCTCCATATATGCAATAGTTTCGTCGATATTAATTCCTTCTTTGCGTGTCTTTGAAGTGTCATCATGTGGTCATACAACAGTTCCCCACTTTTTGTATGCAGTCCTTTGCATTATTGTTGTGCTCTGCAAGATCTTTCAAGCTGCACCGGTTGCGCAGTCGGAGGCAGATAAGGCAGTGTTGCATCAGCATCATATGATCCTCCTCTCCATTCATAGATAGCTGAGTCAGTTTTGTAGTCCCATCTACTCATAGCAACTTTTAATTGGCCCATTCTCATTCTCTGGCAGGTATAGTTGTTCCCACTGGATCCAGGGTGCCTCTGAACCGGAAGGGAGTGCCTCTGAACCGGAAGGGAGTGCCTCAGAAGGGAGATTTCCATGCCAGTAGGAGGGGCCATTCAGTTGTCGTGTAATATTATTAATTAAACTAGTTTAATAAAAAACAAAGGATAACTTAGTAAAAAAACATTGCTACCTAGAATTCTTATTGGCAGGCGAAAGCAAAAAAATGGAAGGGAGCTGGTGGCCGTAGTACTAGTTTTCTCTTTCTCTCTCTCCTTTCCTCTCCCTGTTAACGACATCGTCTTTTTCTCAAGTGAATTGATTTCTTATTTCTTTTGATTTCATTACTGTCTTATTTAAAAGAAATAAATTTGTATCAAAATAACCAAGATCTGAATGTTCATCTATTTATACGAGTAAATGCGAAAATTTTAGTTGTTTGCAACAAACTTATGAATAAAATGTTTATTATTAAAGATTTTTAAGTATCTCAAGTAGCTAACTTTGCAAAGCAATAGCGAGATGGCAAAATCAGCTAGTATTATTTTTACATATATATATATATATATAGTCTCGAAAGTTTCTCAACCATTAAAACTATATTAAAAAAAAAAAAAAAAAAAAATTTAATAAAAATATCTGCATCTAACATAGTTTTTATGAAGGCATTTTGCCCCTTTCTTTATGTCATATATATATATATATATATATATATGACATAAAGAAAAGGGCAAAATGCCTTCATAAAAACCATGTTAGATGCAGATATTTTTTATTAAAATCAAAATAAAAATTTTTTTTTTATTTTTCATCTTGAAAAACGAAAAACAAATTTTTATTTTTGATTTTAAAATATCTGCATCTAACACATGGTTTTATGAAGGCATTTTGCCTCTTTCTTTGTTTTAAATTTTAAAGATGCTTAAAAAAATGAACTTTCCCAAATTATATATATATATATATATATATGACTAGCAGGGCTACAGGGCAAAAGCGTAACATATTTCTATTAAAACTTTCTCTCTTTCTTCTCTGCCCATCACATTCCTCTTTAGCTGGACACACACACACACACACACACACACACACACACACACACACACACACACACACACCTTTCCTTTATATATTAGATTCCTCGAGGAATGAGTTGGCATTTTCTTTTCAAATTAGTACATAACATTGAAATACAGTTGCTTTCTTCATTGATATAAATTTTTTGAAAGGTCCAAATACAGGTGCAACACCAATTTTCTGGCACCCTTGGTTCCAGGGCATTGATGGATTAACCGTTTTACCGGACCATTTGATTTCACCATACTGATAGCCCCCCCCCCCCCCCTCCTGCTAGTAGGGGAGCATGCCAAGTTCGAATCCAGTCAGTTCCATAGGATAACTTTCACTTACAGATCTTGTCAACCTTCATGTTGTC
This sequence comes from Sepiola atlantica, assembly GCA_963556195.1. Classification (NCBI taxonomy): domain Eukaryota; kingdom Metazoa; phylum Mollusca; class Cephalopoda; order Sepiida; family Sepiolidae; genus Sepiola; species Sepiola atlantica. The sequence goes on along the minus strand of OY744545.1, from coordinate 14,584,567 downwards.
CTTCCTATAAGTACCAGTTAAGATGTGAGATGAGTAATTGCTAGCCGAGTAGAGATCACAAAGGCTATCAGGGATGAACGCCATCTCCTTCATGGACGTGAACCAACAGTCCAACAACTGAAGTCAAGAAGATTTCTCAGCTATGTCGAACCCCTAACAACATCTCAGGAAGAAACCAAGCTACAGCTGTGGACTAGACGGCTAGAGAATGCCCCACCCCCCTCCTACTGACATGAGAATCTACCCGTCTGAGGCCCTCCCTCTCAGTTCAGAAGCACCCTGGCTCCAGTGGAAAACACTTAACCACCTGAGAACGGGAATGGGGCGATCAAAATTTGCTTTGAGTAGTTGGGGCTACAAAACTGACCAAACCATCTGCGAATGTGAAGAGGATGACCATACGATGCAACACTGACTTTTCTGTCCCCTATTGCCCAAACGATGCAACTTGAAAGATATTGCAGAGTACAACAATAATGCAAAGGACTGCATAAAAAGTGGGAAACTTTTGTCTGACCACATGATGACACTTCAGACATGCAAAGAAGACCAGGTTCTGAAAGAAATTGGGAGGGGGGCCAATAACAGCAACAGAATAAAAAAAAAAGTCTTAATTTACCCATGAAATTTTTAATGAAATTCACAATCCTTTTTACAATCCAGCCATATATAGTACAAATAAACTTCAGTCTATGCCTGACTTGTCCACCAAGTTTCAGTTGTTAATGTTCAACAGTTTTTGTTTTAAGTTAACTGAAGTTGGCAAAAACATGTGACTTCCAAAAGAAAAGTGATCTTCCTCTTTTTGGCTGACAACTGAAGCAAGCAGAAGAAAACGTTCCCGGTTGCGCACAATGTAACGATTGTAGAGTGACAAACTGTCTGTCTATTCATCTGTCTTTCTTTCTCCGAAGGGCAGCTCACACTTAGATACTTAACCCTGTTTGTGAATGTTCCAAGTTGTGTGCATTAATAAAGATCGGCGTCCGAGTGATGCTATCGAGAGACGATCACGAACCTGGTCTTCCGACGATCACGAACCTGGTCTTCCGACGATCACGAACCTGGTCTTCCGACGATCACGAACCTGGTCTTCCGACGATCACGAACCTGGTCTTCCGACGATCACGAACCTGGTCTTCCGACGATCACGAACCTGGTCTTCCGACGGCAAAAATGGGTTTATAATGGTTTATACACAAACAACCGAAATTGATACAAATTATTTAGTTGCTCTCATGAATTTAGCCAAGTATAGAGTCCCCCCCCCCCCCAAAAAAAAATGCCACTAACAGGATTGTTAATGAAATTCACAATCCGTTTCTGCAGTCCAACCATAGTTGGTACATATAAACTTCAGCCTATGCCTGACTTGTCCACTAAATTTCAGTCATAAATGCTCAACAGTCTTCGTTTTGATCACTATTCAATGATAAGCACACCTGGATACACTGTGCAAAATTGTCAACAACTTCGACCCACTCGTCTCTTGGCACTGGCCTGATTTTAGCTGTGATGATAACCCCTGGATGGGGGTAAAATCTGGTGAGTGTGAAGCCCATTCAGGATCACACCTCATGCTGATGAGATGATCACCAAAGTGTCCCTGCAATCATTCCGAGTCATTTTAAAGTGTGGGCAATTGCAACCCCACCAGAAGATTATCTGCAAAGACCACTGCACGCGATCAAGAACACTGCATGGGTTGGCCAATAAGTTTGTTAATTTTTTTTTTTAGGAAAGAGGACCCTAAACATCAAGCTTAGAAACATGACCGAGTTTATGCAATTCATTTTCCACGCTCGATTTGGGAATCTTGAGAATGTATGCAATTTGTCTGGTTGTTCAAATACGGCTTTCACTTGGTCACTGTCGCTCATCTTTGGCTGGCCAGAGCGAGGAGCATCCCCATTGAAAAATTTCCTTTTCGGAATCGAGGAAACTATTCCTGGCACACGCGTTCTGTAACAGCATTCTTCCCATACACTTGGCAGGATGTGGCAAGGGAGGAGTGTCGTTGACAATTTACACATTGTATCCAGGTGTGCTTGCAGTGATGCACGTTTGGAGCGGTGAACATTGAAATATTATCTCTAACTTGATAACCTTGGTTAAGACTTTAACTAGAAAAAATATGCATATATATATATATATATATATATATATATAATAATAATCCAGGTAAAACATCCACAGGGTAGTAATCCAAAGAATTTCAACCGGGTTTATAAAAAGTGCTCAATATCAAATAGAGCTTTTATATATGATTATTTTTATTTACACAGACATGTACAAAATCTGCGACACTGGCATGTCGATGTTATCAATCAACAGTTATTATAAACTGAGATCTCATCAGGCAGAGTTAGAATCCGATCTTAACCTTAGATAATCTAGTGTCGCAGATTTTGTACATGTCTGTGTAAATAAAAATAATCATATATATATTATACACGCGTCGTTGAAGACCACAGAGTTTTCTTTCTTCGCTATCTTTCTGGTTAATTTCTCGACGCGGTGAGCGATTCGTCGGTTTTCTGGTGTTAATTGGTGGAGTATGGCACCTAACGTTGTATCGTATATGTATATATATATATATGTATATTTCGGCAGCAAGTCAGTTATTATACATGCGTCGTTGAAGACCACAGTTTTTTTTTTCTTTCTTCGCTATCTTTCTGGTTAATTTCTCGACGCGGCGAGCGATTCGTCGGTTTTCTGGTGTTAATTGGTGGAGTATGGCACCTAACGTTGTATCGTGGGCCATTCCTCGAGCGCTTTCGGTCTCGCGACCGTCTTCAGAAGGCTGTGTCTTATTAGTAAGAGCCGTATTTTATAATAAGACACAGCCTCTTGAAGACGGTCGCAAGACCGAAAGCGCGCGAGGAATGGCCCATGATACAACGTTAGGTGCCATACTCCACCAATTAACACCAGAAAACCGACGAATCGCTCGCCGCGTCGAGAAATTAACCAGAAAGATAGCGAAGAAAGAAAAAAAAAACTCTGTGGTCTTCAACGACGCGTGTATAATAACTGACTTGCTGCCGAAATATACATATATATATATATATATACATATATATATATATATATTATAGATACGAGGTAAATAAATTTGACATATTCATTTACATACGTTCCAAGAATTCAACATAAACAATTTCGTGTACGATCGTTTCTGAGACAATATGGATTTTTATTGATATCAAGTCTCTTCATCAACACAGGGAATCGGCACCAAGTTTGAAGTTAAACCATAGCATCGCGACTATAATTGTGCAGACATTTCTCAGTTATACAGCAATTCGAGAGGTTGAGGAAAGGTTAGGATATGATAATTACAATCCACTTAAAATAGGTGACAAAGCAATTATATCGAACACACAAAAGGAATAAGGGAAATAAAAAATTAAAAAGCGTACAATAGAAAAAAAGAATTTTTTTTTACAATTACAGATTTTTTCCCTAAGAGAAAAATTCAAAAATATAAGTTAGAAAAATTAATTAACATTTAAATCCACCATTAATTAAATTGAGTAGATATTCATTTAGTAGAACTACTCCAAGAAACATTATCCTAAAAATATCTTAATAAAAAGCTTAAAAAAAAAGCAAAGTTTATAATTGGCAGTTTAACACTTGCACTGAATGAAAGTAAAAGTTTAAAGATAATTATAAAAATATTAGAAGAATAAAAGTAATAAATAAAATAATGAACTTGAAAAAAAGTAATAAATAAAATAATGAACTTGAATAAAAGTAATAAATAAAATAATGAACTTGAATAAAAGTAATAAATAAAATAATGAACTTGAATAAAAGTAATAAATAAAATAATGAACTTGAAAAAAAGTAATAAATAAAATAATGAACTTGAAAAAAAGTAATAAATAAAATAATGAACTTGAAAAAAAGTAATAAATAAAATAATGAACTTGAAAAAAAGTAATAAATAAAATAATGAACTTGACAAAAAGTAATAAATAAAATAATGAACTTGAAAAAAAGTAATAATAATGAATGAACAAATGAACAACCGGTAATTCCACATTTTTGGTGGTGTGTGTGTATATATATATATATATATATATATATATATATATATATATATATTAATTTTCTTATCTTTTTGGTTTTGGTGGGATAAAACATCATACCAGATTCCAGACATTCACCTGCAATTTCAGAGATCCCAACCGAGAGATCTTTTTAGTATTCTAACCGTCCCTTTAAGTGTAATTGTTTGGATCTCTCTTGCACTTAGTTTACCGGATATATTCGCCAGGGAGTTTTTGAAATTCTTTTTTATGAGCGTATTGGCTCCTATGATTATTGGAATGATGGAGATTTTCCTAAGATTTTTATTTATTTATTTTTTTTCATGTCATACATAAGAACTTTGTATTTCGTTATCTTCTCTCTCTCAACTCTGTTTAAGCCAGCATCATTAGAGACGCTGACGTTAACTAGGGTTGCTACTTTCTCCCTCTTTTCTCATAGTACTGTCAGGTTTATCAGCTCCGTTTTCTAGGTAAGTAAGCTGCAAGGATTGCATAGTCATGATGGATGGTTTATGACTCATTTTCAACAGTTCTTTCTGGTATATGTTCCCAGGACTTGCTGCTACACTGGATATTCAAATTTTTACATATGATCCAGTGCAGATATTTACACACTCCATTGTATAATAGCCGTCCTTCAGAAGAATATATATATATATATATATATATATATATATATATATATATATATATGGAAGATGAAAAAGGAAAGCCAAAACTTATTTATGCTTTGTCTTTTATTGAAGACTTCCTCAGGATGAAGAAACATGCAGAAAAATCATACAGTTACTGATTTTGAATTGCCAGAAATTGTCCAAATTTCGGCATGGCTGTGGATGAGAACAAGCAAAAAAATGAAAACCGCAATTTAGGCTAGTTCGTTATCAGCAGCAGTCTGTGCAGTTCAAAGGAAGCAATAAGTGAATGGGGTGACGGCTTGGATTTATTAGTTCCCATATCTAGTTTTAGCTAAGGAGTTTCTGGGTCAAAATATGTCACAGCCGAGCTTGGCCGATAATGAATGTGGGGGCAGAAGTCTGAATTTATTATTGAATTAGAAAGGGAAAGAAAAAGAAAAACAGTTATTATTTTTTATATGAATGTAAAAGCGTGGAGATTTTTATTTTGAAACGCAAATTCTGATTAAAAAAACGAAAAGTTTTGTCATACGGAGAGAGGAGGACATCATACCTATTAGTTTGTTTATTCAAGTGTGAATGTATTAATTTATTCCTATTTGATTACTTTATCTGTGTCTCGATAAATTTCTTGTAATATGTGTAAAAGTGGGTTGGAAATATAACTCGTTAATTTATTTATGTATGAATGTGTTTATTTATATTTATTTAGTTCTAGATTTGTGTATTAATAGATCAATAATTATTAAAAGTATTTATGATTATACAAGTGTATGTATATGTAATATGTGAATATAAGTAATAAAGTGAGTATATAATATTCATAGTGTCTTAAATAATGTGTGAATGTATTTATTTATTCTCATTTATTTAATTATTAGTATATTATTAATTAAACAAATATAATTATGAGCATAAAAATTGTATGCATGTGCAATATGTATAAATAAGTGTGAGAAGAGATGGAAATGAGATCTAATTTATTTATGTGTCTTTATTTATTCCAATTTATTTAGTTATTTGTGTATATTTATTAATAGAAGATGTGGTATGAGTTGGTTATCCAAGTTCTGATGTTAATTTTGGTTCCACCATAATGAGTTTGCTAATTAGTGGAGATAAATTATAGAAACCATTTCTTTGTTTGATTGTGTTGGAGTTTATAATGAATGCTGCTGTAAGTAGTCTGCGTCAAGATTTATTTGATATGCATTTAATGATTTTAGCCTGTTCAAAATTGAATGAGTGGTCATGTTCTGCAACGTGGGAGAAGAGCGTGTTAAGGGAGTCCCTATTTTTAATGTTTCTCTTGTGTTCACCCAGCCCTTTAAGTTCCCATTGAGTTTCCCCTATGTATATTTGATGACAATTATTACATGGGATGGAGTATATACCGGCGTTGGATGGTGATTGTTTACGGAGGTATTTTGAAGAGTTTATGGTTTGTGATGTGGTTTGTATGGTTGGAATTCCTAGTTTATGAGTGTCGCAAATTATTATGTTATTGGAATGAGTGGGTAAAAGCAGATGTTTATTTATGAGAGAAGTATTTGTTTGAGGTTCTTGTTTATTGTTTTTGAGAATATCTGTAGGGCTTTTTTCTTAGCATTTAGTATGAACTATGTGGGGTATTGTAGGTTTTAAAAAAGTGTGTGATGTATTTGATTTCCTCATCAATATATTGAGGACTGCAGATTCTGAGAGCACGTAGGAAAAAGCCAATTATCATACCTGTTTTGATCTTGTTGTTGTGTAAATAGAAATGTATGTAGTCGTTTTTTTGAGTGGTTTTGCGGTGTATTTTGAAAGATAGTTTATTTGATTTTATTATGAGTGTCTAAAAAAGGTATTAAGTTATTCGGATTCATATGTAAATTTTATGGAAGGTTCAACTGTATTTAATTTGTTTTTGATGTCTTCAATTTTTGTGTCATGGGGAGAAAAATTAAAATGTCATCAATATATCTGAAATACTTAGTGTTGGGGGTAATTTAAATATAATATATATATATATATATATATATCTGTTGAGGGATGGCTACTATTCAAACAAATGTAATTTTGTCCGTTGTACATTTACTGTCATATTTTGCTTTGCCAAGGAAGTATTTTAAAGGCAATGGATTGTTTTGTTTTTTGGTTTTATTTTTTTTATACTTGTATTTTGTTGTTTTGTGAGTTTATTATTAATTAGTTTTTATCTTGGATTTGAATCCTTTGATTTTTCAGACTTGGAACTTTAACTGTTCGGATTTTTTGGTTTACACTCCAATCTTCACCTTATATCTGATTCCTTGGATATTTTTACATGGACATTTTATACTTCTTCATTGAAGATGATTTTTTTTTTGCTCATAACTGTTTATATTTTATATTTTCAAATTTTTGCTAAACAGTAATACAAATTTTACTGATTTATTCTGATTTTCCTCTGATAAGGGCTTATTTTTGAAAATCCATGGATTAAGGAAAAGAAAAGTTTTTTTAAATATATTCCTTGTTTGAATTAATTAATGATCTAATAAATATTGCATTTTATTCAATTTTTATTTTCATCATTCATTTTCTTGTGTATGTATGTGTAATATATATATATATAAGTTATGAAAATATATTTATGGTAATTAAGCTACACAGAAGCTCCTGCATTTCATCCCCGGGCGAAATCTTCAGGCTAAAATGCATGGAGTTAGTTTTGCTGGGTGTTTTTATATACACGACTAGCTAGTTAACCAATCAGATTCTTGGTTCTTCTCTTAGCCAATCGTTAGGCTTCTCACGAACAAAGGTCCGGTTAATTTCACTTCCTATTCTTTTCTGTTTTCTATAGAGTGGCCTATCCCTATTTCTTTGTTGTGTTAATATAAAAAGTGACCTTATTTTAACACATGGTTCCTTGTATTTCTATTTTAGGTTTTAGTTTAGTTTTTGTTTGTTTGTTTATTTATTTATGTATTGTTAGCCTAAAGTACATTTTATTCTGTGCAGGCAGCTGTTTGCTATCTCACTTCCACAGTTTAATTGATTTTGGGAGCCTCTGTGTAGCTTAATTGCCATAAATATATTTTCATAACTTACTACCTAGCTCTACTTACGTATCGAGCACTGTTGAAGTAAATACTGAAAATTGATATATAGAAAATTATATCTCCTTATAAAATTTTATGTGGATACCTGAAATAGTAATATATATAAATATATATATATATATATATATATATATATATATATTTATATTTATTTGTGTGTGTGCATGCGACTATATATATATATATATAATTAACTTGTTACAAATATCCAGGGGGTATGAATCCGAAGGAAGTTGAAACCGGGTTTATGAGAGTGCTCAATGAAAATTCAGAGCAAAATATATATTTTTTGATTTTATTCCATTAGTTGCGACAAAACAAGTTTTGTTTCATTGGTGCTAATAGCGACCAACTCATCGGGCCGGCGAAAGGAATTCCTTTCGCCGGCCCGATGAGTTGGTCGCTATTAGCACCAATGAAACAAAACTTGTTTTGTCGCAACTAATGGAATAAAATCAAAAAAAAAATATATATATATATATATATATATATATATATATATACACACAATGTGCTAGGTGTACTAATAAAATATTTCTAGGTGTGGAGAAAGAAGAATCAGGTTTTGTTTGACAATTACAAAGGTGGGGTGGGTTGTGTATACAATTATCTTTTCAGTGCAAATATTTTTCTTTTTCTGAAGTGAATGGACTGACTTGTAACAGCCATGACTCTGGTCAGCTTGAGCCGATACGGCCTCTTGGACCATCACAGTCCACTTTCAACAATCATGAGCTAGGTCACACGATATAACCAATCCCGATTCCATAGTTAAAGACCAACTACATGATAGTGCTACTAGGTTGCCGTTAATTGTTGCCGCTCAGGTCTTCAGCTGCCGACCAGCACGTTAGCATTAACACCTGGTGGATTAGTTCTCCCTCCGGGTGCCGAGCTACATGCCCAAACTATCTTAAACGGTGCTGGAGAAGGATGGTGGCAGAAGTCAGAAATTCAGGCATCGACGGAGATCTTGAGTTGGTACTCAATCCACATGGCGGTAGTGAAGTAAACCATGGAGAAGAATCGCCCACACCATAGCTTGATAGATACTCCTTTTCAGTAGGCTATGCTGCAGGTGATCCTTCTCTATATTTGCGAAATGTGGCCAATGAAAACGGTTAATCTGCATAGTAAAGTAAATGAACATAGAATTCCAAACGTGTATAATTTAAGAAATGCATATTTGAAAACTCATGGGGCCTGTGGAAATTCCACAGTTGCTTTCTTCATACTATATTTGTGAAATGTGGCCAATGAAAACGGTTAATCTGCATAGTAAAGTAAATGAACATAGAATTCCAAAAGTGTACAATTTAAGAAATGCATATTTGAAAACTCATGGGACCTGTGGAAATTCCACAGTTGCTTTCTTCATACTATATTTGTGAAATATGGCCAATGAAAACGGTTAATCTGCATAGTAAAGTAAATGAACATAGAATTCCAAACGTGTATAATTTAAGAAATGCATATTTGAAAACTCATGGGGCCTGTGGAAATTCCACAGTTGCTTTCTTCATACTATATTTGTGAAATATGGCCAATGAAAACGGTTAATCTGCATAGTAAAGTAAATGAACATAGAATTCCAAACGTGTATAATTTAAGAAATGCATATTTGAAAACTCATGGGACCTGTGGAAATTCCACAGTTGCTTTCTTCATACTATATTTGTGAAATATGGCCAATGAAAACGGTTAATCTGCATAGTAAAGTAAATGAACATAGAATTCCAAACGTGTATAATTTAAGAAATGCATATTTGAAAACTCATGGGACCTGTGGAAATTCCACAGTTGCTTTCTTCATACTATATTTGTGAAATATGGCCAATGAAAACGGTTAATCTGCATAGTAAAGTAAATGAACATAGAATTCCAAACGTGTATAATTTAAGAAATGCATATTTGAAAACTCATGGGGCCTGTGGAAATTCCACAGTTGCTTTCTTCATACTATATTTGTGAAATATGGCCAATGAAAACGGTTAATCTGCATAGTAAAGTAAATGAACATAGAATTCCAAACGTGTATAATTTAAGAAATGCATATTTGAAAACTCATGGGGCCTGTGGAAATTCCACAGTTGCTTTCTTCATACTATATTTGTGAAATATGGCCAATGAAAACGGTTAATCTGCATAGTAAAGTAAATGAACATAGAATTCCAAAAGTGTACAATTTAAGAAATGCATATTTGAAAACTCATGGGGCCTGTGGAAATTCCACAGTTGCTTTCTTCATACTATATTTGTGAAATGTGGCCAATGAAAACGGTTAATCTGCATAGTAAAGTAAATGAACATAGAATTCCAAAAGTGTACAATTTAAGAAATGCATATTTGAAAACTCATGGGGCCTGTGGAAATTCCACAGTTGCTTTCTTCATACTATATTTGTGAAATGTGGCCAATGAAAACGGTTAATCTGCATAGTAAAGTAAATGAACATAGAATTCCAAAAGTGTACAATTTAAGAAATGCATATTTGAAAACTCATGGGACCTGTGGAAATTCCACAGTTGCTTTCTTCATACTATATTTGTGAAATATGGCCAATGAAAACGGTTAATCTGCATAGTAAAGTAAATGAACATAGAATTCCAAAAGTGTACAATTTAAGAAATGCATATTTGAAAACTCATGGGGCCTGTGGAAATTCCACAGTTGCTTTCTTCATACTGTTGATTATATTTCTCTTAAAATATAAATGTCTGTCAGAGTGGATAATATTAGACGATTTCCTTTCTTCTGTAAAAATAATTTATTAAAATAAAATCGATTTGTATTATTTGGACAACTATTCTCATTTGTTATTTTCACAATGTTTCGCCCGATGTAACCTTCAAACTTTGTGTACATCTTTTCGAACTTGGTCACATAAGTTGATGTAACCTTGTGGAAATGATAACCAAGATGAGACTCGTAGTCCGAATAATACAAATTATTAATCCTCATCTAAAAAAAATTCCCAAAAATGACTCTACTAATTGGAAGTTGTCTTGGATGTCTGTCTACAATCGTTTGTTTGGGATAGCCACTGTCCTCTTTCCACTGCAGACACATCATACGAGCCAGTGTTTCGACTGGCATGAGTGGCTGTTATCACCATGAGCAGTTCAGTGTTTGTATCAGGTTCACTCCACTAAAACAATGCAAAGAGCAGGTTTATTAAACTTGTTTAGTCGATTGGATAACAGAATTCAATTTTGGAACAATTCATTTTAAAATGAGAACGGTTGGAATTTTTACCTTAACAACACTAGTTTTCAATTACTAATTTAATTTTGGAGGAACGGACAATCTCATTTTTGAAAATAGGTGTGGAAGGTGTGTACAAATATGAATAAGTGTATTATCTTACATATGAAGTTATTTTGCCAGATTTTTAAAATCAGACCCAAATAGCAATTCGTCTGATATGTAGATTTTTTTTTTTTTTTTTTTTTTTTTTTTTTTCCACTGTTATTGACATGGATATATTTTATTTTGTTTCTGAAAATAATTATTTCGGTTAAGAAAACTTTTAAAATGGATACATTTCCCCTTATTCACCAAATATTCGCAAACATTAAAGGGAAGGAATCATGTAATTATTTTGCATGATTTCTGCAAGAATGAATATTTAAAATAAACTACTTAAACCAGCTTTTTAGCAATTTCTGTTCCACAAAATAATTCGATTGTGAAATTTAAGTCACTGAAATGGATTTCCGTTTCTCTGTAAACAAGTCAGTTGTTTTTTCTTTTTAACCTGGGCATGATGAGCCAGAACCTGAATAGAGTGGTGGAAATGTCTTGACTTACCTTATCGCTGTCATAAAAGAGCTTGTCTGGTGTGCAGAACCTGGATCTGAAAAAGAATCGTTGAAAAAGAACAAGTGCATGCCGGAACAAGAGTATTTGTGTATCAACCATGTCTGACTGGCATGCTTTGCCATCCATGAGAGAAGAGCTTAATGGGACTTATCAGAAGGCATCTTAACACTAAAAAGCTAAGATCATTTAGCAATAGAGATTAGTATTGAAAACTGTCTTAGAGAAAAGTATACCATGTAAGGAAGTTCCAGTGGTAAGCACATTGTTCTCGAGATCAGTATTGAAAACGGTGTTGTTGGAGAAAAGTCTGTGGTAAAGAGCTAGTGTCGAGCAAGTTGTGCTGAATACGGTGTCACTTGAGAAAAGTATACCAGATAACAAAGTTCCAGTTACAAGCACATTGTTTCTATCAATAGACACCATCTTTTCCTCTTCGGGGTTATTTCATACCAAAATCTGACCGGCAAAGTCTATTCCATTTTTGGGGATGGCTTGTTTTCGGTCTGTCTGAGGTATGGTCATGTGCAGTTCTAGGAAGTTCACCCTCCCAGGCTTTGCCTTCTCATCCTTTAAGAAGGGGTTAGTTTATTGCTAATCACCTAAGGCGCACCTACCGGGGAATAGCAACGGGGCTGCTCAGGCAATTTTTGTTCTGACAGTGCCCTTCCTCTAGGGTGCTGGTTTCAAATCCCACTTTCCCCGACCGTGTGTCACATCTTCCCACTGTGAGATAAATAACTTACCTCTTTTTTCTTCTTTTTGTTTATTCCTTCGTGTGCAGGTAGAATTTCTTTGTTCAAAGAGAAAAATTAGATTAACTCAAATAAATAAAAATTTTAAACTGCATTCTTAAGGGTTTAAGGTCTTGAAAGATGTATTTTATTTTCGTTGATTTTTAATGGTGTCTTTTTTAAAGGAACAACTGGTTATGTTTGTCGAAAGATAAGAGGGCGGGGCTCTATTAACCTGTATGAAATTGATTTTTGCCGTTTCTATTGGTGTCACTTAAAAACAGGTTTCCTGCCGCACCTAAACATCTTGATGATTCGACTTTCTCCTTCACATGCAATTGTTATGATTTTAAAAAGTGAACTATGTTTCAGTTGAAGAAGCTTAAACTAGCAATATGTTGGTTTCAATGAGCTTCAAAAGAACATGGCATCTATGAAAAAGAAAAATGGGTAAAAGTACAGCAGAGTTAACACTTGATAACTCTTAGCCCTCCCCCCCTCCCAAAAAAAATGCATAATTTATATCAAACGCACTAGAATTAAATTCTTTGTTTAACTTATTAAGTTTTAACATCGATACCTTTTTATTTTGCACGTTTTCTCTCGACATTTAATGGCTGCCAAAATCTGTAGGCATGTTGTGGCTGCCATTTAAAGAAGAAAAAGTGTGACATAAAGAGTTATAAACGTTAAAACTTGGCTAGTTAGGTAGAGAATTTCATTCTAATGCGTTTGATATAAACCCTTTTTTTTTTGCGTCTACTGAAACTATAAGACCAGGCATGGAGCAGGAGTTACAGGCGGAGTAGCCTTTTTCCTGAAGAAAAGTATCAACTATCAAAGTATTATGAGTTATTGCGTGTTAACTATTCTGAACTTTTACTAAAAAATGAAACGAGCAAAATAAGTTATGAGCAAGAAATTACGAAGGAAATAGATATTATAAAAGTAATTTCGCAACAACTCTTTTAAATAACATTTCTGAATACAATTCCATAAATAAGGTTCTGCCATGATCTCGCATGCTTTGTTTGATGTGCTTGAAGTTCAATGGCACGGTGGTTATCTAATAACTGTTTACCCACTTCCATTTTTAAATCAATAATTTTGGTGCCTATACATCTATTAATAATGGAGATTATGTATCTGTCTGTCTGAAGCCGAAACACTATTAGTTTTGATCGCTCTTTTTATATCTACTTATCAGCTCCTATATATACCCATTCCAAAACTTCCCCGAACATCACGTCTTTCAAATTTACATAATTATATTGTTTTAAAGCTTCTAATAAATTAATATTCACAAATATAATCTCATGATTTCCAAATGTATTTAAAATATTTTCCTCAATAATAATAATCTTAATAAAAATTATAAATAGAATTAAAGACATTGTTTTTTTATATCTATATGATTGAGTTACGTAAGTAAATTAGATTGTAATGGAACAGCCGGCGTCCACTCCAACATTTGATTACTCGCCCTCTGATTGAGTATAACATTCTATTTCGAATGCACAGAAAGTTCTATTTCAAGAAAGAGAGCTGGACACAAGACAGGGGCACGTTATTTGATTAATCACATGTAAACAATTCTGAGATTTATCCTATGAGTCGCTCAAAAATGATCTATTTACTTTGATTTTTATCAAAAGTTTTTGTTTCTTTGTTTTTTTCTTAAATCTTATTAGAAATTTAGTTTTAAAACACAAATTTTTTGAATGAAATTGTTTAATTTAAAAAATAGATTTAAAAATGACTTTTTTTTTATAAAAAAACGAAAAAAAAACACATTTTACTGAGCAATTAAATAACTGAATTTAGAATCGTGTTCACTGTATTTTATTTTTTTAATTGATTTTATTTCAGGTACAGCTTTTTTTATTTTTTATTTTTTTTATTTTGATTTTTTGAAAAACTTCAAATATTATCTTTTTACGACCATACGTGAGTTTAGGATTGTTTGTTTTACATTTTATGCCGTAAAGGGTAAATTTTGTTTAAAAACTGTTTTATTATTCCGTATTTTATTTATTAAAATAAAGGACATAGCATCCATGAAAAAGACAAATGAAATAAACAAAAGAAAGTTCAAGTTATAAGCAGGAGATTATGAAAAATTATGTATGCATGTATATATATATATATATATATATATATATAACATTAAAAAATAAAATTATGAATATAAGTGTATTCACAGGTAATTGAGAAAATTGCTATATTAGGATATTGAAAAATCTAAAAAAAAAAAAGAATTTGGGCCAATACCTCTTCAGTCGTGCTCAATTGCCCCCTTAAAATCAAATTGTCCCCCTATGGGGTGTATGACCCAGGTTGGGAACCACTTGTTTAGAAGCATAACCGGTTATGTTGATTGTCTTTTTTGTTTTATTTCCGAGTGGAGATAAGGGAGTGGAGTTTGTTAAGCCACATAGAATTAAATTCTGATTGTAGATACTGAACGGCAGTGAAAAACTATGCGATAAAAGAAATCTCCACATGTTGAATTCTCGCCAGTTCAACGAACATAGAGATATGGAGCATTTTAATCGAGTGTTAGACGTGGGAACATGACAATCTGGTTGAGCTACAAGAAGTGTGAAAAGGAAAAGACAGAAGGTGGGGGAGGACTTTTCTCTTTAAGAAAATATCCTTATACTACCACTCATGAAGAACTGGGTATAAATTGAAATTTAGACATTTTTTGCAATTACCACGTATTAATTCATATTTCGAGCGTCTTGATTGACTAATCAAAGATTTGACCAATCGCTATGTTTTTTCCAAATTACAAAATTGGTAGCGAGAGGAAAGAAACAAAAAGTATTTTTTATGGAATTTACTCAGACAAGGCATGAAGCCACTTGATGTAAGGAGCTAAAATAAAATACTACTACAACGATAAGTGTTAGATGGATAGATTCCGACCCAGAAAACATCAATTTTTCCCTGTTTGTCAGAAACATTGCTCAGTGAATATGAGGACTAAAGGACAGAATAAGAGAAGCGAGAGTTACGAGGCTGCCGAAAGTAAACCCAAAGTCCATGAAAATGGGAATTCAGAAGTCTATGACTAGACTCCAAACGTTAAACAAAAAAAAAAAACTCAGTTCGGTTCAATTCCTGTAGAAGCACAAAAACCCTCTGTAACTTTGAGCTCCAATGAACGAAAAATAATTCGGCTCACCGCAGAATCTCACTCCACACTCACTTCACCGTCTCCTGATTTTCTTCTCTTTTTATTAGCAGATTTTCCTTCAGTTAATTCCGCTTAACCAATCAGAAAAAACATAATCCGCTGGCTCACTATTTGTCGTCAAGGTGAATCCACATATTATTGTGCAGCAACCAATAGATTTGTTACTTCGAGGTTGCGAGTTCAATCCTAACTAGAAAACTAGTAAGCCCAAACTTATTTCCCTTTCCATCTGCAAGCCAGGCAAAGGCGGACCGGACCCTCTTACTGCGGGGATGAAGTAAGTCTGGGCCATCTCCATCGCTCGATTCTAGCTCAAGATCGTCACATCCGCCACAGTCCACTTTCTACTCTCTTCGTGAATAATCGACCCTTATTTTATTTGAAGATAATTTTCTTTCATTTATTTTAATGAAAACCAAACAAAAATGACCATTTTAACAGCCACCATTTAAAAAAAAAAAAAAAAAATTATCATGTTTTCAGCATCCCAAATTAGTTTTATAACAATTTGGTTGGATAAATAATAATTAAATAAATATGAATAACCATGATTTGTAAAATTAAAAAAAAAGATTATTTAACAAACTTAACAAATGGAGCGAATGTAGTCAAATGTGACCTGAAGATGTTTTTTTTTTTTTTCTTTTCAAGCAATTTGGAAAGAAAATGCTGTCGTGTTTCAAATTCATTAGACACTAACTCTAACTAATTTTATCGTTTCTTAACGTTCTCTTCAGACTATTGTCATTATCAACATCATTTCTATTCAAAGGGAGGAGAGGGTAACAAGAAACTCGGAAAGGGTGGTTTTAGTGATGCTCTGGAGGCCTCCTTAATTTTATTTGGTTGGTTTCAGTAGCGCTTTAGAGGTTCTCATCACTTTTTTTTTCACTCTATATGAGCGGAGGGGGAAAACGTGGGGGGGGGGGGGGGAAGAGAATGATAAAAGGATAGAAAGATAGAATGTTTAATAGAAATATGTTGTTACCCTTTGTACTCTCCTATTTTGTTTTTAGTGGTTCCAGGCAACGCCGGGTAACCCTGCTAATCTAATATACAGACTCTGTCCCTTATTTTCTCTGTCTTAATGGATGCCCTCATCTTTTTGTTGCTTCGTTATGACGTCATAAAAGATTTTCCTGATATTTACAACTTGTTTTAGTGGATGACGTCATTCTTTTGTGACGTTATCAACTGTGCATAGACAAGGTAACAAAAAATCGAAAATGAAACAAAATGCTGGTAGAAACACATCCAATAATGTAATGTTCAAAGTGTATATTTTTTCTACCAGTATTTTGTTTAATTTTCGATTTTTGAGCGATTATCACGGCTCATCGTGCAGGGCTTATGGGCGGTGGGGACGGCAATTTTCTTTTTTCATTCTAACTTAAGAGTACACACTAGGTGTTTTGAACAAAAAAAATGCTTTAAAATTAGTTAAAACACAAAAAAACTTACCCGGGTAGGTAGAAGAGTAACTTATCTTGCCTTTGGTAACATTTATTTGTTGCATGTAATAACGTATGTTCTCAAATACCTTATGCACTCTGTATCATTATATATCACCATCATTGTCGATTTAATATCCGTGTTATGTCACACGTTAGTACAGAGGCCAGAGTCAACTCGTGGCGCGAAGGATCAAAGTGTGTGTCATCATCATATTTGGTTTAACGTCTGTTTTACATGCTGGCATGTGTCGGGCAGCTTTTTGAAATTGACTTCCAAACTAACCTATCTCTGGCTAAGTAATTATTTATCCCTCTCACTTTCTCCCATGTTTTCGATAGCTTTCCCCCTGTGAATTGAATCTACTACCATAACTGTTCTACATCTACTAACCAAGAACTCTCTTCCATTCTTTCAATGTGACCAAACTAACAAAGTCTCCTGTTCTGCACACATCTTCCTGTACTGTCTAGATTTAATCTTCTCTGGGTTTATCAGATTTAAGCCTGTCTTTAAGACTCACATAATACATTTAAAAAATTTTTTTTTTTTAACATAGTTCACCCCAAACAAGACAGGCCGCCACTGTAGACGTAAGGGGCTACTGAGAAATAGAAAAGGGGAGAAGGTAGGGGGGTCAACCTAAATTGGGATCTGCGCAGCGAGATGTCTGTTTACATTAGTTTCAAATTTCTGCATGTCTGTACTGTCGGGGGAAACAGGGGGCAGGGAGGGAGTTCCAGAGGTCAGCAGTACGAGGAAAGAAGCTATTTGAGTAGAAGGCTCTCCGACATCTGGGGACCTCCACAGTGAATGAATGAGATTTAGTTGATTGTCGAGTTAGTCTAGTGAATTTACGTCGAGGGGGCACCAGAGTAGCATTTATCGTATCATTGTCATTTCTCTTCATCAACGCATGTCCTCAATTCTCACTGGTCAGGTTTCACTTCCATACACATGCGTACACATGCCTGATGGACTCTTGTTCAACGGTGATATATTATATAAGACAGATTACTTCATTCATTTTCTTATAATTACACCTTCTTTCCCATAAACATTTGACTTCTTTTTAAATGGATATAATTTTCAGTAATTAGAGAATTACGTTTTCTTAATCGTTCAAAACACAAATGTTGACCTTTTTGTCCGAGTTAACTGTTAAAAATGGCGTCAGAAATTTTAGCCTAAGCGCTATTTACAGTCTTGTAGTCTTTATGAAAGAAAAGGGGGAAACATTATCTTGGAATTCATCCGAGATTCTTCAGTAATTAGTAAATTTCAAGTAAGATTTCAAGGGCAGATAACTGAAATCTTCTTAAAAAACAAGTTGGAGGCTTACTGAACGAGTCGCTGTTATGATACGCAGAATGGAAAAATACTTGTAATTAAAGTTTTAGTGGATAATTTTTTCTACTTTTTCGTACAGTGAGTAAGAATATAATGCTTAATAAGTATATATTATTGTTTTTATATAAAAATAATTATTTCATATGGCCGCTAATCAGCATAAGCACCCAAAATATGTAGATAACTCTATTTACTTCCGGTTTGGAAATATAGATTTTGTAATCATAAATCTATGACATAGCCAAAGTTATAATTATTTTAAGTTAATGTTTTAAGCTCTATAAGAAAGTCTAAATAGCTCAGTCGGTAGAACCTAAGACTCAAGATTTCATGTTTTCGGTTTCGATTTCCGGTCATGGCATCCGCTTTATTTGTTAGCAATTTATTATTTACTATTAATGTAATGTTTTCCATTTCGAAAAGTAGTTAAGATCTCCGATATTCCGAAAGGGGACAAATTACGCAGTGTATTTATCAAGTTTTAAATAATAGTGACTGACGGACAGACGGACAAAATCTATTTATATGAGATAGGATGTAAAAAATTAAATTTAATTATACAGTATTGTTTGGTCATTAAATGTTGGTTTAGGAGCACAAACCGTGATACTTGACCTTTGTCTTTAAACTTAGAATTAAGTAATAAATTACGTTCTATTCGCCATTTTAAATGTTTTTTTTTTCACTAAGCCTACAATGATTTGCTTCGTGAAACCAACTAAGGTTTCTGTTCCAAGTAAAGTGACTTTTGTTTGACAATTCCAGAAAGGGTGACATAATGAGGTTCAAAGAATATTTTCAGTAGGGGTGGGACGTAATGGGTGAAAATTTCAGATTCATGCGAGTAGTATTTTTTTGTGTTCATTTATACATAAATAACACTAAACAATCAAACAGAGGCTTGGGAACCAATTAGGTTGCTTAACGGAGGATTTTGGCTATTTTTCACTAGTTTTTGGCTATTCTACATTCTTGAAAACCCTTTTACAGCCTGAAAATGGTCCTAAATTACAGTATTATATCAGATTTAACCATCTATATCCATTCATAGCTTTTGAGGATGTTTTAGGACCTGCAATGTCACATAGAACCACTTTTTCACCGAAAAATGATGGATTTTGAGTCCCGTGGAGCCCTAACGGTTATTTTTGGCCTGCACCTGAATTTTGCAAAATTTTCAAAATGTTTGATTGTTTAGTGTTATTTATGTATAAATGAACACAAAAAAATACTACTCGCATGAATCTGAAATTTTCACCCATTACGTCCAACCCCTATTTTCAGGCAACTTGATCGATTAGCCCAAACCATGATTTAGCATCGGTGATCTTTTTGGGGATTGGAAAGTTGATGATTGCATTTAGCATACTTTCAGGTTGGGGGTGGTCACTCCTGATGATGTTCTCTAGTCACCCCCCCAAAATGTCACCATAGAATCGATAGTACAAATCAACTTCAGTCTATGCCTGACTTGTCCACCAAATTTCAACCATGAATGTCCAACAGTCTTTGTTTTATCTCCGTTCAATGATATGCTTCTAATGTGCACTTCTGCATGACAAGCACACCTGAATACGATGTGCAAAATTGTGAATAACTCTGACATGTTCATCTCTTAGCACTGAATGAATGGCTTTCTTGCCCTGAGCATTCAAGTTTCAGATTCTTCCTAAATTTGGGCACCCGCCTGTATGAGTTTTTTGTCTGGAAAGTGACATACACATTTTATCCGTGAAGCGAGCTTGCAATCACCATTGATATATATATATTTAAAAAAAAAAATTGAAACTCGTGTACTTTAATTAGATATCACAAACCAGCCTAACGTCTAGTATGCAAAAATGGGTAAATGTGGTGACATTCCTTTTAATTTCAACTTGTTATTTTTGGGGTTATTTTGATAAAAATTTACATGCATCAAATTCTGAGTTTTTTTTAATTGATTTACTATTAAAAAAAAAATCTAGCTTGATCTCTACCATGCTACGAATCCAGTGTCATTTTTGTACGTTTTTCTTTTTTTCTTGAGAGATAGAGGGATTTTGCCCAATGTTTAGGCTGGCTTGATCTAATAATTATTGTTTTCATTATGAGTGATTTTCTTTTACCACAAGATGACATTACATTTGTAAAGATTTTTCGGTGCTTAAGCATATCCGCCCCGACATTAAAAAATTTAAAGAATGTAAAAACGTTATTATGTACTTACGTGTTAGCTGAAAATAAGATTGTGCAGAAAAAATTACGCAAATTCATTCAGTAGTTATTTAATTATTAAAAAAAAACGATTTTAACGATTTTTTCACTCGGTAGATATTTCCACCATTTTGTATCTTAGATTTTCCAGTGGTCAAGAACGATAACTCATATTTTCACGATTTCTTGGTTTGGGGTTTTCTGATTGTCCGGAAAATGACATAACTCAAAATTAAAAAATGTTCGGTGGCTATGAACAGTCAAAAAGACGAAATAAGGCTGAATGTGGTACCCATACGCATATGATAAACTCATATTTGGCCGAGTTCATGTGGCGACAAAAATTTCGGGGAAAAACATTAGAAAACCTTTTTAAACAGATTGCCGAAATTTATCCTGTGGGTCAATAAAATGCTACGTTTTTTTCTCTCTTATATCGTACTTATAAGTTGTTTTTCCAAAATTGGTTATGTCTTTTGTTAATTTTTTTTCTCTGATATCGTAGTTATAAGCTGTTTTTCCGCAATTGGTAAAAAAAAAAATTTAACTTGGTAAAAAAAAAAAAATTGTTATCTCCCTTGTTTACAAAAATGTCAAAATCTACGTAAAATCATTTAAATCATTTTTTTTTCTTTTTCTTATAATTAAATAACTACTGGATGAATTTGCGTAATTTTTTCTGCACAATCTTATTTTCAGCTAACACGTAAGTACATTATAACGTTTATACATTCTTTAAATTTTTTAATGTCGGGGCGGATATGCTTAAGCACCGATTTTTCACTTGTTCAAAGCTTGCATTTTTAGTTATACACTGAAATTTGTTTTTCGGACCAATAGCACACAAGACAGGAAATTTTCTAATTTCCAACAAACTTTGAACAGTCATAATTTTGTGACTAATTGTCCTACCAAAATTGAATTTCGGGATCATTGTTTGTATTTTGTAAAGATCTGTGTCTACAGTGTGGTTGGACTGCCTTGATGCGAGATGCAGTGAATTCGTTTGTAGCCAGGTCAACCAACTCCGAGTGAATACTGCTACTGCGTTAAGTTACAGCATGCAGCACAGTCTGTGTTAGGTAGTCGTGTGCTACCAGATCAGGCTGTCGGAAGATTCTGGCTTCCTGACTTAAAATGCACCAAACATTGATGTTATTGTTTTTTTTTCTTTTCCCTTTGCAAAACTCAATGTTCTTCAAAGCTAAAAACAAAAACAATTTTCCTTTACAAAACAATCAATCCAAACACCATGAATAAATATTTGAAAATATAAAGAACTTGAAGCAAAAAAGCTTTTACCAAAAATGACCGAATTTGGCATTAAATAACCTGAAAAGGCTGGATATGCCGTAAAACCAAACAACCAAACCTTATGTTGGGTAGTACCTGTAATGCTTGTTGGAATGGTGAACTCGTATGGTGCTTCTCTTGTTTACATTGCGTAGTCTACTGTTCTACGTTGTTTTTCATCTTTCTTGGAGATGATGACTATGATGCTGCACCAATCGGGAGGTGAACAAACGGGTACGGGGGCGACGATACTTCTTTTATTGTAAAAGGTCTGTCGCACTTGCTTCTGGAAATTTTATAGTACGCACAAAGGTTTATATCTGGCAATTTCTGGAATTAAACCTTTGAGCTGGAAGATCAGACATAAAATTGTTTCTGTGGTCGATCTAATTGAAGAATTGTAAATCTCTCGTTAGAACATTGACAAATTTGTGCATTTGTTGGTCATGAGTACAAACCATGGGAATGCGGTCATTTTTATTTTTTTGTTTTTTTTGTTTATTTTTATTTAAGTTGTTGTCTGTCTGTTTTTTTTGTTGTTTTTTTTTGATAATTGAATTAATTAGTTTTTTAGGGCAGCGGCTCTGGTAGGATTGTTGTGTTAATTTGTTAATAGTGTAAATATAATAATGGAGGTGTGAGCAAGTACGTTTGATGCGTATGATGGCACTATATAATATGTAATTTATTTTTCTAGGTTAAGAGGGTGGTTGCTATAGTAATTTTAGAATTTGTGCATTTTTTTTGTCATAAATTATCAAGATGGGTGCAATTTTAGTGTCCATGGTGTATCTCTGATTTATAGGTAAAGTTGATTATTGAATTGGAAATTATTATGCTTTAAGATAAAATCAGATGCGAGTTCACCGCTTTCTTTGTAAATCAGAAAAAGAAGAATTCCACTTTTTAAAAAAAAAAATTTATTTTTAGAGAAAAGGACAAATCTCTAGAGCTTGACGAATTTTTTCCCCATTTCACTGGATTTTATTTATTTATTTATTTTTTTTGCTCTCTTTCTCTCACTTTATCTCTCTTCCTCTTATATTTTGTCTTGCCTTGCCCCCCCTTTCCCTCTCTCTCTAAAAATGTTAATTTTGCCATACTTCAAACGATTCATGGGTAGAAGACTTTTATTTCATCAATGAATGTCTTCCTGTCTCCTTGAAAACATATCAGCTGATATCTTTAGTATGAGAAAATAGATATTGTAGATAACCACCCTTTGCTAATCCCCCCCCCCCCCCACCAGATTCTACTTTCCTTTAAGCGATTACGAGTGAACACCCTGATCCCCCTAAGTTGGGAAGTTGGTGGAGGGGGTCGTAGCTCCCCAGGTTGAGAAATTTATCTTGATTTCAGATTTTCTTGCCATTGGCCACTCACAGCCCTGTGAACTGTAATATATTGCAGACATTCTTCATTTGGATGTTCGGGGAAATGTTTGTCTTTACCAGCGGGGATCGTTTCATTGTGTGGTTGGTGTGAATATAGGTCAGAGGTATCCATGGTTACTAAAAATGCTTATTTGTTTGGGAATGTTTTTGTTTTAGTTTGTTGGGGAAGTGGGTGGTATCTTTAATATATTCTGGGATATGTGGTCAATATATCCAGATATCGATTCTCTAAGTGTTCATATTCCTGAGAAGAACGGCCTACTTGGTTGGAAGCATGATTTCTATAAGGTTTATCCTTAGTTTATGATAAGTGTAATTTGATTCTAGTACGAGAGTAGACTTCGATGGTATGACTACGTTGAAATGCTTTCTTGTTTGGGAATGTTTTTGTTTTAGTTTGTTGGGGAAGTGGGTGGTATCTTTAATATATCCTGGGATATGTGGTCAATATATCCATATATCGATTCTCTAAGTGTTCATATTCCTGAGAAGATAGGCCTACTTGGTTGGAAGCATGATTTCTATAAGATTTATCCTTAGTTTATGATAAGTGTAATTTGATTCTAGTACGAGAGTAGACTTCGATGGTATGGCTACGTTGAAATGCTTTCTTGTTTGGGAATGTTTTTGTTTTAGTTTGTTGGGGAAGTGGGTGGTATCTTTAATATATCCTGGGATATGTGGTCAATATATCCAGGGATATGTGGTCAATATATCCATATATCGATTCTCTAAGAAGATAGGCCTACTTAGTTGGAAGCATGATTTCTATAAGGTTTATGCTTAGTTTATGATAAGTGTAATCATAATTTGATTCTAGTACGAGAGTAGACTTCGATGGTATGGCCACGTTGAAAGAATGAGAGTACTTGGGTTAGATGTAAAACAGTTGAGGTAGCGGATTCAGTTCACAGGGGAAAGCCATCAAAACCATGTGAGGAAGTGATAAAAATGGACCAGAGGGATAAGTAAATACTTGACTAGAGATAGGTTACTTTGGAAGTCTATTTCTTAAAGCTGTCCAACACATGCCAGCATGTGAAACAGACGTTAAACCGAATATGAAAATTATGATTTTTATGAGCACAAAATTCTGTAGTTTCGTACAAGTTACTCTAAACGAGAACCATAGCCTCTGGAGGCAGTTATTATAAGATCTGTTAGAAAACCTTCTGGAACTTGGGCGGAGTTTTGGATGTTAGTGGTGGTTGCGAACGTGCTATCACAGCTCGCTGTTGTGTTGCGAACGTGCTATCGTAGCTCACTGTTGTTGCATGGGGAAGGTTCAGGAAGCTGCTGCCAATCCTTACATCTTAAAACAATTTCTTTCAAGATTCGGAGCAAAATCTTTTCAACCTGTGTTCGCTCTGCCATGTTGCACATCAGTGAGACATGTGGGGGGGGGCAAATACTTCTGATCTGCAACGGCTTTAACGTAATGATCGTGCCATGATCAGGTGGATGTGCAGCTGCATATCTTAACAAAAGATCCCAATGATTGTTTTATCAGAAACTTGGTATTAGTGAGATTATGGATGCCTTACACACTTCACATCTCAGGTGGTTCGGCCAGATACATTATGCCATCTCTTGCATCAACTCCATGACACATTTGGATATCCCGGGTACTAGAGAGCATGGTAGACCGAAGAATACATGGTTTGAGTGTGTAAGAAGTGGTATAACTGCATGCAGCTTGGCTTCTGTCAACCCTTTGGACCAGACTGCATGGGTAGCAGTCGTGAGACGTTGCCTGATTTTCCTCAATCCGGCAGCATTTCCTCTCAAACAACATAGTATGTTTCTGCTGCAAAGTTAACTTCCTCCGACAAGACGTCTATACTGGCTGGGTCATGCCCTTCAATGTCAACCAGGAGAGTTTATCTATGAAGCGATTACTGTAGCTTCCTTACAGGGATGGGAAAGGCATTGACGGACAAATAAAAACCTGGCTGATGGCAGTTTAAGTTGACCTGAAACTCAACTAGGTTGGAGGTATTTACGTCGAGGGGGTCATCAGAGCACATTCTATTGTAGTACTTGTAAAACAAGCACAGGGATTGCAACACTACGGCGATGGGACATGGTCTAGAGCTTGTTAGACAATGTGGGAACTTCGATTCTTTTTTTCAACCCTGTCTAAGAAGGTGAGACTAGTGGTTGGTGCACCAGTCAAGATGTGACAGCAATACTCAATGCATTTTAATTCTTAGCTTAGGTTTTTGACATTTGATAAAACGTATGAGAGAAATGGATTTCGTTTTGTCTATCTTGTGGCATATCATTTCTCGTTACTTAATGCTGAAACCCCAAGTAACAATTATAAACAATTCATTGAATACAAGTTGTCATTTTTACCCGTAAGTGAGGAGACTTGCCAAATGAGAGTGGTCGATTGGCAGAAGTTGGAAGTTTTTGACAATGACTGCCTTCATCTCATTCTGCGTTATCAGCAAGCTGGTCTCTACCAACACGTCAGCCATAAGTCTCTGCTATCCGTCTTGTTGCAGCAACATCTTCGATGCTTCGGGCATGTAACTCGTTGCTCAGATGACGAATTAATTTGCAATGTAATCCTCCCTACATCGCTGCTTGGATGGTGCGAGTGTGTTGATTGGCAGCTGAGGATGTGGATGGTCCACAAGTCATCGGTGGAATCGTGATTGGTTAACTATTTTGTGCGACCTTGCTCAGGACCACTGTGCATGGGTCACCATGCGGTGCAAGCCAGAAAAGAAGCCGGGTCAACCTGACCAGGTTGGACGCCATCAATAACACTAGCTGGGGAGAGAGTGTTCATACCTTTCTCACTGGTATTACAGTGTTCGTCTGATTCCATATTCAGTGTTGTATCCATTGCACCACTTGTTCCCCCCCCCACTCCCCAATGAATTGGATGAGAGAAACTGGTCATCCAAGTTTTCATGAAAGCAGTAATTTATTATATATGTATGAAGATGCAGATGGCGCATTCGTTACAGACTGAAATCAACAACTAGCTTGTTTAAAGTTAAAAGAATGATGATGTTCTAATGCATGAGAGAATAGTGCATTTAGGGAATTGTTTTTTTATATCTTATGTTCACCAAGCCTTTTCTTAAGTTCACGTTGAGTTTCACCAACATATATCTGCTTGCAATTATTGCATGGGACAGTATATATACTGTCCCATGCTGCATTACAACATTATTATTCTTTTAACTTAAACAAACTAAACTCATTAAATTTAATTTAAATAAATTTTATTGATGATTTCTTGAATCAGCACTCATTAAAAGCTCTGACACAATTAAACAACGTAACGGCTTGTAGAATTTATCTCTTTTAATCAGCAAACTAAAACAAACCGAACAAAACTTGAATTTCGATCCAGGCTAACTGTTTGACACCACAGTCCCAACAAAACTGTTTGACACCACAGTCCCAACAAAACTGTTTGACACCACAGTCCCAACAAAACTGTTTGACACCACAGTCCCAACAAAACTGTTTGACACCACAGTCCCAACAAAACTGTTTGACACCACAGTCCCAACAAAACTGTTTGACACCACAGTCCCAACAAAACTGTTTGACACCACAGTCCCAACAAAACTGTTTGACACCACAGTCCCAACAAAACTGTTTGACACCACAGTCCCAACAAAACTGTTTGACACCACAGTCCCAACAAAACTGTTTGACACCACAGTCCCAACAAAACTGTTTGACACCACAGTCCCAACAAAACTGTTTGACACCACAGTCCCAACAAAACTGTTTGACACCACAGTCCCAACAAAACTGTTTGACACCACAGTCCCAACAAAACTGTTTGACACCACAGTCCCAACAAAACTGTTTGACACCACAGTCCCAACAAAACTGTTTGACACCACAGTCCCAACAAAACTGTTTGACACCACAGTCCCAACAAAACTGTTTGACACCACAGTCCCAACAAAACTGTTTGACACCACAGTCCCAACAAAACTGTTTGACACCACAGTCCCAACAAAACTGTTTGACACCACAGTCCCAACAAAACTGTTTGACACCACAGTCCCAACAAAACTGTTTGACACCACAGTCCCAACAAAACCGTTTGACACCACAGTCCGAACAAAACCGTTTGACACCACAGTCCGAACAAAACCGTTTGACACCACAGTCCGAACAAAACCGTTTGACACCACAGTCCGAACAAAACCGTTTGACACCACAGTCCGAACAAAACCGTTTGACACCACAGTCCGAACAAAACCGTTTGACACCACAGTCCGAACAAAACCGTTTGACACCACAGTCCGAACAAAACCGTTTGACACCACAGTCCGAACAAAACCGTTTGACACCACAGTCCGAACAAAACCGTTTGACACCACAGTCCGAACAAAACCGTTTGACACCACAGTCCGAACAAAACCGTTTGACACCACAGTCCGAACAAAACCGTTTGACACCACAGTCCGAACAAAACCGTTTGACACCACAGTCCGAACAAAACCGTTTGACACCACAGTCCCAACAAAACTTTGTACATAACATCAGTATTAATAAACAATAACAACAACAAAATAACTTGATAAATGCACCACATATTTTCAAATATTGAATTCTATGCTTTTCTTCAAATCGGTCATCTTGAGAAAGTCTTGAAATAAAGACGAAATGTTGATGAATATATAAACAATTTTCAGGTTTTCCTTTTTTTTTTCATTTTTCATATATTGTTAAAAATAAAACAATATCAATTGGTATAAAAGAAGAAAGGAAAAAAAAAAAAGAAGCACGTCTCATTATTGAAGCAGAGTGAAGGATTTCTTTCTAAATTCATTTCACCTCGTCGCCTGATTTCCAATTTGCTTTCTCCCTTCCTCTAAATAGTTGAAATCGTTCCGTCAGGCAAGTTTTTTTCTCCAGTGACAATGGTTAGAGAAGTATATGTACTTGTTTGACGGAAAGAAAGTATATCTTATAAATAAAAACACATTGGTCTTTATTATAGAACAGAGGATTATTATCTTCATTATTATTCATATACAGATTTATTTTTGCCATCTAATTTACATAGGTGTTTGTGGTGTGTACTGACACACACACACATGTAAGTTAGATGACTCTGCTGAAAAAAGTCATCCTTTCTCTAAATACTATCAGACATTAAGAAATATTAGATAGTGGTTGAATCAACATAGAGGGATGAGAGAAATGCATAGATAGCTTAGAGATGGGTGATTTGTTCAGTTAATTATAAATTACAGTTATGTTTTGTTTTAATCGATGACATCATCCTTTTATTAATTCAGCATCTATTATGTTATACAGGATATCTTCAATCTGTTTTACTGGATGATATCATTTACCTGATTTCTTTCTACTTTGTTTAGCGACATCATTCATTGTGCACGGAGACAAACATACAAGATAACAATGTCCAGTTTTAGTCCTAGTATATATATATATATATATTTATTTATTCTGGTACAGAAAAATTAGTACCAGAATAAATAAATATTATGCTCTTAATTTTTAACTTTAATTCTTAATTAATCGAGCACTCTGCTGGGATTTTTCCTACTATTTTACAAAGAAGTTATATATATATATATATATATATATATATATATATAACTTAAAGAAAGAGGCAAAATGCCTTCAAAAACCATGTGTTAGATGCAGATATTTTTATTAAAATCAAAACATTTTTTTTTTTCATTTTTTTTTTCATCTTGACTTTTTTATCTAATATTTCACTTGAGAAAACAAGCCTCGACAGAGCTTTAGACAAATAAAAGGTATTAACCATATTTTTTTTTTCATAATAATCCTTCCTGCTCTTCTAGAAGTGACCTCCGATGTTGTGTGGACTAACGGTGTAAATGTCTCTTTTAAATTGAACTTAAATCGCGCATGGTCGCTGGTAGGTATACATTTGGGAAAGTTCATTTTTTTAAACATCTATAAAATTTTAAACTTAAAGAAAGAGGCAAAATGCCTTCAAAAACCTAGAAGACCAGGAAGGATTATTACGAAAAAAAAATAAGGTTAATAACCTTTGTCTAAAGCTCTGTCGAGGCTTGTTATATCAAGCGAAATATTAGATAAAAAAATCAAGATGAAAAAAAAAAAAAATTTTAATTTTTTATTGATTTTAATAAAAAATATCTGCATCTAACACAGGGTTTTTGAAGACATTTTGCCTCTTTCTTTGTTTAAAATTCTAAAGATGCTTAAAAATGAACTTTCTCAAATTTATATATATATATATATATATATATATATATATAAATATATTTGTATGTGTCACATGTTTATCCGTCGTTCGATTTAAAAAAAAAAAAAAATGCTGACGTCTGTACCTCTTATTCTCTGAATAATGAATAGTGGATTACAGCATAAAAATACTTACAATTTGAGTGCAGAATAATAAAAAAAAAACACAACTTTACATACGGATGCTAAATTCCTTCAAAACTAGAGAAACGGTGAAGAAATTATTGAATTTCTTGTTGTGAAATTGTCATTGATTTTAAATATTTTTCCCATATAATGTCAATTTTGAACCCCAAATTTGTTAGCTTTTCATATTCATATAACTTTTGAACCACTAGGAATATTTGCATAATTCAAACAGTTTTGAACTCCATTTACTGAGCTCTTTATGACCACTGTGATAAAATAATAATAATCTAAAATAAAAGAAATCAAGCTTTCTATCTGCCACATATCTCTCTCGCTAGACTTCCTGTTCACTACGTCACTTCCTTGACACATTTGCAAACCCAGCGTTTTCTAACCTAATTTCGTTGAAGTGGAAATTTTGTTTTTATTTAATCTGTCCTTTGTTCAATCTTGCTATACATGGATGGGTATTCTAGCTAGTTTTCAAGAAGTTGATTACAATTAGTGATGGGACGATTCCAAATTTTTTTTTACGATTCCGATACAATTACTGATTCTGATTTAAAAAAAAAAAAAAAAAAAAAAAATTCTAAATATTTATAGTTTTTTTTGCTTCGGATTACCGTAAAAACCTGTGTAATATGTGCAAAAGTAATATACACTGGGGGGGGGGGGTTGTACCTTACATGAGTGGAACTTTCTATTTTTGTCTCAAATGTTTTTCTCGTAACTAATTGAAAATGAGGCAACTAAAGATGTATTCCTCTTTTACCGGTACCATTTTTACCTACATTTGTTACTATCGATATATTTTAGTTTTACTGTTAGTTTAAAATCAATGAATATTTATCATTTTATCGTTAGTTCCAGTAGTGGAAAATTAAGTTTTCAAAATTTTTTTTTAAAAGAATCGTTTTTGGAATCAGAAATTAGGCTAAATTTTGCTGATATCCCAAAAAAGTTCTGATTTTTCTGATTCTTGATTTCAGTTAATCGTCCCAACACTAGTTACAATTTCAGCCAAAAATGGCCGACAAAACAGCGATGGCCAGATTATTAAAAAATGCTTGTGATTAGAAAGGAAATTCTGCACTGAACAGGAAGTAGTTTTTTAAGCTTGTCAAAAATAAATCCTGGGATTATGTTCATGGATAATTCTTCAGGGCGTGTAGAGGGGATTGTCCGAAGACACCATTCATTAAAGGAAATGACTCTTTCCTCTTCTCTGGCTTCTTTTTTTGTTTCCTGTAATTTAAAAAAAAAAAAAATTTTTTATTCAAAAATTTTTTGTTTATTTACTGTCTGTTTACCCATTAGTGTATTGTCACTTTGGCCTGAAAAGGATTTTGATAAAACTGTTGCTAGGATTATAACCTGGGCTGTGAAGTTTGAACACACAAACCTTCAACTACGACTCCTGTTTATGTAATTAAGTGATTATGACCTATATCTGTTACATAAAGGAAAGTTGTGTGTGTGTATGTCTGGCTAAATGTCCGACACATTTACAAACCTTATGTCATCAGATTCAGTGCAACTCTGAACCTGGTTTTGGTCAAAAGAATATATTGGGACAGTAGGGACCAAATTAGTGCAGAGGGGGGATATAAAGAATTTTTTCTTTCTTATTGATAATTGTTTTAGAAACATGGAAACTAGGTCAAGCTGTCAGTCAGTTTTCTTTTTACTTTCTATTATTTGGAAACAATTGAGTTTTAAATGACAGGAAAAACTTTAGTCTGGTTTGCCCCTAGAAGGACTGAGAAATTTACTCCCAAATCTGTAGAATTTCTAAACTGTACACTGACTTTTTTTTTTATTTTATTTAAATATATTTCTCATATAATTTATTTTTTATTTTATTCTTTCTTTATTTTTTAAAATTATTTAATTTTTTTATTTAAAATTTTTTTTATTTATCACTTATTAAAGCTTTTTTTCTTTTTAATGATTCAAGTACTAGTGATAGTGAAAATGTCTTCTCAATTGGAAAAATTTGCAAATGTCTAAAATTCCTTTGATTGTTTACAAAATTTACTAAAATGGTTGATTGATAGTTGTTTTTCTGATTAGTTTTGACCCCCCCCCCCATAATTTTGCATCCATGGGAATGAAAATAACTCCAAAAATTGCAATATTTCACAAGTATCCATAACTAGCAGGGTACCTGGTGTCTCCCGGGATCCTAATTTCTGTAACATACGTGGGTTACATAAAAATTAAAGTAAAATAAAACAACCTGCATAATATTGTAATTTGAAATGTTAAAGTTCATTTTAGGACAAAATCAGAATAAAAATATGTATGCCTAAAATGAGGTTTGAACTCATAACCTCTGTCTCTAAGTATAGCATGCTAACCGATTGAGCCACTGAATTAATTCTCTCAGTCGATTCAATTCAGAACAGGCGCCATTTTTTTTCTTTCTTTCCCTCTCTCTTTACTTTCTCTTTCTGTTGCCTTGTCAGCCAAAGTCAACAACAAAAAAACAAAGTACGAATAAAGATGTTCTTCCCTCTACAGTGGCAACTTGCCTTGTTTGGGGTGAACTAAGTTAAAAAAAAAATTCAAAAAAAATTCATTAGACTTTTTTTGTTTGGCATAAAATTAACCCACATACAGTGATCGTTTTTTTACATCATTTAAGTAGTAATTATTGCATGGGGAGGTAACTCATGGTTTGTTTGTTAACCCTTAAATGCTTTATTTTTATATTGGTTAAAAAAAAAGTGAAAAACATTCCATAGGGGTATTATAAAGTAGTATAAATGATTTTTGAAAAAAAAAAAATTATTGAACAAAAATAAATGATGCTGCAAATGTGCAACAAATGGCTTAATATTTTACATAACAAAACACTACAATATATGCATCTAGAGAATCATAAAATATTTTTTACTTACCATTATAATGACGAGATTTAAGTTTTAGGCTCTTGAATTAGATGACACTCGCCTGTGACATCGATAATACTGATTACCTATTTAGCAGGTGTGCTGATGCAACATCATACTAATACCTACTCACACTTGCCAACAGGTTTGTTGCAGATGTGAAACAAGTTGCAGTTGGACACATTTTCGTTGAATATCATATTAAATAGGTATTTTGTTGGAATGTGTCATATTTGAAACAAAAACATTTAAGGGTTAAGTAATTTAAATATATGTTTAAAAAGGGGGGGGGGCCAGAATAAATTGACCTCGTAACTCTATTGCAGTAGGAAGCAGGTAAATATACTCACTCAGCGATTACTAGTGACTTTGAGCGACAATTCCGGAGGTAAATTCTAATAGACTCTGCCAATCAATGTGTGTGTGTGTGTGTTTTT
Source organism: Sepiola atlantica (assembly GCA_963556195.1). Lineage (NCBI taxonomy): Eukaryota > Metazoa > Mollusca > Cephalopoda > Sepiida > Sepiolidae > Sepiola > Sepiola atlantica. The sequence goes on along the minus strand of OY744545.1, from coordinate 14,551,621 downwards.
GTGTGTGTGTTTTTGTGTGTGTGTTTTTGTGTGTGTGTGTGTGTTTTTGTGTGTTTTTTTGTGTGTGTGTGTGTGTTTTTGTGTGTGTGTGTGTGTTTTTGTGTGTTTTTGTGTTTTTGTGTTTTTGTTTTTGTTTAAAGAAAAAAGTTTACCCTTCGGTGCTCAAAATGAAAATGCTTAAATTGGTTTCTGTGCATATGACTCGATGCACGCATTCGCCTGAATTAATAAAAACATTTTAAGCCAATCAGATGCATGTCTCTGAATTTATCAAATTTGCTGTTTTGATGCCCCCAGAATAAATAAAAAGCCGAATTTTTCCTTCAACAAGTATGTTGAGCCCAAATTCATGACAAAGCTTACGTTTTTGTTTAATACTATATTAAATAGGCATTTTGTTGGAATGTGTCATATTTGAAACAAAAAGCATTTAAAGTTCAATACTTGAGCACAGCGGTTGACCGTAAACTTTGTAAAGCATAACTTTGTATGCATCAGCATGATACAACTTTTTTTGACAGCCTCCATTTTAGTGTTGGCATTAGTTTCCCCATTAGAACTAGATGAAGGTTATTAACTTCTAGAGTGAAAGTGTCCCTATGGAACCGGCTAGATTCGAACTTGGCACTGTAGGTCATCAGTCGACGTTGGTGTTCACTTCACCACTGCCACCTTTCGTAAACTTTTTAAACAAGGTGTTATTTTCTTTATTTTTATTTTTATTCCTTTAGTTTAAAATACTTAGAATTAGGGTGTGTAAAATGAAAGTTATGACATAGTGACGTTAAAAAAAAAAGAAAGCATTTTAGTTCCATTACAAATTACTTTATATCAGACCCAATCATGCGTTCATTCAGCAATTGTTCGCTTGAGGTGTCATCATAATCAAGGTATGTCCCCCATTTGATTTATAACAGCTGGTGATTTTGTAACAAAGCGATTGTTTTTTTATTATTGTCTCTTGTATACAGTGACCAAACGCAATATAAGTAAATCAGTACATGTGAGGTTCATAGCAAAAATCAGACTCGTGTACCAATGTTTAGTAGATGTGCGTGTGTGAAAATAATTAAAAAAACAGTATTTTTCCACATAAGGTTAGAATAGTGGAAAATTCCATTAGAAATTAAAAGTTTAGGATGTTGGGATAAGCTGATAAGATCTTTCTCTTTTTTCCTTTTTTTCTCTGAACAAGAGAAAACTATCGGTTTTTGGACAGCTGCTTTCTTTCTCCAATGGAGAGGAAGGCTAATGATGAGATGGGCAGTCGACCTGAACAATGATTTCTGTAAAACCGGCCTTGACCCGGACCAAACCTGTGATCGTGCCAAGTAGACAAAAATCTTTTATTGCGGACCCTGCTGTAGCTTGGAACTAACTTAAAGAAGGATGGGTTGGGGATATTATGTATACTGGAAAATCCCCCAAGACATTGTTAAATCCTAAATGAATCGCATATGCTGTAATTATTCAATAACTTTTAAAACTGCTGTTATTAAAAAGAAGAGAATGAACAACTGCTATGTGTTATCAAAACAACAGAACTCGACCTCTCTACATGATAAGCTGCCGTTTAGATAATCTGTTGTCATGTAAGAATTGGATCACCATAATGCTATGGTCGTGCAGCTAGTCAAGCGTGACCAAGTCCGTCTATCAGTCAGGTGTAAAGTTGAGAATGCGTCCAGTTTTTTGGTCGTCGAGTACTTTCTTAAATAAAGAGTAGAAAGTGGATCATGCGTTTACTTTTGGCAGCCTCGTAACTCTTGCTTACTCCCTATTTTTCACTGTTTAGTCATCACATTCCATGAACAATGTTTCTGATGAAGGGGTGAAAATTGCTGTTTTCATGGTCTACTGTTTTGCGCATGTAGTATGTGGGGATTTTCAATCCTCTCATAATATTCATCATCATTCAACTGTCAATCTATCCATCTCATTAACCCTTATCCTCGAGTGTTTTTTCAGCCTTAATAAGTGGTTACACAAAGTAATCTTCATACAAGAAAATGTGCTCCTACCAGTCGAACTCTCCTGATGATGTCTGCACCGGTCCCTTGTTACATAATGGCTTTTTTCTGTCCTCGTGTTTACCATCCCCTTATCTCGTTGCATTAGTTTTTACTTTTCGTGTCGAGATCATGTTTGAATACAAATGAAAAAATTGTTGCCTACTAGCAGACACAACCAGCGTTGCCCGGGAGTTAATAGATACTTTTGTATGCTTCTGCCCATAAAACTATATTACCATGCCCCCCCCCCCCCCTGAAAAATGAGTTATTCGTGACAGCCATATGGTAAGGATAAGGATTAATGATGTCATTAATCCTTATCCTTACCATATGGATAGATTGTTAAATGATGATGAATATTATGAGAGGATTGAAAATAAAGAATGGATTTGAAGATGGCTATGTTGTAGCCCTCATAATTCTTATAAGATATTAATTTAAGAAATTATATTGCATGGGCGATAGAATTCAATATGGGTGCCAGCCTTCACCACCAGCTTCTCAAACTGACTGGAAACCGCATCAACTGATTTCATAAGTAACTTATCTTTCGGATGAGAGGATTGAAAACTTTCACATACCACCCACGCAAAATATAAGAGAACTCCCAAAACAGCAAGTCCTCGCATTCAATGAGCAATTCTATGAATGAAGGTGGTGGGGAAGAATTGCTGTTTTTAACTGTCAATCTATCCATCTCATTAATTCTTATCATAGAATATTTGTGTGTATGTTTTATTTACCTCCTCTCCAGGAGGTTAGGCACAAGGCCAGTTTTATCTTACTCCCACAAGGTAAGATGTGACCCAAGGTCGGGTCGGGAAAGTGGGACTTGGAAAGCCAGCGCCTGAGAAGGTGAGCACTCTGGCCATTAAAAATTGCCTGGCCAGCCTCGTAGGCATCCCCTGATAGGGGCGCCTCAGGCGATTAGCAATAAACTAACCCCTTCTCAAAGGGTGAGAAGGCAAAGCCTGGGAGGGTGGACCTCCTAGAACTGCACAGGACAAACTCACAGACTGGCGGAATCAAGCCCCGGAAGACGATACGACACCGGTTTATAGGGTGCAGTATCCATCGGAACAGATACTACACTTTCTTCCTAGCCAAACAAAAAAAAAACGAGGGTGACTTGTGAAATCAGTTGATGTGGTTCCCAGGCTTGAGAAGCTTGTGGCAAAACGTGGCGCCCATATTGAGTTCTTAAATAATACTGTGTTATACATTTTCTTATATTAATTTCTTGTAAGAATTATATTTCAGTAATAAATTATGAGCACTTAATAATATTGAGTTCCAATTTACAACACGATAAGTGTTCATATATTGATGTATTGTAACTATTTATTAAAACTATTGGAAACCATATATATATATTTAAAAAAATTGGCCTAGAAATAAGCGGAAAATTGCGAGTTGAACAAATTAAGGTACAAATTCATCGATTTCACACGATAACAGGTAATAGGCTGGGAATGCTAATTAACAGCATAAGTGTTCATATATTGATGCAACTATTTATTAAAACCTTTGGAAAATATTTATAAATTGAATCAATTTGAATTTATTTTTAATTTTTTGACCTTGCAGCCCAGATTTATTTCCTCTTGGTCAGACTCTTACTTTATTGTTAAATAGTGATGGCTCGAGTGAGATTCATAAGAATAAAAATCAATGTTCGTTTGTTGTAGCTGTTCATTTTTCGACATATGATAAAATGCTGATATTTAATCACACTCGTCACCGTGGGAAAAGCAACAGCTCTTATGAAACTCTATACAGGATGCAGACGATATTTGTTTGCAAGATTAGTCACATAAAATATAATTCAGTTTAAAAAAAAAAAAAAAAAAAATTTTTTTAGATTTTTTTTTTTTTTTTTTTTTTTCTTAGATTAGATTGTTTTTTTTTTTTTAGATTTTTTTTTTTTAGATTTATTTTATTTTTTAATTTTTTTTTTTTAGATTTATTTTATTTTTTAATTTTTTTTTAGATTAGATTTTGTTTCTTTTTAGATTTTGTTTTGTGTTTTTAGATTGTGTTTTTTTTGTTTTTGGTCAGTTTGTTTTCATGACTAATGAATACTATGAAAGGATTATAATGCTGAGCAAGTCTAGATTTCACTCTGAACATGGTTTTAGTGACAGCTTCTACTCTTTGGGCTTTTTGTTCGGAAAAAAGTGTAGTATCTGTACTGATACTACACTTCATCCTCGATCAGTGATTGAGAACTCCTTCTAGACTGAGATAATTTAAATTTTTCTCCCAATCCAGAGTGCCTCTTTTGGGGGAGTTAAGAGTTTCTTCCACATTAAAAACCAATAATGAAGTTATATATGCATGTGTTTACCCCCCCCCCCCCCCCCACACACACACACTTTTTAGGAGAGCCCCCCCCCCCACCCACTTTTATAACTGTCCCGCCGGTCCTGCTCTAAATGATTCTGAGGAAATCTGAAATCTCCTTATTAGTCCTTCCATCAAGGATTCTAAGCAAAACTGCCTCTTTCACAGTTATGGAGGTTCGAGATTGTCAATCATATTTGGTTTAACGTCCGTTTTATATGCTGGCATCTGTTGACTGGCTTTTAGAAATTAACTTCTAAACTAATCTCTCTGGCCAGGTGTTTATCTCTCATTCTCTCAAATCCATCATTATCACTTCCTCCCATAAGGAGATGACGATGGTTAAGTGGATAACGATACATACTGATGACCTGGGTGTGCCAAGTTCGAATCCAGTCGATTCCATAATACCACTTTCACTTAGGGATGTTGGCAACCATTACGTGGTCCCTCCTGCAAGAATGCCGACAACAGAATCAAACCATATAAATTTACATGTTTTTCTGTGGCCTTCTCCTGTGAACTGGACCTGCTACTTCAACCGTTCTACATCTACTAACGAAAGATTCTCTAATCAGTTATTCTGAAAAAAGAAGTGACATATAGTCACTGTTTTCATTAAGACAAGACTGACAATGAAAGTAAAACAAATTAAAAAATATATATATATATATATATATATGTCTAAAATTAGCAGTAAAAAATAACCAATATCGTCTGCACCCTGTACTAATAACGAAGCCGGTATGACCCAGAAACAAATGAAAAGTACACAAGACCATAATAGATATGGTATGGGTTGCAGAGTTAATCTGACCATAATAATTTGTAATCCGTAAACACTCTAGAATTGGTACTCCCGGTGATTTCACTGCAGATAAAGTTTTTTTTAAAAACACTTGTCTCACTTGACCCATTTGTTAGAATCTAAGTACGAGGAAATACTTATATCGTTTGTCATATGCTATTATCATTGTAAAAACTAAAAAGTGCATAATACATTGTAATCACTTAAGCGTGATGCATTAGCTGCCATGTTTTGCCTGAGAAAACTGCCAGACTGCAAATTATGTTTAGAGATATTTTATTGCTCTAATATGCAGCTGTGAAAACTGCAATTTAAGTAGGTATCACAAACCAACCTAGAGTTTAGTGTAGAAAAAATCGGTAAATATAGTGAAATTCCCTTCAATTTCAACTTGTGATAATTCATTTATTTTTCAGATTATTGATAAATTTGGTATGTCGCCAGAATTCGATGTACAATTCTTTCTCTTGCGTGATTAGGTTTTTTTTTGTTTTTTTTCCAGCTTACAATAGATACGGAACAAAGAAAAGACAAAACTCAATTCTATTTGATAACACGATTAAGCTTAATGATTTTCTGATGATAGGCATCGGAAAATATGACTAACATCCGAGTTATTGCATTGATTAGGTTTTTAAACATTAATACTTACCTCTGCAAAGCTTCTCACAAAACATTTTATTATATATATAATTAGAAGAATACCCGTCCCAGGATGAGTTAAATAAATTCTCTGAACAGAACAGTTTTGCACCACTTTTATGTCCCCTTACAAAGATTAAAATCACGATATAATGATACTAAACCTTATGTCTAGAATTTTTAAATTTTTTCTTTTTATGGCAAATGTATTATTTATCTTCATAATCATCAGCAGCATCAACATCGTTGTTGTCGTCATAAACAACAACAAAAACTGTTATCTTTTGAATTTCAAAATAATCATTTTGAATGTTAAACGTTTTTCATTAAATTGTTGTAATTTATTTTACTATTACTATTACTACTACTATTAATATGAAGAAAACTATTACATATAAGGAAGTTGTAGAACAAAAATAGAAATGAATTGTGCTGAATATTTATTAGAGAGCGTTTATAAAATTATTATTCAAATGAAGCATCTTGCTTAGTGCGTTTTGGCATTTTTCTGTTGGGTATATATGTTTGAAAATGTTTAAATGTGAAATTGAATTAAGTAAGCTTAACATGTTTTGATATGAATATAGTCGGAATAAATGAAAAACGCTTTTGAATTTATTTATTTAGACGAAAAGAATACCCGTCCCAGGACAAGTAAAATTAATTCCCCGAACAGAAGTTTTTGCACCACAAAGATTAAAATCAATGCTACTAACCTTATGTCTAGAATCCTTATTCTAATGTTGATTAACATCCATTACATGATTTTAATTCTAGAAAATGTCTAAAATTTATGGCTTAAGCTTAAGGGGTTTTAAGAAGAAATTGAAATTCAGGAAATCTTCCTTAATTGGTATCTACTGACTGGATCAAATTTAATGCAAATCTGAAATATTTGAATTTTCAAATAATGTTATACCCATATTATATATACCCCTTAAAACTCGCTTAAAATATTCTAAAGAGACTGAAATTTGGGGAATATTTATTAATTGATGTCTAATACCTATTGTTAAAATTGCGTAAGTTTGTATCTGAATTTTTATGATGGGCTTCCACCCATAAAAATAAATAAGTATGGTTTACATTTGGACCTTGCAGCTGTGTTCCAAAATTCATAATGATCGATTAATTAGTTTAGGAGTCAATCCTGTATATACAAATATATAAACTTTACTTTTTATTTTTCTTATCTGGTATGATGGAGATTTTCCTAAAATTACAGGTTTCTTTTCATGTTGTACATAAGACGTTGGTATTTCGTAATCTTTTGTCTTTCTGCTCTTTTCAATCCTGCATCATTAGGGACACTGACTTCAACTCCGTCTTAAAGAGATCTCTAGGCTGGAGTGTCTGAAATATCCGGTGAATGTCTGGCATCCGGTAGGATGCCCCATTTCCAGCAAAAACAGAAAGATTAAGAAAAATAAAAAATAAAGTTTATATATTTATATAGATAGAGAAATTGTGTGTAGGGGGAAAATGTGTTCCCATTTGGTAATCCTAATTGTTGTTCTCAATAAAATGTACTTTTTATAACAATTAGTGGAATATTAAATGTTTAAAAAAAAATTACGAGTATTTAATGCTTGTCACCTAAAAACATATTAACCAGAAAACTCGGGTCAAAAATGAAGCACACACGTAAATTAGTTTTATTTGATGGAAACAGCTTGAGCTGAACTATTTGATTAGATATTGAACATCTGTTGAAATTTCAACAGATGTGACGTTAACAAACTTTACTCGTATCTTAAACTCACCCATTGTTAAAATGTATATAAATAGGGGTGGGACGTAATGGGTGAAAATATCAGATTCGTGCGAGTAGTATTTTTTTGTGTTCATTTATACATAAATGACATTAAACAAAACATTTTGAAAATTTTGCAAAATTCAGAAGGTGCAGGCCACTAGTTTTTGGCTATTTTATTCATGAAAACCCTTTCACAGCCTGAAAATGGTCCTAAATTAAAGTACTATATCAGATTTAGCCATCTATATCCATTCATAGCTTTTGAGGATGTGTTAGGACCTGCAATGTCGCATGAAACCACTTTTTCACTGAAAAATGATGGATTTTGAGTCCCGTGGAGCCCTAACAGCTATTTTTGGCCTGCACCTTCTGAATTTTGCAAAATTTTCAAAATGTTTGATTGTTTAGTGTTATTTATGTATAAATGAACACAAAAAAATACTACTCGCATGAATCTGAAATTTTCACCCATTACGTTCCACCCCTAATATAAATTTGAATAACATATTAGAAATTTTTGAAAACCAAATAAACAATGTGGATTTAAAAAAAAAAAAAAAAAAATTATTTAAAAAACTTGAGCTTTCAATGGAAAACGTCATTCTCAAAAGTATAGACATTTTTTTCTTTTTAATCCTTCATGTTAGAGACGAACATTAGATCCATTGCTCTTTCTGCTTCTCGTAAAATCGGTTCTCTCTATCGCTCCAGACACTTTCTCACACCTGAGGCTATGCTCTATCTCTACAAATCTACTATCAGACCAGGTATGGATTACTGTTGTCATATTTGGGCTGGTGATTCTCTGTCCTATTTGAGGGTTCTTGATAAGGTGCAGAAATGTATCTGTAATTTGATTGGCTCCACCCTTATTCTCTGCGCACTCTCTCTGACAGATGTGATGTTGCTAGTCTCAGTCTTTTCTATAAGTACTATTATGGCATGTGTTCTTCAGAATTATCTGATCTATTCCCTGTCTCCTTTGTTCCAGCTCGTTTGACTAGTTGGTCTAGTGGTCTCCATCAATTCGCTGTTTTGATATCTCATTTTCATACAGCTTCCTATTCCAGTAGTTTCTTTTCAAGAACTGCAGGTTTGTGGAACTCTCTTCCTGCTGACTGTTTTTCTCCTACCTATAGCCTTGATCTTTTCACGACTAAAGCCAATAGGCATCTCCTGTCTTTGTGATAATCATATTTTGTTCTTCTTAGCTCATTACATCAGATGGCTTCATACTTTGTCTGGAGCGATTTCCATAAAAAAAACAAACAAAAAAAACTTTTATATAATTTAATTCACCTCAACATATTTTTTTTTTATGACTCTAGTATTTAAATCTTAATTTTACAATTTTATTTATGGATATTTTCTATTATATGAAGAAAAGTCCTAATTTGTGTGGTTGTTTAGTTAAAAGTCAAATATTACACAAGATACACTTAAAAGCTTTACATCATCGGATTTAGTGTGATTCGGAGTTGGTTATAGTGAAAAGAAATATTTGTTATAGGTCACCAGGGACTAAATTAGTGTAAGGGTAAAAAAAGTACTTTTCTTTCATTTTTTACTGGTAGTTGTTTCAAAAACACTGAAAGTAGGTCAAACAGTTAGTCAGTTTTCTTTCTTTCTGTTATATTGAACCAGTTTAGAGGTTTTAAAAGAAAGAGGTTAGGCAGATTGTTTTTCTTTTTTTAACTCTTTTATTTTGTTGTCTGTGCTATTTTGTTGTCTGTGCTATTTTGTTGTCTGTGCTATGTCCCTGCAGTCTAGATATGAGGGAGAGAGTTCTCTACTTAGCAGAATTTCGCCTTTTTATAATTCAGAGAACACGGAATTCTGCTTTTTTTTTTTTTTTTTTTTTTTTTTTTTTTTTTTTCTAAAGCTTTAGCGTTCTTATATTTTCGTCATTTGGTTCGATTTTCTTTTTTTTTTCTTTCTCTTTCTCTGTTTTTGTTTTCTTTTTCTCTTCATCGTCCTCTCTTTGCTTTCATGGTGCGGGTAGGAGGAGGTAGAAGACTTTTGTTTTAATCAAAGATAACTTCCTGTCTCCTTCCCCCACAAACGTACTTTTAATGTTTTCAAATTTTATTACACACAAAAAATTGTTTTGAACATTCTATTTACACAAAAAACTAATTTACACAAAAAAGCTAATTTGAATGAATCTCAAAGCAATAATAAAGTTAAAATATATAGTAGATAGTTTCAGTATTAAAAAAAAAAGTATTGTACATTTCAGGTTGGGAAATTCATCTTTCGTTAAATCCATTTTTTTTCCCCATTGGCCACCCACATCCCTGATATACCTGGGTACTTTTACCCTTGAGAGCGAGACTCACACATGACTCATAATACACACATCCTGAAGATCTTGCTTACGAATGATAACATAATTGAGGATCTGTCCATGCTTTGATTGTGGGTGGATCCAGGTTGTCTTATGGGCAGCTTTATCATGCGAGAGGGTGCTGAAAATGACTAGACAAAATTCAGTGCAATTTTGGAGAAGGTGGACGCCATTGCTCCCCATACCTTCCCTCGCGTCGTCCATGATCTTGTGAAATCACCTCAAAGGGAAATTTTATTAGCTTCTAGATGAAAGTTAGCCCCATTCTGAGACCTTAGTAAAGTGACAGTATGGTCCTGTCATCGCTGCTAGAGGGTTAGGGCATACACTAAAATGGCAGTTGTGAAGTGGTTACACTGCAATAGAACTACGAGGTGCAGTATCCTATCACTAAGTTCGTATGGCTGTTCGACCCTATTGACGAGCTCTGTAAAAGAAAGAATCATTTAGAGCAGGGGCGGGCAACCTCCGGCCCACGAAGGCTTAGCGTCCGGCCCGCCACCCTGCTATGCTTTATTATGCAATCCGGCCCGCGGACCTCCCATTAAACCTCATATCATTTTGTGACATAGACGTAAAATACTTTCAATTAAGATTTACAGTGGGATGAAAATGTATAAATATCAGCGCGCGATGATGCATGTATATTTCATTTTTCTTTAACTATTAATTTCAAATCCTTGAAAAGAGAGAGAGAGGCAAAGAGGAAACTAGAGACGAGGAAAGGGCATAAAACAGAACTTATGTAAGGTGTGTCAAAACGAATGCTGGATCAACTTGCTACTTCCCCCGTCATTATTTTTTATAATTTCAAAATGACTCTTCGTCGGCGCCTTTTATAACATCACATACAGAAGTCTCTTGATAAAAAATATCAGATTTGTAGAGTGTTCAATGCAATTTTTGTACAATTTATTCATGTAAACAAAATATAGTAATTCTGAGATTTCGTTTTTCACTTCGGCCCGTGATCTGCTTCCAAAAGTCTCATCTGGCCCTCACTGTGAAAAGGTTGCCCGCCCCTGATTTAGAGTGTCGTGAGATTATACTGGTTAGTACGAAAACAGTTCTCCTCTGTATTCGTAGACCACCGTTGGTAACCCGGAGGCAGATTATCATTCCGCAGATTATCATTCCGCAGATTATCATTCCGCAGATTATCATTCCGCAGATTATCATTCCGCAGATTATCATTCCGCAGATTATCATTCCGCAGATTATCATTCCGCAGATTATCATTCCACAGATTATCCAAAAGTGCAACTAACCAGAAGCACTGGATGATGTCATCGTTTTGCTACGTCATCATTTTGGGGTATAACCGGGCACAATGGATGATGCTTGGAACAGTGAAGATGGACATGGAGCTGGCCCTTGCGTTTTTTAATGTTCGTCGCTAGAACCAGGAATGGCTGAAGTACGCAGAGGACTCAGCTGCTGATCGGCAGGCGTAGACTGCCTTGACGCGGGATGTGGTGAACACATTTGGAGCCGGCTCAACCCAACCCAGTGAATGCCATTATAGTTACTAGCTATGTGCAAACACGAATGCCCACTCTGCTTTTCACTCTGCGACCTATCCATCCTGAAGAGTATATACCCAACTACTACCTTGTTTAATTGATGCAGTTCTTTGATTTCAGCAGATTATTTGAATGGCAGCTCATTTTGTAAACAGCTAAAGTGTTGTGTTAATGACAAGTAACAGTAGTTCATTCTCCCTTCTCTTTTTTGTTCTTTTTGTTGCAGCCATTTTTTCGTTTTTTTTGTTTAAATAACGGTGATTGTAAAAGTTATCCATGACAGGACACAATCATTTGGGATTTAATCATTTTTTCAGGATTTTTATTTTCCTTTTACAGTGTACATGCATAATACCTCAGGGGTCTTCCCCCAACCCATCCTTCAAAGGGGAGGGAGCAGCTCTCCTTCGTGGTTCGGAAAACAAGAGAACAATTTTTTTTAGCTTATCCGCTACGTGTCACTGGCGACTTCCTGTCTATGCCACAACATCCTGAACACACATCCTTTATTTTAATATTTAACTTCCAATGAAATTTTCCAATTTTCTGCATCAACTAACCTTATGTTGAAAATTCTGTTTTTAACACACCTGCATCCAAGTGGAACGATGTTAATCCTATTCTGAGCCATTTCCGTGCACCTTCAAAAAGTGATTCTAAGTGCATATAAGTAAATATCTTGCACCCTGCTGTTGCCCGGGGAATAATGAGAATGCGGTGTGCTTCTGCTCTCAATCTTGAACCGTATATTATCATTTTTAGCCTACTTTATTTTAGAAATAAAAAAAAATAAAACATCATCTTCACTGTTTATGGATATCCAGCATGAATGCTGTTAAACTGAATATTATATATTAAGTGAAGGATTACCCCCCCCCCCCCATGTAACGCACAAAGAAAAAATATATATATATATATATATTACTGAAATGAAACACAAAAAAATTATCACAATATGTAAAATAATGCTACCCCCAAATTTCAGTTGACATGTATGATTTTGTATCCAAGATTTGACGCCCGCTTAAAAAGGTTGCCCACCCTTACTCTAAGGGGTGAATCTGGCAGTGTGATGCTTCAGTTTGCATCATCAAATTAGGGGGGGGGGGAGCTCTTGTGGTAGGGGGCTTCATCACAAGTGGACTTTTTAGGGGCAAAAAAAAAACAATGAATGCATCAAAATACATAAGTATGTCATAGACCTATTTTTTTAAAAACATACAAGAATTGGGTTATCGTTGGAAAGCAGTACTTTTCAAACAAAATGGCACTCCTTGCCATTCAACCACAACAAAAAAAAACAAAAAAAACTAAATGATTTGTTAGCTAAAACCTGAATGTGATCTGTCCTCACCTAAATACCATTGTCAATTTGCGGTATTATATGAAAAACGAGATTAGTGCTAGCATAAAATCCAAACAAAGTACACTTTGAGAGGTTGTGAATGAAATAACATTGCAGCAGCATACGATGACAGATTTCTGTTGCTATGGTTGCTGGAAAAATGGTTCTACTGCTCCACACAATCCTTTACCAATATAAGACGAAGAGTCAGATACGTTCGAAGATGGAGTACTGATGCCACATCTGAGGAGGTGCTGCCACTCGACTCACTCTTTCTTGTAATGAGAATTAAAAATCGACTTTACAATCTCTTGGTAGATTATCTTTTCTGTTCTCTACAGCCCTCTTCTCACAGAAGAGACATTGCTAGTCTTTCTCTACTCTATCGACTGGGCGTCAATTTCTGGTTCCTCCTTGTAAGATATTCACAAGAACTACTGCTGCCACTCGAACCACTCTTTCTTGTCTTGACAGTCCAAAATTGGCATACATTAAAATAGTGAAATCTATAATGGGTGTAATGAGGCAGCATGGGTTCATACCTTTCTCAAAGTATTACTAGTTACTAGACTCTCTGGCCAGGTCAAGACTAAAGACAGTCGGTGTCCACATAGACGACACGTGACACTTCATGACATGGGTCATGTTCTCTGTTTTAATGGATAATGGCATTCTTTCGGTACGTCATCATTTATGACGTCATAAAAAATCTTCCCAGTGTCTTCAACCTGTTTTAGTGGATGACGTCATCCAGTGTGCACAGAGATAAACAAATTTACAATATCCAGAGTTTTAGTAAGTATACTAGATTACCTGTGAGCCGTTGGATCACAACTACTTCCGTTCGATTTTTTATTTTTTTATTTCATTCAAAAATTCATAAATTGTGATGCATCTCTTATGAAATGCTTCTTGCCTAATTAAAAATAATAAGTCTATTTTCTTCAATAGTTTTCTTGTTATTAGAAGTAAAGAGACTCATTTTTTTGCTATCAAATTTGTATACGTGTTTACCATGTCTATGAACATACGATGTAAATCGTCTGAAAAAGTCAGTCACTCTTTCTCTAAATGCTCAGATACATTCTATATACTATTAGAGAGTGGTTGAATCAAAAAAGTGAGAGAGAGTGAAAGGAATACAGAGATGGGTGACTTGTTCAGTTAATTACAAATTACGACTGATTAGAAGAATTGAAATGCAATTCCAGAACTGAGGAATATTTTAGCGTGTATTTTGTGTCATTAAAGTATATATAAAAAAGCTTTAGGGAAACAAACGTTGATGAACGCAACTTTGATATAAGACTAGACGTGCACGTGACCCGTTCATCTACAACAAGTTTTATTCTTTGATTTCATTTGAAAATTCATAAACTGTGACATTTTGCGTAACTAAAATAAGTCACCTTACTTCTATATTATCCTTAGTATTATCCTGATTATTATTCTCCTTGTTGTTTTTATTTTTATATATAAGTAATGGTACATGTTATGTTGCCATCTAATTGACATACATGTTTGTGGTGTGTACAGACACACTTATGTAAATTAGATGGCTATGCTGGAAAGAGAAAGCCACTTATTCTCTAAATGCTCACAAACAAACAACTATTAGAAAGTGGTTGAATCAACATGAGAAAGGGCAAAAGAAATACATAGTTAAGAGGGAGATGAGCGATTTGTTCAGTTAATTATAAATTACAACTAATTAGAACAATTAAAACAGATTTTCTTTTCAAACATAACTTAATCCCAGAACTAATGTATATTTTAGTGTGTATTTTGTGTTACTAAAATATATAGGAAAAAAAGCCTTAGGGAAACAAAAGCTCAAGTATAATCTATCATATAAAGTGTGGGTGTGGGTGCGGGTGTTCGCGCTCGCCTAAAAGTCAAAAACTACACAAAACACATCCACAAAGCTGATATATGATTTTTCAGCATTGCATCAGAAAAATCTTTTTGTAATATTCATTCTTTTGGCGGTCAATAGGGACAAAATTAATTTTTTTTGGGGGGGGGTGGGTGGGTGACGTTTAGAGCCTGTTTTTTATTTATTTATTTTATTTATTTATTTTGCAAGTTGAAGTTGCCAGAGAGATTTTTAAAAGAAAGATGTTACACACACTTTTTCACTCTTCTATTTTGTTGTCCCCCTCCCTCCTGCCCGGGTAACCATGCTAATTGGCTAGGAGCAAAGTATAGTATCTGTTCTGATACTACACTTCATCTTTTCTGTCCTCGGTCAGTGACAGAGGGAAACCCTTCTAGACTGAGGCAATTTATTTTTTGTCCTAATCCAGAGTGCCCCTTTTGGGGAGCTAGATTTTCGCCACATTAAAAATCGACCTTGTGTCTAACTCTGCCCTCATAGGGAGGCAACTAATATCTACATTATTATATCGTTATGTTCACCATAGGTAATCCCGAGCAAATCCGCTAGTATGAAATAAAAACAAAAATAACAAACCGATTGTTTAATTGTAGTTGTAGTTGTTGCAATTGTCTTGCTTTTGCTTGTATATATATATATATATATATATATAAAAATTTATTTAGTACAGAAAATCAGTGTAACATGAGGACCGTCGGTTTCGAGTTTGGAAGGGGTCTGACCTTCAAAACTCTCCTCAGCTTTTGTTGCTACTCTCTACTTCCGAACTCGAAACCGACGGTACTGATATTGTACTGATTTTTTGTACTAAATAAATAAAATATTTACGCTCTTAATTTTGAACCTCAATTAATCGAGCATTCTGCTGTGGTTTTTCCCCACTATCTTACAAAGAAAAACGATATATATATATATATATATATTTATAAATATATGTATATATGTATGTATGTATGTATGTATGTATGAAAAATACAAAAGGAAAAACAAATTAAACGCAGGAAGAAATCACCAAATTTAATTTGTTTTCCTTTTGTCTTTTTCATACATCTTGTCTCCATGGCATTTCATTTTATGATACATTGTGTATTTTATTCCCCCCCCCCCCACACACACACATATATATATATCTATAATTTTTTTTTTTTTTAATATAGATTAGCAGCAAAAACGGCATAGACATTTGCGATTTAGCTTAAAATGTCGCCATTACTTGCTTTCTCTCTGTCTCGCTCGCTTTGGCAAACTTACAAAAAAACCTTCACCTGTTGCTGGTGTCTGGAAGACAAGTTGATAATGTAATCTGAGTAGAAACAACTGTCAGTTGGGTTATTGTGACAATAACATACTGACACAAGAAGGAATGACACACATGAGGGCATTATTATCTTGAAATAACTTGCCCTAATGATTCAAGGGTATTCAATGACCTTCAGTAAGTCTCTCATTTTGTTTATATACAAGGTTGAAATCGCAATTGGTTAACCATTTCCTGTGACCATCATGCATAGGATGCGGTGCAGGTCAGAGAGGAAGCTGACTCAACCCAACATGATAAACACCACTACAACAACAGCATATACATAGGCTACGAAAGTCTAAGCCCATAAACAATTTCCTATATAACAATATACAACTTACTGTACGGATTGATATCCACCTTCTTCCAAACATTTTCTTCATCGGGGAGACACCAGATCTCTGCACATTTTGAGCATAGTTTTACTTTGTTATTGTCGTGATTTGACGTGGTCTTCATTTGTTGGATGATTCTATCTTCTAATGTGTCTATGAACATTCATGTATGCGTCCACTGCACAGGCTGTGTCGTCTCGCTTGCTGTGCCGGTCCAAGTTGTTGTTCGATTCAGTCAGTGCTACAACATAAGAATTCTCCCTCCAAATAAAACCATAACGCCAGTTTAAAAAACAATTAACAAGGTTTATTTTCCTTTGGAGGTTACGATGGTACTCGTGTTCTTAGGTTGAATGGCAAACTTGCAAAATGAGGTTTACTGTACGAACGTTACCGCATTTCGTTGATGTTTTTGATCTCAGTCGTTTCTATTCTAATCTCAAATTTTTTTCATCTTGCAATTTAACACAATGTTCATTAATAAGCCTTTCCATACATATTTGAGCCACTGCCAGATCAGCGCAGACAGTAAATGAAATTAATGTACACTTACCTGGGAGGTGGGGGCGAGCATCATGTTGTCTATCATGTTCAATGCTCAAGCTGAACTTTGCTTAATCGCAGGGTGACAACAATCTTGTAACTCCAAACAGGGCTCTACTATTAAGATTATTAAATCTTAAAGGGACATTAACTATGAATATTTTAAAATATTAAAATGATGAGAATAAAAATTGGTTAAATGCGATATTTATTAAATCATTAATTGTTCGAGCAACGGTTATATAAAAAAAATATTTTCGAATGTTTGTATTACAGTAAATTTACTGACTTATCTGTCGAATTTCCTCCAATGATAAGAGCATATCTTTGAAAATTCATGGATCAAAGAAAGAAAAATAGTGTTTTTTAAAATTTTATTTATATATATATATATATATATAAAATATTAAAGTATTTTTATACCTACGGACATATCGTTTCGGGTTTTCTACCATCATCGGTGTGGCAGTGGCAGGTGGTTGCATGGGACCGAACGCAGTTCGTAGATTCAGTCTAGAATCACGAGCCTAACACTTATCCCCACATGGCTGCAAGAAATCGCCACAGACAGTAATTGAAATTAACATACACTTACCCGAGAAGCGGCGGCAAGCATCTTGTTGTCGAAAGTGTTCGACAGTCAAGCGGAACTTTGCTTAATCGCAGGGTGACAAGAATCTTGTAATTTCAAACAGGGCTCTACTATTAAGACTATTAAATCTTAAAGGGACAGTAACTATGAATATTTTTTTAAAATATTAAAGTGTTTTATACCTACAGACGACTATATATAGTAATCATTACTATTACTGATAAATTATTTTAGAGGAAATACAGTTGGAAAATGCCTGGAGATCTGCTAACAACATGATGTTAACAAGTATGTAGTGATGATGAGACAGTTTGGAAGGACACAAGTTTATGGATCATGGGGAGATCACTGGAAATTTTTTTTTTATATACCAATCAATTACCATATGAAAGATGAAATAATTTAAGACAGAAATGATAACTGTTGTAAGTCCACCATCAAACCAAACGTAGCGTGTATTCATGCCTTTTGAAGGATGGACTTTATGAAGTCTTGCTTATCTGCTAACACCAACCACTGTTATGTCAGCAGATGAGACCCAATGGACAGGTCTTTACCAAGGCCACAGGTTAGCACCTTAAAGGTGCCCAAGACAAGTTGCAAAAATATCCTGGAAGAATCCCAGGCATTCTTTAACAAGTGGGAATGTCTCTTGCAACAGGCAATACACATACCTCCTCCTCTTTTTGGTCAGAAGTACAATCTGGGAGGAAAGCCTCATGGGGAATCTCTGCCATATTGTAGTAATAAAATATAATTGATATTTTGCTCTTTGCTGTTTTTCTTTGTTTTTTTTGTTTTTTTTACTTTATACAAATTCTGCTAAGAAATCTGAACTGACCCAAATGTTGACTAAAAAAAACATTTATCCCAATTCTTAAAATTCTCTCTACCCGCTTTGGTGGGTGAAAGCTGATTTATCCCAGTTCTCAAGCTTAGAGAAACTTTTTTTTCTTTTTGTTTTTGCTTGATTGTTTGTCTAGTTTTATGACATTTCCAAATTGTGTGACCACTTCTTGCATGTATGTGTGTGTGTTTCTCGCCTCTCTTTGGACTTAAACATTATTTTGATTATTGATTAAAAAAAATTCAATAGCATAAAGTACCAAAAATAACTTATTTAAAAAAAAAAAAAATTAAATCGACCACAATGCATTTCTATTTCTTTGTAAACAAGTCAACCATTGTAATCTTACAAAAAGAAAAAGAAAGAATGAATTACTTTCTAACCCTTCGGAAGTTGAATTTGGAAGCATTTAAATAGAAAATAATTTAAAGACTCCTAGCCAACACCGGGTAGGTAAGATTAGTTGAAAATAGTAGGTTACTGTAGCCCCACAAAATGTATTATTTACTCCTCTCCAGGAATTAAGCACAAGGCCAGTTTTATCCTACTCCCACAAGTAAGATGTGACCCAAGGTCGGGTCAGAAAGTGGGGGTTGAAAAGCCAGCGCCCGAGAGGTGAGCACTCTGACCATCAAAAATTGCCTGAGCAGCCCCGTCGGCATTCCCCGGTAGGGGCGCCTCAAGCAGTAAGCAATTAACTTACTCCTCCCCAAAGAGGGGAGGCAAAGCCTGGGAGGGTGGACCTCCTAGAACTGCACAGGACAATCCCATAGACCGGCGTAAATCAAGTCCCGAAGGACAAGACAAGTCTATGGGGTGCAGTATCCATCTGAACAGATACTACACTTTGATCTTAGCCAAAAGGCCAACTGGTAGCTTGACCATAAGATGAAAATCTGGGTCAGTGGCAGTGACCTGGAGTATAAGGCCAACACTGCTCTATCGAGCTAAACTATACAAAAGAGATTTATTTCGTGCATGATTTTTTTTCTTTTTAATTTTAAAATTGATCCAATTTTAAAACTTTTCTGACTGGATTAATTTTGTTTCGGTTATTTTCCATTTTGGATTATCTCCTTACCGATTATAGTCATTTTTGTATCCAATATTTTTTCTTTAAGCCAGAAGCTATTCAATTATTTTTCAAAACATTCTTTCTCCAATTAATTTTTTTGTTTTTTTAGGATTTAGAAAAGAATTGTTTTTTTTTTTTTCAACAAGGTGTATTTTTCTTTTCTTTTCACTAAAGATGGAATTTTTTTCTGCATAAAAACACACTCTCCCTCTAGATGTATGTGCTCTGACCATGCCTTTGCCCCTCACATTCGATCACCACCAGAAACGATTCTCCCAAATGAACCCTGAGCACTCTAGTTTGTCCATGCAACAGAAACTGATGAACAAGGAAAGTTCATTCATGCCCCCCCCCCCACATTAGTCTATTTAAAAACAAAAAAAAAATTTTTTTTGTTTACTTTTTTATTTAAGTTTTGATTTTGTAAGCTTCGGCCAATTCTGTTTTGGGGTATTTTTGTGAACAAGCTTTGATTACGAGAGGAAAATCTGAATTAGAACAGTGTGGATGATACCCTTCAAACATGCACGATAATATAAAAAGGATCCGATGAGAAAGAGACAATGCCTGCGAGGCATGATTTTGTAGCGGTTACATTTTTGATGGACTATTTTTTTTTTTTTTTTTTCATATAAGCTAATGTTTCTACATGGAGTGATTGGTCTATTATACATTGAAAACATTTTGCATGAAATGTACTTCCGTTGGACTACTTATACATTTTTCCCGTGTATAAGTCAGTTGGATTTGAGAGGTCAAGCCAAACGGACGCAAAGTGTACCCCGTCCAACTCACAGCGCCATGGAACTCATTTTTAACATTTAACGTAAAATCTTTTTGTTGAGCGAAGACGTGAAATAAAGTTGATAAAATATGTTCTAAGGTGTTGCAGCAAAATCCCACCCCTTTACTGTACAGGGTGTTGCAGCAAAATCAGACACTCGACAAAAAGTAAACAAAATGCCAGGTGCTGAGAAGCGTGGTGAAGCCCTGGATGGACGAGATCACTGCAGGTGCCCCTACGTTTTCCAGTAGGACTCCGCTCCTTCACACAAGGTCAAAACAACCCAGGCGTGACTGCTCAACAATGTTCCTCATTACTGGTCGTCGGACTTATGGCCACCTGACTGCAACCGCCATGACTATTTCTTCTGGGGCATGATCGAGGCCAAGACCAACAAGCATGCCCACAATACGATCAACTCTCTGAAGGCTGCCATCGTGGAGGTATTTGCCGCTACAGACAAGGACATGGTCGCCAAAGCATGCAACTCATTTTGCGTCCACCTTGAGATGGCCGTCTCTTCTGGTGCCGGAATTTATGTAACTTTAACTGTTGCTAAATAAACTGTCAGGTTTCTGCATATACAACTTTTGTTTTTATTGTTTATTCCGTTTGCTTTTTGTCAAGTGTCAGATTTTGCTGCAACACCCTGTACAGTGAAGGGGTGGGATTTTGCTGCGACACCCTGTTGAATATACTTTGTCATTAATTTACTTTTTGATCAAATGTCTTTTAGCTTTGGTTAAGTGACTAGAATATTCGTCACAATAGCCTAAAAATGGGTTGATATGCCACAAAAATGTCAAATTAAACCGATATACTGTTATCACGTTAAAACGTTTAGATCATTCTTGTAGTGTCCATATAAAATATAAATTGCGACTAAAACACTAAATCTTTTTTTTTTGTTCTCTTTGGTTTTATTTTAATAGGGGATCGGCCATCGCAAAGATCGTTGGTCTAAATGTGACTAAAAAGGCCGACACGTTTGCTTCCGAAGTGAGGATGTACGTTTATGAAGAGATGATTGGTGATGAGAAGTTGACAGAAATCATCAACACGAAACACGAAAATGTCAAGTATCTACCCGGTTACAAACTACCCACGAATGTGGTAAGTAAATATGCATTCTTTTCGCTTAGAAAATGTTTGTTCGTTTCTGAAAAACACAACTGGATTTGCCAGCTCGTTATCGCTTCGCAAAGTTCGCTACTTGAAATCTTTGAAACGAAAATTTTAAATAATGAAAGCCAAAAACTTTTTGCATTTATTCTTAAAAATAAATATTAACATTTAAATTTATTTATCTTTTAAATAAGATCTTAAAGAAATCAAAAGAAGAAATCAATTCGCCTGAGCGATTGCATTGGCCGGGAACAGGGGAGGAGGGTCTTTAACTTATAACTTAGAAATGGCCACAAACACACTTTTAAACACAAATATGAAACGTTTGAGCATGCAACCAAAACAATTATTGAATTTAAAAACAATAAAAAAAAATGGAAATGTAGAGTTGCTGACAAAAGAGATCAGTCAGTCACCCTTTCTGTTTCTGTATGAAATTTTACTGCTTATGTCTCGTCAGGGTAATTCCATATCAAATCATCCAGAAAATTTGTAAAATGTCGCCCACACTTCTCAGATTTTCTTCAAACTTTCCTCAATTGTTGTTCTTATAAAAACTAGACAATCCTGGAAATTTGAGCTTGTAACTCCAAGCGGTTTCCAAAATATTGCATTAGTTTCAGGTATATCACAAAATCACAACATTAGAAAATTACATTTTCTCGTGCAGCTAGAATGTTAAAAATTTGTACAGGCAAGGTTTTTTGCATAAGGAACTCCAACAATCACACTTAAAAACCTAAAAATCAACAGTTTTTGAGTTATTGTACATGCTTGCCTAAATTTTGGTGTGCGACTATCAAGCCTCAAAAATGTATTTGTCACTTTTGGAAAATGAAAATTATTTTTTTCTGTGTGTTCTACAGTTTGAACTTTCTCTTGTCAAAAAATAGTCTTTTTTTTTCATTAGCATTACGAACCAAAAAATAGTCTTTTTTTTTTCATTAGCATTACGAACCAAAAAATAGTCTTTTTTTTTTCATTAGCATTACGAACCAAAAAATAGTCTTTTTTTTTCATTAGCATTACGAACCAAAAAATAGTCTTTTTTTTTTCATTAGCATTACGAACCAAAAAATAGTCTTTTTTTTTTCATTAGCATTACGAACAAAAAAATAGTCTTTTTTTTTTCATTAGCATTACGAACCAAAAAATAGTCTTTTTTTTCATTAGCATTACGAACCAAAAAATAGTCTTTTTTTTCATTAGCATTACGAACCAAAAAATAGTCTTTTTTTTTTCATTAGCATTACGAACCAAAAAATAGTCTCTTTTTTTTTCATTACGAACCAGGTGTACGCAGTGTGATGATATATCGAAGTGAAACCTGGCCAGTAAGGGTTGAGGGCATGCGTTCCTTTCTTTAGAGGGACTGACTTGATTTTCAACAAGTTGCGATCTATTTCTAAATTGCAAGTGAAAAGTCAAATTGATTTCCTTTGACGGTCACATTTAGAAGATAAATAAATTTGTATTGAAATTACCAAAATGTTAATGTTTATCTGAAGTTATGAATGGAATGTTTATTATTTAAAATCAACGTTTCAAGTATTTCAGGTAGCGAACTTTGCGAAGCGATAACGATCCGGCAAAGGCAGCTGTAATAGATATAGATACTTAAACTATCTTCAAAGCAAATTATCAAAATTAGTTGATTGCTGCTTCAATATAAAAAAAAAGTTTAAATTGCCTCATTTTTTTTTTTTTGTCTATTCTTCAGGTTGCGATTCCCGATGTGAAAGAAGCTGCTGCTGATGCAGATATTTTGGTTTTTGTCGTCCCTCATCAGTTTGTACGAGGGATTTGTGCCTCCTTGAAAGGCTGCGTAAAGAACAATGCTATAGCCGTATCGTTAATTAAGGTAAGTTGCTCTTCTAGCGTTGAAGCTCCTCATCAACTCCATTTCCGGTCAATTATTTAGTGATGAAAGTGTTCCGGGTTTTTAACATACGGGAGATGTTATCAAAAGCTTTGAATCGAACGAGAAAAGAAGACGAAGAAAGCAGAAAACTTGAAGATCAAAAAGACCTCCACAACGTCAATTAAACTAACAATTTACCAACTTGCTCAAAAGATGAAAAAAAAAAAAAATGATGAAGCAACTATCAGAAGTATACTAGCTGAAGAAGTTTTTAAAAAGTCAAAAGTCAAACGTGTTGTGTAAACTAGCTGAAGAAGTTTTTAAAAAGTCAAAAGTCAAACGTGTTGTGTAAACTAGCTGAAGAAGTTTTTAAAAAGTCAAAAGTCAAACGTGTTGTGTAAACTAGCTGAAGAAGTTTTTAAAAAGTCAAAAGTCAAACGTGTTGTGTAAACTAGCTGAAGAAGTTTTTAAAAAGTCAAAAGTCAAACGTGTTGTGTAAACTAGCTGAAGAAGTTTTTAAAAAGTCAAAAGTCAAACGTGTTGTGTAAACTAGCTGAAGAAGTTTTTAAAAAGTCAAAAGTCAAACGTGTTGTGTAAACTAGCTGAAGAAGTTTTTAAAAAGTCAAACGTGTTGTGTAAACTAAAGTTGCATCTTTTCCAAAAAATGTAATTTTATGAACAATTTTTTTCAATTTTTTTTTTATTTTGAATCTTTTTGAAATTATTTTATAGTTTCAAACATGGATCATCATTTTAGAAATTCTATTCATTTTTAGTTTATTATATATGTACTGATTTTACACCAAAAAATATTTTTGTTACTAAAAAATTTGTTTTTCAAACTGAAATTTATGGAAAACTAGAACCCTTTTTGTTCTTTGTCAAATTTTTTATAGTGCATATCCTCGAACCCTCATAGTAAAGTTTCGTATAATCACCGCTTTAATATTAATTCAAAATATTTTCAATGTTTTTTGAAAATTATCACTTTCATCTACTCTTTCTCTCTCTCTCTCTCTCTTTTTCTCTCTCTCTCTTTTTCTCTCTCTCTCTTTCTCTCTCTCTCTCTCTTTTTTTCTCTCTCTCTCTCTCTCTCTCTTTTTTTCTCTCTCTCTCTCTCTCTCTCTTTTTTTCTCTCTCTCTCTCTTTTTTTCTCTCTCTCTCTCTTTTTCTCTCTCTTTTTCTTTCTCTCTCTCTCTTTTTCTTTCTCTCTCTCTTTTTCTTTCTCTCTCCCTCTTTCTCTCCCTCTTTCTCTCCCTCTTTCTCTCTCTCTTTCTCTCTTTCTTTCTCGCTTTCTTTCGCTTTCTTTCTCTCTTTCTCTCGCTTTCTTTCTCTCTTTCTCTCTCTTTCTTTCTCTGTCTCGCTTTCTTTCTCTCGATTACTTTCTCTCTCTCTTTCTCTCTCTCTTTCTTTCTCTCTCTATCTATCTTTCTCTCTCTATCTTTCTCTCTCTCTCTCTTTCTCTTTCTCTCTCTTTCTCTGTCTGTCTCTCTCTTTCTCTCTATCTTTCTCTCTATCTTTCTCTCTCTTTCTCTCTCTCTGCGCCATGACCGGGTAGTAGTGTTAATTTATGTTATTCTTAGTTATTATCGCCTGTAGTAAGGATTGAACCTTCAACCACCACAAGACTTCCAGTTAAAACTCATTATTAATCAACGCCTTTAACTGTTATGCCATAGTTCCATGTGAACAATTTGAGTGTGAATTTCTGGAGCTTTAAATCTAATCTTGTCTAGATGTGTAGTATTACTGCATATGACTATGAACACTGTTAAGACGACTGACTATATTGTCCGCTTTATATGACATAAATAGTTTATTTCTCGGCTTGTCGCGTAGCTGTTAAAGTTGGCCAATTGGTTAGATCGATCGAATTTTGGTTAAAAAATGACTTGTGTCCAGGGGTTTGAATCGTGCGACCGGCTAAACAGTTATCTTCCTATGTGGGTAATAATAATAAAAAATGTTTATTAAATAATATATATATATATTATATGTAATCCAGTAATAGAATTAAATGAACTTTTCTTTGGCGTCACTGCAACAAAAAAATCTCAGCCTCCATTGTTCACTCTCTGCTGAACAAAAATCAACTGAACTTTTCAATCCAAAAGTTAGTTTTCATACTAATAAACCCACCACCTATACAAATTTCCTACCAACCAGAGCCCTCTATGTTTAGAGTCTCCAAACCGCCAATCTGCAAAGGGGAGATAACTCAATTGACAACTGGCTGCTCGTGCCATCTCACTTAACAGATATTGTCACCAAGGCAAATTATCACAGTATCTTAAACCACACGCCCCCATGATCATCAAAGATCATTTCACACCACATAATCCTGTGCCCAAACTGGTATATTACGTTCCCTCCGCTGCCTTTGCATTGCAATCACCTCACCTTCATTGCTCTCATCTTCAGCATTTAAATCTCCACCATGTGCCTTAAATCTAAAATATGCCGTGGCATCTGATTGACTCTCATGTTGTTAGGGGATTACACTCCAGTAATTACTCCTCTTCCCCATTGCGTCGTACATTGTGCATTCAGTGGCTCCATCCAAATCTCTTCTCCTATTTGAATTCTGGCTGGCCCTCACTTTTTGATTTCTGAGGATGTATCTCTTCGGTGCCTCCATTCATAATTAAAAATTGATCTATGTTGCACTGTCTCCTCTCTCGGTCCGACCTTGGGTGCCATGTTGTACCAGAATGTTGGCTCTTCAGGTGATATCCCTCCTCTCTCAGCTATTGATTTCACTGTCCGATGATGTCGCTCCACTATTCCATTTCTCCCGGGCCTATAGGCTGCTCTGTAATATCTTCAATTTTTTTTTTAGCATTGTATGGAGAAGTTCTGACCAAAAAACGATGCCATTGTCCATTATCACCTCCATTACTGGACCCCGTTCAAGCATCACCTTTTCCAATTCCTTTGTAACCGCAGCTGCCGTCTTTGCATGTAACTCCCTCCATATTGCTAGTGTCCCAGGTCTTAACATATTGCTAGTGTCCCAGGTCTTAACATATTGCTAGTGTCCCAGGTCTACAGTCAATCATTGACAAGTATGCACCCTCATGATAGTGTTATATCAATAGCTAATCTTGTCTAATTGTTTGCAGTCCCAATTTCCCCAGGAACATGTATATTCGGGGCAGGATCGATCGATTGATTGATATCAGAAGCAGTTCTTGACCACCTTCTGAACTTCCTCCTGTTTTATAAGTGGATCAACTTTTCGCACCAAATATAATGTTCCATCCACTCCCATATGGTGCATGCCATGCAACTCTTCTAGTTCTCCGGTTCCTAGACAGCATACAGGAACTTGAGAAAAACTAACCACCGTTTGCTTATTCAGGTTAGCGCATCTGCATTGTTTTTCTCTGAAGGCACAAGCACTACCTTTTATTCACAGTCCAAATTCGGATATTAACTCTCCAAGTATTCCCAATCTCTGCTTAACAATAATTTCCTCAAGCACCCTTGGTTCGTATTCTTCTGCTCTCCTCTTCGGGCCGAAAAGCTTGTAAACCAGTAATGGAATTAAATTAACTTTCCACGTCACCGCAACGGACAATCTCAATCTTTTCATACTAATAAACCCACCACCTATGCAAATTGCCTACCAACCAGAGCCATCTATGTTTAGAGTCTCCAAACCGCCAATCTGCAAAGGGAAGATAACTCAATTGAAAACTTGGCTGCTTGTGCCATCTCAATTAACAGATATTGTCAGCAAGGCAAATTATCACAGTATCTTAAACCACTATATATATATATATATATATATATATATATATATATAATATATATTATATAAGTCAAAGTTTGTTTTTTCTGTGTTATAGAAATATGACCAGAACATTCAAATAAGTTTTAATAAGGGTTATTTGTAGTATAACTACATATGACTAATATATCTACTTTATTATTGTGTAAAACTAGTGTACAAGTTACAGTTATGTTAGATGAGAAAAAAAAACAAACGAACAATAAGGCTTGAAACAATTGTCAGAGAAAGAAAGAGTCAACAGATGACGATTAGAATGGAAGTGACGCCGCTATATCTACTAGTTCCTGATCTCAACGAGAAGATTCCAAAGTTTAAAAAGATGTCTATGAAAAGATCAGAGGTTACATCAGCCGAAACATTGTGAAAATAATCATTAAGATGAGAATAAGCCAATTACTGCAAATTATAAGTTCTCATCTCAAAAATGAATAATTTTTATTTCAAGTTTAAAAAACGAATCTCTGCTCACAATGTTCACAAAAAAAATATATGGTGGGATTTTCGACAGCGTCAGCAAATTATAATTGAGCCCTCTATTAAAAAAAAAATATTAATTTTATTTTTATGTGTCTGATTATTTTTAAATTTTATTTCTTCAAAGGGTTTTGAAGTCAAAAAAGAAGGTGGCATCCGTCTTATTTCGGAAGTGATTGAAACTGAATTAAACATTTCTTGTGCCGTTTTGATGGGGGCAAATATCGCCAATGAAGTTGCCGAAGGAAACTATTGTGAATCCACCATCGGTAAGTAAATTTGAACAAAATTTAAAAAAAATTTATGCCTCCACAAAAGGCAGCAAAATTTTTTATTAATTAGAAGCATTTTAAAAAAAAAATGTAAAAGAGCTGCATCTACACGACATTGCGGGGTGGAGGACATAGAGAAAATAAGTCCAAATATATGCGCCTCGGACGACCTTTATTACCAATAAAAATAACTACATAAAAATACATTAAATATTTAGGTGATAAAAATCGTGCATATTTCTAGACAAGCGTCTTGGTCTAGTGGTAAAGACGTTGGACTATAGACATCAATATCGAACGTACGATCCTTGTCTAAGTTAGCCATGCTGATGACGGCTGTGAGCCAGAAACACGTGTCCATGGATTACTTTTAGGTACGTATATAAAAATATATACATTAATGAAAAATACGTCCTATGAAGTTAAGGGCGACTAGTGCAATTTTCTGCATCTTAATCACTTAGGAAGTGAGACAATCGAAATAATAGTAAGCAAAAAAACAACGAACGCTGCAATCACCAATAAAAATAATTACATAAAAATACATACATACATACATACATATATATATATATATATATATATATATATATATATATATATATATATTTATAACTGAGGATTAGATTTTATACTTAAACTAGCAAAAATATGCTCCCTCCTCTGGTAGCATATTTTTGCTATCCTGGGTTGGGAAGATATCATGATGAATGAACATATACTACACTGACCACCAAAAGAGGAGGTAATGCCTGGGAGGATGATGTCATGATAACAGTACAGATAGTACACTAATCATCCCCAAACAGAAGAGATAATAAAGGAAGGATGGAATCATGCAGAATGAACATATACTATACTGCCCCCAAAAGGAGGAGGTAATTCCTGGTAGGACGGTCTTATGGCAACAGAACAGGTACTACACTACCCCCCCACCCCCTATTAAAAGATAATATATACATTTTTTTTTTTTCATCATTTAAAAATATCTCGCCATAAAACATTATTTTTATGGTTTCTTGGTCTTTTGGCTAAAATCAAAGTGTAGTATCTGTTCTTAGCATCCGAGCCAATGTTTTGCCATCGAAAATATTGCGTATATATAAGAAAATATGACAATGCAAAATTACAACTGTATATTACAGAATATTAATTTATTAGAAGCTGTTTATAAAATAAATATGCAAATTAAGAAAATCTAAACGTGTTGGTGGGTATTTGCAGTTTACTATATATACAGTATTTCAAAATGACCTGGCATTTTGGATAGGAAGTAAGTGTAGTATCTGTTCCGTTGGATACTGCACCCTATAGACCCGTGTCGGGGCTTGATTCCGCTTGTCTGGGTTTTTCCTGTGCAGTTCTAGGAGGCCCACCCTCCCAGGCTTTGCCTCCCCTCTTTGGGGAGGAGTAAGTTTATTGCTTACTGCCTGAGGTGCCCCTACCGGGGAACGCCGATGGGGCTGCCCAGGCAATTTTTAATGGCCAGAGTGCTCACTTTCTCGGGCGCTGGCTTTTCAAACCCCACTTTCCCAACCCGACCTTGGGTCACATCTTACTTGTGGGAGTAAGATAAAACTGGCCTTGTGCCTAACTCCTGGAGAGGAGGTAAATAAATCATAAAATCAATAAGCACAACCTTTTAAAAGCAAAACTTTTACATTTATTCATTTATATATAAAAAATATTTAATTTCAAATAATTAATAAATAAATAGCAGTAATTTAAACACTGTTTACCTTTGAATGAGAGTATTTTAGTAATATACTTTACGTCACTGAAAGCTCCTCTCAAGTTTTTTGCCACCTAATATGCATGCAACCTATTTTTGGCAACCTCTATATTAATAAACTTACATATTTATTAAAAATAAATAAAAACCAAAACAATATATTCATTTTAACCATTTTAAAATTGATACCATTTTCTGCAGAGGACAAAGATGATTAGCCAATGAAAATGTGTCTTACACCTGCGCACACAAAAAATAGCAATACACATGAAAAAATTTAAATTGCTTAAAATATCTCAATAATGGCATATATAGAAAGAGCTTGATGATCTAAGAAAGAATCTTTAAATTTTTTAAATCTGACTAAAAATAAGGAAGTTATGACTATTTTTGTGCCTCACATGATTGGATATTTTCCCCTCTTTAAGACCATATGCGTTTCGTCACATTTTTTACACTAATTTTTCAGTAAAAATGTTATATCTTTGTTAAAATACAAGATTAAGCAATGAAATTTACCATATAAATGTATTTTTGTACAAGGAATCAGAATGTGCCACTGAAAATCTCCAGAAATTAATGGTTTCCAAGTAATCTGCACTAAGTGCACATAAATATGCTGCAATACCTTAAAATACCATGTATCCATTAAAAGAAAGAAGTTAGAAAACTCAAAGTTGAATTGTAATACATTTTATGTACAAGAAACTAAAATCTAATACTAGGACTGTTTAAAAATGAATATATTGCAAGATTTCTTTGGCATTATTGTAGATTAACACCTTTCGCTAACTCACCCCCTTACCTCCCCAAAATATGAGATTCTACTTTTTTTATTTAGGCAATTACATGTTAACACCCTGAAAACCTTGGCAGAAAGAAAGAAACAAAAACAATTATTTTAGAATTTAGAGTGGGGATCAGTTTCACATAAAATAATCCCCCATTTCAAGGCCATTCTAGCGTTTTAGGACAGTTAATTATTTTTTCTATGGGAGATAAATCCTGTGCGTTTTTCTTGTTTTTTCTTTTTTTTTTAGACGATTATGAGGGTCTTTGTGGGAGGAGGGGGGCTTACCACTTGAACTTCAGGTTAGTGGTAGGGCTAGGGGCAATTAAGTGTGAACACCCTGAAAACTTAGCAGAAAGAAAAAAAAAACAATTCATTTAGAATTTCGAGTGGGGGATTAGTTTCACATATATTTAATGTAGAATAATTCACCATTTCCGGGCCATTCTAGCGTTTTAGGGCATTAATCAATTTTTTTCTATGGCAAATAAATCCTGTGCGTTTTTTTTTATGGGGGTCTGCTTTTTTATTTTTTAATTTAAAAAAAAAATTTTTTTTGGGGGAAACGATTATGTTTGGTTTTAATGGGCTTTTTTGTAGGATTAGGGCTTCCTACTCGGACTTAGGGTTATTGATAAGGTTAAGGAAGGGGTTTTGTTTTAGATGGAGGTTGCCATTCGGACTTAGTGTTAGGGTTAAGGGAGTTTTTTAGGGGGTGGCTTGCCACTCATATTTAAGGTTAATGGTACGATACGTTCAAGAAGGCATTTTTAGGAGTTGGGCTTGTTAATCGTACCTAGAGTTAATGGTAGAGTAATTATTTATTTTATAAAATTCACTAAAAGGCAAGAATGGCCGGGAAATCAGAGATCATTTTACATGAAATTTATATGCGAAACTGATCCCCCACTCTAAATTATAAATTATTTTTTGTTTTGTTTTTTCTTTTTTTCGCCAAGACTTTAAGGGTGTTTACACGTAATCGCCTAAAAAAGTAGAATCTTAATTTTTTTTTTAAATTGGCGACTAGAAAGTCATTACTACTAGAAGTTCGAAAGTTGAGTGAAAACCAGTATTTTTTAAAGTATTTTTTATAAAAGAACCAAATAGGATTAACTTTTTTAAGCACAAAAATATTTTTGTATTATTTTTACAAAGCTTTACAAGACTAGTTAGCTGCTGCTGATGTTATATCAGCAATACTAGCAGCCATTGTTGACTTTCGCTCAAAAAATGGACACTATTTTTTCGGATAAGGTAATTTAAAATTACTACTACGGAAAGACAAAACAACATACAATTATAATTTTAATGCATAAAAAAGTAAAATGATTGATTTACTTACTAATTGGGCGACGGAAATGTATTTTTCAGAAATGTTTGACCGACGGCGAATTGAAGTCTTAATTTTATAAATTTCAAAAAAATGAATGAGCCGAATTACTTCGTACACCGACAAACATTAAAAGTGATACTTTACCTGATTAGTCTCCAAATTTTAGGACGAAATTCCACATACAGCAATGGTACGAGACTTTTAAACGAAGGGGGGGTTAAAAAAAAATTTGACGTAAATTGCCGAAAATAGCGTTAACATTTTTTTGCCTTTATTTGCTCAAAACTCTTAAAAATATATAATGTATATTATTATTCATGAATGCACCTGAAAGGATATTCATTTCCTAACAAAATGCTGGTATTTTGAGCACTTAAAGTGCTTTAGTTTTTAAGATATGACTATTTTAATAGAACTACCCTCAAATCTGCGATTATCCAAACAGTTTTCTGGTCGATGTGTATTGCTACAAAAAAGTCTCTTATTAAATAAAATCCATTATTTTAATGAGTGGTAGTGGGAGGACTTCTAAGTGCAAAAGTAAAAACTCCCCCCTCCTCTAAATATGACTAATCAAAATAAAATATCGATCAGGATTACATATTAAAATGGATTGGAAATACAATTTTTTTTATTTTTAAGAACACTGATTGGTATTTGCCGTAAGTGATTGGCAAAACAGAATTAAGTATGCACCTTGTATTAAAAAGCAATTTATCACAAAGATCTGCGGAACAGACTGACTCTACTTTATATATAGGACTGGCAGGGGTTACCCGGGGCCAAAGTGTAACAATCTCTCTTCCACGGTTGCCCCCTTGTCTCTGCCTCCCGGTGAACCCCTCTCCTCATCGCCTGGGGCAAAGGTGTAACAACCTCTCTCTTCCCGGTTGCCCCCTCATCCCCCCCCACCCACCCCGGTTGCCCGGAGCAAAAACGTAACAAATTTCTATTATTAAAAGTAATATCTCTGTCTTGCACGATCGACCCCCCCCCCCCCTCCTTCAATGTATATCTAAGTCATTAATTCATCGTTTAAAAAAAAAATTCTTGGGAGTCGGTGGGAATCGAATCATCAACTTCTCAGTTTTCGTCCTTCATCGCAACTTGCCGCACCAAACAAAGAGAGTATGAAATCTGACGAAAAATAGGTCACTTGAGCACTTTTAGAATTTGGGGTTTGTTTTGCATGGCGTGCATGCGCAAAGCATATGGGCTACGAAAAAACAAACAAATTCGAGCACTCCGATCACAGATTTTATGTCCATTATACATAAAAAAGTGATGCTTTTTTTTCCAATTTTTCGATATGTGTCCCAAATATCTCGGGAGCCTTTTGCAGACATACAAACATACACACACACACAGACAACTCTCCTTTATATATAGGATAAAAATGTTTTGTAAATAGTTAAACAATTTCTTCAAGTCTAGTATATTAAATAAATGTACTTTAAAAATATCTATTCATCTTCACAATCGATTAAGGTGAGCTAAATGTATGTACAGTAATGTACAATGATGTTTGGTCACGGGTTGTTTCGTACGCGTAAATATTTCTATGCTTTTATTGTGTTTTTCTTGTTCGTGTTCTTACAGGTTGTAAAAACAAAGAAATGGGTTTGGTTTTAAAAGAATGCTTTCATACAGATTACTTCCGAATTGTTGTCGTGGAAGACAATAAGACGGTCGAGATATGTGGTGCTCTTAAAGTAAGTCTTTATTAATCCATTGCCTTTTATAAGGGTAAGAAATCATGATAATATGCTTTGTTCATTCTGTTTCAATATATGTATATATACATTGTTTTATATGAAACAAAAAGAATGATAAAAAAAAGTTGGAAGAATTACAAGTTTTATAAAATCATCAATAGTTTGAAAACACGGAGATATCTAAAATTCTTAATCGATTGATTTTCAAAGATAAATATCTTTGAGAATTTATCTTTGAAAATCCATGGGTTAAGGATTTGAGATTTCTCCTCGTTTTCGAACTATTGATGATTTAATAAAACTTGTAATTCTTCAAACTTTTTTTTTTTTTCATCATTTTTATTAATTAATTGCGCTATCCAGTATATTAAGCTTTCCATTATCACGATAGTTCATTTATCTTTAAATTTTCATTCATTGTTATTCCTTCATATGCACGCTTGAACTTGAGTTGAACACGGTTCTGAAGAAGAGAAGAGTTCCCGAAAATTAAAAAAACTATTATATCATACGGAATTTCCACCAGACCATCTTGATACAGGTATTACATAACATTGTAACATTGTTTAGATAGACAGATATATATGTGTTATGAAAGGGAAAAAAACAACAACAAAAAAAAAATAATAAATAAATATATGTGTATGTACACATTGTATTAAGGTTGAAACTAATTCATTTGTTCCACCATTATATGTCTTATTTGCTCCAACTTGTGTCTATCTGTCACACCTCTGCATTGTATTGCCTTTTAAATATCACATTTCTATATACCAATAAACAATGCTTCAAGCAAACTACATAAACCTCTTATATATATATATATATATATAAAAATTGTGAATTTTTTAACAGCTGTTAGGTGTATGGGTGCATAATGTGGGCTATATTTAGTTAAATTTAGCGAATTTGCCGACTGCAACTCCATGCAGAGGGGTGAAACTCTCTACAAAACGGAGGTCACTAGTAGGACAGCTTAAGGACGGGATTGCATAAATTGTCACGTAACTTGCAACTAGACGGAAGGTCGGAGAGGCCCGATCCGATCAATCGGCTAGTCACGTCAAACCTTAGTATCTATAAGTTCATCCCCAACCGTATTATTCCATCTGATTCTTCCCTCGTGCTACCAGCTCAGGCTGTCTGAAGATATCGGCTTCCTGAACCAAACATTGATGTTTTATTGTTTCTTTTCTCTTTGCAAAACTCAATCATCTTCTGCAAAATCCAAATCCAAAAGAAAAAACAATTTCCCTCCTTCCCCCTCTCTCTACCTTTCCCCCTTTCACTCAACCAAACACCATGAATAAATACTTGAACATATAAAGAACTTTCACCAAAATGACCGGATTTGGCATTAAATAACCCGAGGAGGGTTGATATGCCATAAAACAACCAAACCAAACCAAATACCAAGAATAAATATTTGAACATATAAAGAACTTTAAGCATAAAACTTTCCACCATGCTACATCTGTTTTGGCATTAAATAACTCATAAGAGGTTGCTATGTCATCAAACCAAACCAAACCAAACAAACCATCTGATTCTTCTAAAAATCAAGACCTTACTTCTCCTTTTCATTTTTCCTCCCAAATAGATACTAAAAGGCGGTGGCTAGGCATCAATTGTGTTACGAATAAAAATGATTACCAATGTTGAATTGTTATTTTCTAGGAGCAATGTTTCCTAGGTGCAATGGTTTCTAAGAATAGAAGATAATTATCCTCCTCATAGAATTAAATTTGACAACTTTATTCGGCATTAAATAACCGATAAATGGTTGATATGCCCTAAACCAAACCTATTAGATATATTCTTCGCTGATGATGGTCGCTGAATCTAATTTTTCAGAAGTCAAATATAAAAATGTTGCTGGTACAACTGTCCTACAACTGACCTCCGTTTTGTAGAGAGTTTCACCCCTCTGCATGGAGTTGCAGTCGGCAAATTTGCTAAATTTAACTAAATATAGCCCACATTATGCACCCATACACCTGTTAAAAATGACTCTGAGAAAACGGACAGTTTAGGATAGAACACAAAGACTTTGGCTCAAAACCATGTAAAAGTATATAATATATATATATATATATATATATATATATGAGAGAGAAAAGAAGGATGAGAGTAATCTGACGTAATGGGAGATGAAAAAGGAAAAACCAAGAGATATTTTTTTATATATTCATCAACGTTTCGTCATTATTTGTAAGACTTCCTCAGGATGATAATTTTAAGAAAAATGTCATGTAAGTACATCGAAATATTGGGTTGACATGATGGGTTGATGAGAAAAAGTAGTAGCCGTGGCTACTAAGAGCGCTGGACCAAGGTCTGGGCTCAGATAAGTCAGCCCGGACCTTGGTCCAACACTCTTAGTAGCCACGGCTACTACTTTTTCTCACATTCATTTCACTCTCTGCCACTGACTGACTTTTTTTTTCTTAATTGAGCTATTATCTCCCATGTTTCCTAGTTGCAACATACACACGTCTTGTGCGTTTTGCTATGAGTTTTTAATCGTCCATCATCAGCTTGGATATTCACCCCAAAACCGGTGAATTAAAATATGTTTTTGCTGACCGTCTTTTGTTGTTTCGACCTAATTATTTCCTTTTTCAACCTAATTATTACCTTTTTCAACCTAATTATTACCTTTTTCAACCTAATTATTACCTTTTTCAACCTAATTATTACCTTTTTCAACCTAATTATTACCTTTTTCAACCTAATTATTACCTTTTTCAACCTAATTATTACCTTTTTCAACCTAATTATTACCTTTTTCAACCTAATTATTTCCTTTTTCAACCTAATTATTTCCTTTTTCAACCTAATTATTTCCTTTTTCAACCTAATTATTTCCTTTTTCAACCTAATTATTACCTTTTTCAACCTAATTATTACCTTTTTCAACCTAATTATTACCTTTTTCAACGTAATTATTACCTTTTTCAACGTAATTATTACCTTTTTCAACCTAATTATTACCTTTTTCAACCTAATTATTACCTTTTTCAACCTAATTATTACCTTTTTCAACCTAATTATTACCTTTTTCAACCTAATTATTACCTTTTTCAACCTAATTATTACCTTTTTCAACCTAATTATTACCTTTTTCAACCTAATTATTACCTTTTTCAACCTAATTATTACCTTTTTCAACCTAATTATTTCCTTTTTCAACCTAATTATTTCCTTTTTCAACCTAATTATTTCCTTTTTCAACCTAATTATTTCCTTTTTCAACCTAATTATTTCCTTTTTCAACCTAATTATTACCTTTTTCAACCTAATTACCTTTTTCAACCTAATTATTACCTTTTTCAACCTAATTATTACCTTTTTCAACCTAATTATTACCTTTTTCAACCTAATTATTATGTTTTTCAACCTAATTATTACCTTTTTCAACCTAATTATTACCTTTTTCAACCTAATTATTACCTTTTTCAACCTAATTATTACCTTTTTCAACCTAATTATTACCTTTTTCAACCTAATTATTACCTTTTTCAACCTAATTATTTCCTTTTTCAACCTAATTATTACCTTATTTTACCTTACATTTCTATATCTGTGTGTTGGGCAACTTCCGTTTTACCAGACAACTGGAAGTACACAGACTTATCCATTCAAGCCCTTCTATAATTAACTATACCAATAATAATATTTAAAATTTGGTAGTATTTAAAAAATATCCCCCCAAATATTTTTATATTAAATCACAAATATTTTTCATATAATTAGTTAAATTAGCTATTTTATTTAACACTAACACACAACTAAAATGTAAACAAACCTCTCAGCCGAGATCTTAAATACAATGCAGTCTTACCTTTAAAATAATGTAATATATAGCATAAAATATATGTATACGCCTAAAAGCACAGAGGATGCAGAATACAATAATAACATAAAAATCAAGACAGATTTTTTTTTTTCGTTTTAAGGAGGATGTCTTATTGCTACTAAGAGCCGTATTTATAGTTTTATTATTAGTTATATATCTATTAATTTACATATGTATACATATGTGTATGTATGTGTGTGTGTGTGTATATATATATATATATATCTTTATTTATTATTTATTTTTTCCATTATAAATATTATTATGTATTGTTAAAGACTGATAGGGCGTTTATATATATATATATATAAATATTTTAAAATTGGTGTGTTCATATTCTTTTAAAGCATCTGTCTTTATATTTATTTTATTATTGTATTCTGCATCCTCTGTGCTTTTAGGCGTATGCCTATATTTTATGTTAAATTTC
Organism: Sepiola atlantica; assembly: GCA_963556195.1. Taxonomy (NCBI): domain Eukaryota; kingdom Metazoa; phylum Mollusca; class Cephalopoda; order Sepiida; family Sepiolidae; genus Sepiola; species Sepiola atlantica. The sequence goes on along the minus strand of OY744545.1, from coordinate 14,514,082 downwards.
TTAAAAGATGCTTTAAAGGAATATATAAAAAAACAATCTTTAATGTAATATATATATATATATATATATATATATATATATTAGTATAAATTTGTATTTATACAAACACTTCTCTGTCTTCTTTGGTCTGAAGAGGATGACTTTCTGTGAAGAGTACAACCAGAAACATGTATGCACATATGTAACCAATAATATTCGTACAAATAAAAATTTATACTTAAGAACAGCTCTACTTGGTATTGAGCACTTTTTATATAAATACTTGAGTTTCAACGGATTTACATCTACAGGAACTAATACGATACATGTACTCATATATATATATATATATATATAATGAGAGAGAGATAGGTGAAGGATTATATCAAATGCAGTTGTGGAATTTGCAAAACACAATTTTGGCATTAACATTGTTTTTATATGACATCAATCAACAGACAATGGTACCTGTTAATCAGATGGCTCTGCAAGTAACGCATCAGAAATGTGATAAACAAAATGATATAACGAAAAAACAAAAAAACTGGACAGACCGTGGGGGAGAAGAGACACAAAGCAAAAATGGAAACGCATTTACTGATTAGGCCGAGAACCTAAACAAACGATATCATTTAGTTGTTTCACACTAAGTCTGTATGCATGAAATTATCCACGGAACAAATTGTCGCCAAGAGAAATTGTTGCAGTTTTATCAAATGTTAAACAGAAGCCATTCTTGATTTACAAACGAACGATGTTAGTTTGGCCACGGTGAAAGAATGGCTGAGAGTTTTTTGGTTAGATGTAGAACAATTGAGGTAGCAGGTTCAGTTCACAGGGGAAGGCCGAGGGGAAACATGTGAGGAGGTAATAAAAATGAACTTGAAAGAGGGATGGTCATGAATAGGTTGGTTTAGCCGTCCAACGCATATCAGCATGTAAAATGGATGTAAAACCGAATCTGATGATGACGATTCTTAATATCAACAGCAACAAAGACACCTAGAAAAAGGGAAGCTACTTTTCAACAAACAATCGAAAATGTTGATCAGAGTTATTTCCCTTTGAATGCTTTAATTTTATAAGTAAGGATTCTAAGCTCGGTCAATCGAGCTGAAAACGTGGAAAGAAAAACAGTCAGGAATGAATAAATCGTAAATTTTATTTTTCACCAAGTTTTTAAAAACTTTTCCTTTATTTTCCCAGAATATTGTTGCCGTTGGTGCTGGAATAAGTGATGGTCTTGGCTTTGGTGATAATACGAAAGCGGCTATAATTCGCTTGGGGCTCATGGAAATGATTAAATTCTCAAAAGTCTTTTACAACGGTAAGTTTATTTATCGAATTAATTTCTCATTTTCATTTTCATAAAGTATTTTCTAGATGAAATATGATTAGTTAGCAACAGTATTCATATGGCAAAATGTTTTTTTTCTTTTTCTTCAGGAGCAACTCTCTCACTCTCATATATATATATATATATATATACCTACACACACGTGTTTCTGGATAATTATAATTATATTTTATATATATATATATATATATATGATAATTAAAAATGATATATCATAAAATGAAAAGTCATGGACAGAGAATATATGAAAGACAGAAAGGAAAAACAATTAAACACATGAAGAAATAAAAAAACAAATGGGAGATTTACCCGGTTCTGTTCGGAGTAACGATCTTCTGCCTGTGTTTGTTTTTTTCCTTTCTGTCTTTCCTATATATATATATATATATATATGATCAGGTATGACTCGTGTTTCACGTCCAACTAACTAGGACACTCCCATCCTGTGAAATCTATGTTAATTAATGGCAGGTTGCATAATCAGTGAATAAATATTTATTTATTCTGTTACATCAATAATTGAGCACTCTGGTCAATTCTTCTAGAAATTTTAAACGTGTCTGTGGATGATAATATTTATGTAATATATTTCGCTCTCCTACAGGAGAGTTACTCTGATGTAGGAAAAAGATTGTTTTCCCTTTAGCTAATACACAAGATTCTTTCCTGAAGAGAATTGAATCCACTCAGAAAACTGATTATCGTATATAAACGTGCTATATTTCTCCTGTATCATAACAGCTGTCAGTGACAGCTATGATGTTGGACTTTCAGAGTCAGTGGTGACTGAAGGTTCGTGGTTCAAGCTTTAAGGTCTAACCACAAGCTAAATAAAGCCACACTGATTAGTCTTCAAAAGATGAAACCCTTATTGATACAACCAACAAATTCAATTTGTAACCTTTGTATATATTTGGTACGGATGTGCATGGCTACATAAGGCACGCCAGCCTGGGCATGCACTTTTCCCAACTTGCAACTACTAAGCGTGCAACCGTTGATCGTTTTGCCCCAGTAAACAATTTGAATCGTTGTCAAAATTTTATTTTATTTTTTAATTTAAAAAAATTTTCATTTCAGATTCCATAATGGCAACATTCTTGGAAAGTTGTGGTGTGGCTGATTTAATCACAACCTGTTATGGTGGACGTAACCGAAAAGTCGGCGAGGCATTTGCTAAAACCGGCAAGGTAAGTAATTATATACGTACACAGATACGTGCAAATCTATTTCGGTTTCTATTAACTCTCTAATTATTTGAATGTATTTCAATATTTCTGAAATTCCCATTTCTATTTGAGATGATGGCACACACAGATGCATCAGTTTTATACACATGCATCAGTTTTATACACATGCATATATTATTATTTCATGTATATACACTATTATAATATAATATATATTATTATAAGGTGATATCTATTAATAATGGAGTTTATGTATCTGTCTGTCTTTCTTTCTCCGAAACTCCATCAGAGTAGTATGACTATTTAATAAGTCCGCCAGCTTCATTATATATTATGAAAAAAACCGCCGTAAACACTATGCGCGTTTCTCAATTTACATAATCAATTGCTTTTGAACTTCTAATAAATTAGTATTCGCAAATATACACTCATGATTGTTTTTTTCAGATTTCCACATGTATTTACGCTATTTTGCTCGCTAATAATCTTACTTATAAATTATAATTATTTCTTTTATTATTTATATATATACATACATGGAATGCGTTACGTAGTTAATATAACGATGACAAAACTGATTAAACAGCCAGGGTTAATCCATTGAATTGCTTCCCTCCCTCCGTTAATTGAGTATGGACGCAAGACGGCGCGTTTGTAAACAAAACGCTGGCATTCACTGCTCTACTTTTTATTAAACGTTCTGAGTTTGTTTATTTTCTTAATCTTATTAGCCATTATGTTTTAAAACACAAATTTACTGAATCAACTTGTTTGATTAAAATAATAATTGATTTAAAAACACGCGCACACATACACACACGCACATTATAACGAATTTAGTTCAGGTAAACTTTTTCTTTCCGAGAATTAAAAAACTATTCGTGTTTACTGTATTTGATTTTTTTTATACTTTCATCTACTATATAAAGTAGAGACGTTTTTTTCCCCTGTACCTTCTCGGAGAATAGGAAAATAACCACATGCATCACAGGCTACTAAACTCACTACTATACTACACTTATTCACTCGAGCGTGTTTCAGTAAATTTGTTATTATTTCTTTCTATCTAACACTAAATATTACATTTGTCCCACCATCCACGTCTCTCCGAAAAACCAACTCCATATAGGTGGTAGCAAAAACTTTTCTCTCTAACAATTCTGTACTATCACTACTCATCGACACCCGGAACTAATACACACAGTTTAATTTTCACAAAACACCCGTTGTTATTTATTATTTGCCTCGTATTAATTTAACACGCATGGCAATACTGAAGCTTTGGTTAATTGGCCTATTTTCACATATATTTGTAAGCCGAAACAGTGGCGAAATCGGTAAGAAGGTAGGTTTCATGATCGTCACTTTTAGCGTTCGATCCCATCCTACTCTACAACTTTTTTCTGTTTCTTTAAATTTAAAACATTCGCCAACACGGTAGATGGGGAAGAAAAAAAATTGGCTGTTTCTTTTTTTATTCGACGTCATGCAATAGGTCGTACTTTCTCCCGTGCAACACCGAGCGACGGGTTCCCGCTAGTATCCAATACAAATATCATTTTTTCACGACCTCAAGTAAATTTATGATTTCAATTTCACCTTATACGCTATTAAGCTTTCATTTACAAACTGTTTTTATTATTCCATGTTTTATTTATTAAAATAAAAGATGTGATTTTTTTTTCTTTACTGTCAACAAAAAAACTAACACATTGTACTGGGAAACTATACAACTGATTTTAGAATCAAATTGTTTAATTAAAAAAAGGTCATTAAACAAACACACATACACACATACACACATACACACACACACACACATCGTGTTCACTGTATTTGATTTTTTGGTGCTTTTTCACTTTAGGACCCGCGCTAAATTTGACCCCGTCGTTAGGGTCATGGTCAAAGTAGAGGTTAGGGTTAGTTTTTTTTTTTTTCCTTTTTAATTAAAAATATTTATATGTATGGGGGGGGGGGGGAGGATAAAAAAAATTGGAAAGGCGGTAAAAAAATTTTTTTTTTTTTCTTAACTAAAAATATTTCTATGTATTGGGGAGGGTAAAACAAAAATCGGGGTAGGGTCGAATTTCTTTTTTTCTTTATTTTCAACTAAAAATATTCTTGGTCATAAACAAAGAAAATCAATGTCTAACCACCCAAGAAATATGACTGGGGCTCCATCGGTTTACGCGTAAGCGTTCATTTCTGACGCGGCAGCCTAGCAAAAATATGCGACCGGAGGGAGCATATATTTGCTTTATGGGTCAATCATTTAGTATACCGCACTTAGGGGAAGTGTTTGGGTTCAAACCTCACCTGGAGCAGAACTATTTTGATTTTGTCTCCTCAAAATGAACGTAAAATTTTTTTCAAATTACAATATTAATCAGATATTGTTTTACTTTTTTTCTATAATCTACGTAAGTAACCAAAATTAGGATCCCGGGTGATGCTGGATAGTCTTGCTAATCTAAAATGAAAACGTTGAATTGACTCTGTTTAGGGATGAAAATACAATTTTAAACTGAAGCGTGACCGACCTGTAGACAAAGCGGTTTTGGTTTGAACACATCTAAAAATTATTTAATCAAATCATGATGTACTAGCAGGGCTACCTGGCATTGCCCGGGACAAAAAAAAACAAAAACCTTTCTCTTTTCCCCCCTCCCTCTCCCCACCCCTCTTTCTTCTCTGCTCAGCCTATTCTTCTCTCTGGACATACATATACAGACAACTCTCCCTTATAGAGATTTCTCGAGGAATGAGTCAGCATAAGGGAATTAACTAGTTGATAAAAATCGGTTGCTTCCCTTTAGTACATGAAAATGGCTAGAAAACATCCCCCTCCCCCTGACGAAATCTGTGCCAGTTTAGGGTCAAAGAATGAATAATTTTTTCTAAATTTTAAATATTATTCATTCCGGGCAATGCTGATTAAGAATATACCAACTTTGTGGGTTTTTATTTCGTGGTTTCTGACTTAACCAAACATACACATGCACACAACTGCCCTTTATATAATAGACTAGCAAGGGTAACCTGCCGTTGCCTGGGACAAAAGTGTAACAATCTGTCTCTTTCCGGTCGTCCCCTCATCCCTCCTCTCCCCGTTAAACCAAAGTAAGAGTATAAAATCTGATGAAAAATAGATCACTTGAGTTCTTTTAGAATTCATGTTTATTTTGTTTTTTTGCACGTCGTGCATGTGCAAAACATACAGGGGACGAAAAAACAAAGTAATCTGCCCCCCCCCCCCTCACACACACACACACACACACACACAGCAGATTTTGTATCGGTTCTACATGAATGAATGAATGGACATTTTTTATTTATTTTTTTTCAATTTTTACATATACGTCCAAAAGATGGACGATTTTGAAAATGTCAACTTTGTGGCTATCTGTCGCGTATTTCTCGAGTTTTAGCTGGACATACAAACATACATCTCTCCTTTATATGGTGGACTAGCAGGGGTACCTGGCGTTGCCTGGGGCTTTTCACCACCATCCCTGTTTTCCACTCCCTCTCTGCAGGCAAAAGTGTAACGATCTCTCTCTTCCTCAGTTGCCCCCTCTTTCCGTTGCGATCTCCTTCATGTGATAGATTCATTTTTTTCTTTTTTCAGTCAATTGAGCAGCTTGAAAAGGAAATGTTGAATGGACAAAAACTCCAAGGACCTCCAACAGCTGCTGAAGTTAATCATATGCTGAAAAGCAAGAACATGGAAAACCAGTAAGTGCTTAGGAAAGCTTTCCGAACATCAGTGAATATAACTCGCTTGTTATATCATCAGCTACTTCAACTTTCTATCAGCGCACGAATGGGAATTCTTTACTTTTTAGAGGAATTCAGCTTCTTTTTTTAAAATCCCCTTTTTTTATTTAATTTCTTTTAATTTCACACTATCTTGCTGTTTTTCCTTTCCCCTCTCTATTTAATTTCTCTTTTTTAAAAAATTTTATTCAATGTTTTTCTTCTATTTCTTTCTCTTTCTCTTCATTTCTTTTTTTCGATCCATATCTATATACTCGTGATGAGACGATTCCAATATTTTCCCCAATTCTGACACGATTACCGATTCTCTTCTAAATTTCTGATTCCGATATAATTACTGATTTTTATTCCGATTCGTTTAAAATTTCGAAATATTTAGTTGTTGTTTTTAAATTTTCAAATTACCATAAAATCCCGTGCAATGTTGGCATATATTTTCACAAAAGTATAAGTACGTTTGTGAATGGTGGGAGAGAGCACACATTACATGATTAGATCTTTCTATTTTTTCTTTAACCATTTCTTCATAATTGATGTAAAATAGTGATTTGATAAGCTCATTGTGAGATTTTCATATATATCTATTCACTTGTGCCATTTCTTCCGGTGTCATTTTTACCTAAATTCGTTGTTATAACATATATATATTTATTATAGTTTTACTGGTAGTTTAAAATCAATAAATATTCATCATTTTATCATTAGTACCAGCAACAAAAATTGAAAGAATCATTTTTGGAATTGGAAATTAGGCTCAAATTTTCCCGATTTCGATATAGATTCCCCAAAACGTCCTGATTTTTCCGATTCCCGATTCCGATTGTCTCGACACTACTATATACTACTAAAACTCTTGGTCTGGCTTGTATGTTGGTATGTTGTCACCATGCACACTGCATGACATCACAAAAGGCAAATGATGTCATAAAGCTACCATTCATCCTTTATGACATCATCCATGTTCAAGTATATATCTTAAACATCAAGTGTGACTTGGCCAAGATCAAAGTGTGTAGTATCTGTTCCGATGGATACTACACCCTATATACCGGTATCGTCTTGGCCTTCGGGGCTTGATTTACGCCGGTCTGTTGGTTTGTCCTGTGCAGTTCTAGGAGGTCCACCCTCCCAGGCTTTGCCTTCTCACCCTTTGAGAAGGGGTTAGTTTATTGCTAATCGCCTGAGGCGCCCCTACCGGGGAATGCCGACGGGGCTGCCCAGGCATTTTTTTGACGGTCATAAATGCTCTTCCTCTAGGGTGCTGACTTATCAAACCTCACTTTCCGACCTTGTGTCACATTTTACCTTGTGGGAGGTAGATAAAAACCGATTAAGTAAGTATATCGGGATGAGCAGAAAACACATTGAGTCGCAGAAAATAGGAAATCTTTTAATCATTAATCAATCTAGCAATAGTTCACTACCTCGTTAATGCGAAACTTTTCTCTGATCAACAGTATGGATTTAGGCAAGCCGCTCTCCTGCGGATGTCCTAACGGTCATCTCCGAATGCATATACCATACACTGGACAAGGCTGGTAAAGCTAGGAGGGGGTAGTGCTCGATATATCCAAAGGTTTTGAGATCTGGCATGAAGGTTTTTTCATGGAAATTAATTCATACGACATTACTGGACGAATATTTAATTTAATCAGAAAGAGAAAGATTCAGATGGCTGTAGATCTAAACAACATAAAATCAATGTATGTGTGCTGCCCTAAGGGTTGATCCTTAATCCTTTATTATTCCTGATTTTCATGCAATTGTGTCCGAGATGGGTATATTTGCTAATGCCACCATGCTCTATTATCGACATGTGGGGAAAAACGAAGCCACGCATATCCAAAGCGATGGCTGAATTTCTAGTGGAATGAGGACATAAATGTATAGTAACATTTAATGCTACGAAGACAAAGTTCCTTTCCTTCAACAACTACAAGAACACCTTTCCAACCCGGCAAATTCCATGGCAAATAGCACCTACTTCAGAGCCCGACATTCAAACTCCTCGACCTAACATTCACATGCAACATGAATTGGAACAAATACATAGAAGACCTTGCTAAGGCTGATGCAAAGAAGGTGGGCTCCCTCTATCGAGCTAGAAAACTTATCACACCTGCCAGTATCATGTATCTGTACAACACCACAATTCGCCGATGCATTGAGTATTGTTGTCACATCTGGGCTGGTGCTCAACTACTAGCCTCTTCTTCTTAGACAGGGTCAAAAAAGAGCCTCTAATATAATATATCTACCAAGCTCTAGCACCAGTCCAATCGCCGTAATATTGCACTCCTGTGCTTGTTTTACAACTACTTTTATTGAATGTGTTTCAGTGAATTTGCTGCACTTGTGCTACCTCGACATAAATATCCCCCCCGAAATGAAGCCACGCATATCACAGGCAATGGCGGAATCCTTAGAAAGTGACCCCTAATCTGTAGTGGAATGAGAACATAAATGTATAGTAACATTTTATGCTACGAAGACAAAGTTCCTTTCCTTCAACAACTGCAAGAAAACCTTTCCAACCGGACAGATTGGCATGGCTAAAAGCATCCTACTTGAGTCAAACATTCAAACTCTTTGGTGCAATATGAATTGGAACAAATACATAGAAGACGTTTCCAGGGCTGCTGCAAAGAAGGTGAACTCCTTCTACCGGCTAGAACATTTCTTACACTTGCCATTATTTTTTACATTTGCAAAAATATATGCTGACATTACACAGGAGTTTTACAGTAATTTGAAAATTTAAAATGAAGCAACAAGTCTCTAATTAAATATTTACAAATTTTAAAAGAATCGGAATTGGTAATTTAAAACAGAATCTGTAATTGTATCGGATTCGTCCCATCACTAGTATAGACTAAAGTTTATTTTTTGTATCAAATATGGTTGGATTGCAGAAAGGATTGTCAATTTTATTAACGATTCTATAGGTTTCTTTATTTTTCGTATCAACTATGGTTGGATTGCAGAAAGGATTGTCAATTTTATTAACGATTCTATAGGTTTCTTTATTTTTCGTATCAACTATGGTTGGATTGCAGAAAGGATTGTCAATTTTATTAACGATTCTATAGGTTTCTTTATTTTTCGTATCAACTATGGTTGGATTGCAGAAAGGATTGTCAATTTTATTAACGATTCTATAGGTTTCTTTATTTTTCGTATCAACTATGGTTGGATTGCAGAAAGGATTGTCAATTTTATTAACGATTCTATAGGTTTCTTTATTTTTCGTATCAAATATGGTTGGATTGCAGAAAGGATTGTCAATTTTATTAACGATTCTATAGGTTTCTTTATTTTTTGTATCAAATATGGTTGGATTGCAGAAAGGATTGTCAATTTTATTAACGATTCTATAGGTTTCTTTATTATTTGTATCAAATATGGTTGGATTGCAGAAAGGATTGTCAATTTTATTAACGATTCTATAGGTTTCTTTATTTTTTGTATCAAATATGGTTGGATTGCAGAAAGGATTGTCAATTTTATTAACGATTCTATAGGTTTCTTTATTATTTGTATCAAATATGGTTGGATTGCAGAAAGGATTGTCAATTTTATTAACGATTCTATAGGTTTCTTTATTTTTTGTATCAAATATGGTTGGATTGCAGAAAGGATTGTCAATTTTATTAACGATTCTATAGGTTTCTTTATTTTTTGTATCAAATATGGTTGGATTGCAGAAAGGATTGTCAATTTTATTAACGATTCTATAGGTTTCTTTATTATTTGTATCAAATATGGTTGGATTGCAGAAAGGATTGTCAATTTTATTAACGATTCTATAGGTTTCTTTATTATTTGTATCAAATATGGTTGGATTGCAGAAAGGATTGTCAATTTTATTAACGATTCTATAGGTTTCTTTATTATTTGTATCAAATATGGTTGGATTGCAGAAAGGATTGTCAATTTTATTAACGATTCTATAGGTTTCTTTATTTTTTGTATCAAATATGGTTGGATTGCAGAAAGGATTGTCAATTTTATTAACGATTCTATAGGTTTCTTTATTATTTGTATCAAATATGGTTGGATTGCAGAAAGGATTGTCAATTTTATTAACGATTCTATAGGTTTCTTTATTATTTGTATCAAATATGGTTGGATTGCAGAAAGGATTGTCAATTTTATTAACGATTCTATAGGTTTCTTTATTTTTTGTATCAAATATGGTTGGATTGCAGAAAGGATTGTCAATTTTATTAACGATTCTATAGGTTTCTTTATTTTTTGTATCAAATATGGTTGGATTGCAGAAAGGATTGTCAATTTTATTAACGATTCTATAGGTTTCTTTATTTTTTGTATCAAATATGGTTGGATTGCAGAAAGGATTGTCAATTTTATTAACGATTCTATAGGTTTCTTTATTTTTTGTATCAAATATGGTTGGATTGCAGAAAGGATTGTCAATTTTATTAACGATTCTATAGGTTTCTTTATTTTTTGTATCAAATATGGTTGGATTGCAGAAAGGATTGTCAATTTTATTAACGATTCTATAGGTTTCTTTATTTTTTGTATCAAATATGGTTGGATTGCAGAAAGGATTGTCAATTTTATTAACGATTCTATAGGTTTCTTTATTTTTTGTATCAAATATGGTTGGATTGCAGAAAGGATTGTCAATTTTATTAACGATTCTATAGGTTTCTTTATTATTTGTATCAAATATGGTTGGATTGCAGAAAGGATTGTCAATTTTATTAACGATTCTATAGGTTTCTTTATTTTTTGTATCAAATATGGTTGGATTGCAGAAAGGATTGTCAATTTTATTAACGATTCTATAGGTTTCTTTATTATTTGTATCAAATATGGTTGGATTGCAGAAAGGATTGTCAATTTTATTAACGATTCTATAGGTTTCTTTATTTTTTGTATCAAATATGGTTGGATTGCAGAAAGGATTGTCAATTTTATTAACGATTCTATAGGTTTCTTTATTTTTTGTATCAAATATGGTTGGATTGCAGAAAGGATTGTCAATTTTATTAACGATTCTATAGGTTTCTTTATTTTTTGTATCAAATATGGTTGGATTGCAGAAAGGATTGTCAATTTTATTAACGATTCTATAGGTTTCTTTATTTTTTGTATCAAATATGGTTGGATTGCAGAAAGGATTGTCAATTTTATTAACGATTCTATAGGTTTCTTTATTTTTTGTATCAAATATGGTTGGATTGCAGAAAGGATTGTCAATTTTATTAACGATTCTATAGGTTTCTTTATTTTTTGTATCAAATATGGTTGGATTGCAGAAAGGATTGTCAATTTTATTAACGATTCTATAGGTTTCTTTATTTTTTGTATCAAATATGGTTGGATTGCAGAAAGGATTGTCAATTTTATTAACGATTCTATAGGTTTCTTTATTTTTTGTATCAAATATGGTTGGATTGCAGAAAGGATTGTCAATTTTATTAACGATTCTATAGGTTTCTTTATTTTTTGTATCAAATATGGTTGGATTGCAGAAAGGATTGTCAATTTTATTAACGATTCTATAGGTTTCTTTATTTTTTGTATCAACTATGGTTGGATTGCAGAAAGGATTGTCAATTTTATTAACGATTCTATAGGTTTCTTTATTTTTTGTATCAAATATGGTTGGATTGCAGAAAGGATTGTCAATTTTATTAACGATTCTATAGGTTTCTTTATTTTTTGTATCAAATATGGTTGGATTGCAGAAAGGATTGTCAATTTTATTAACGATTCTATAGGTTTCTTTATTTTTTGTATCAAATATGGTTGGATTGCAGAAAGGATTGTCAATTTTATTAACGATTCTATAGGTTTCTTTATTTTTTGTATCAAATATGGTTGGATTGCAGAAAGGATTGTCAATTTTATTAACGATTCTATAGGTTTCTTTATTTTTTGTATCAAATATGGTTGGATTGCAGAAAGGATTGTCAATTTTATTAACGATTCTATAGGTTTCTTTATTTTTTGTATCAAATATGGTTGGATTGCAGAAAGGATTGTCAATTTTATTAACGATTCTATAGGTTTCTTTATTTTTTGTATCAAATATGGTTGGATTGCAGAAAGGATTGTCAATTTTATTAACGATTCTATAGGTTTCTTTATTTTTTGTATCAAATATGGTTGGATTGCAGAAAGGATTGTCAATTTTATTAACGATTCTATAGGTTTCTTTATTTTTTGTATCAAATATGGTTGGATTGCAGAAAGGATTGTCAATTTTATTAACGATTCTATAGGTTTCTTTATTTTTTGTATCAAATATGGTTGGATTGCAGAAAGGATTGTCAATTTTATTAACGATTCTATAGGTTTCTTTATTTTTTGTATCAAATATGGTTGGATTGCAGAAAGGATTGTCAATTTTATTAACGATTCTATAGGTTTCTTTATTATTTGTATCAAATATGGTTGGATTGCAGAAAGGATTGTCAATTTTATTAACGATTCTATAGGTTTCTTTATTATTTGTATCAAATATGGTTGGATTGCAGAAAGGATTGTCAATTTTATTAACGATTCTATAGGTTTCTTTATTTTTTGTATCAACTATGGTTGGATTGCAGAAAGGATTGTCAATTTTATTAACGATTCTATAGGTTTCTTTATTTTTTGTATCAACTATGGTTGGATTGCAGAAAGGATTGTCAATTTTATTAACGATTCTATAGGTTTCTTTATTATTTGTATCAAATATGGTTGGATTGCAGAAAGGATTGTCAATTTTATTAACGATTCTATAGGTTTCTTTATTTTTTGTATCAAATATGGTTGGATTGCAGAAAGGATTGTCAATTTTATTAACGATTCTATAGGTTTCTTTATTTTTTGTATCAAATATGGTTGGATTGCAGAAAGGATTGTCAATTTTATTAACGATTCTATAGGTTTCTTTATTTTTTGTATCAAATATGGTTGGATTGCAGAAAGGATTGTCAATTTTATTAACGATTCTATAGGTTTCTTTATTTTTTGTATCAAATATGGTTGGATTGCAGAAAGGATTGTCAATTTTATTAACGATTCTATAGGTTTCTTTATTTTTTGTATCAAATATGGTTGGATTGCAGAAAGGATTGTCAATTTTATTAACGATTCTATAGGTTTCTTTATTTTTGTATCAAATATGGTTGGATTGCAGAAAGGATTGTCAATTTTATTAACGATTCTATAGGTTTCTTTATTTTTTGTATCAAATATGGTTGGATTGCAGAAAGGATTGTCAATTTTATTAACGATTCTATAGGTTTCTTTATTTTTTGTATCAAATATGGTTGGATTGCAGAAAGGATTGTCAATTTTATTAACGATTCTATAGGTTTCTTTATTTTTCGTATCAAATATGGTTGGATTGCAGAAAGGATTGTCAATTTTATTAACGATTCTATAGGTTTCTTTATTTTTCGTATCAAATATGGTTGGATTGCAGAAAGGATTGTCAATTTTATTAACGATTCTATAGGTTTCTTTATTTTTCGTATCAAATATGGTTGGATTGCAGAAAGGATTGTCAATTTTATTAACGATTCTATAGGTTCTTTATTTTTCGTATCAAATATGGTTGGATTGCAGAAAGGATTGTCAATTTTATTAACGATTCTATAGGTTTCTTTATTTTTCGTATCAAATATGGTTGGATTGCAGAAAGGATTGTCAATTTTATTAACGATTCTATAGGTTTCTTTATTTTTCGTATCAAATATGGTTGGATTGCAGAAAGGATTGTCAATTTTATTAACGATTCTATAGGTTTCTTTATTTTTCGTATCAAATATGGTTGGATTGCAGAAAGGATTGTCAATTTTATTAACGATTCTATAGGTTTCTTTATTTTTCGTATCAAATATGGTTGGATTGCAGAAAGGATTGTCAATTTTATTAACGATTCTATAGGTTTCTTTATTTTTCGTATCAAATATGGTTGGATTGCAGAAAGGATTGTCAATTTTATTAACGATTCTATAGGTTTCTTTATTTTTCGTATCAAATATGGTTGGATTGCAGAAAGGATTGTCAATTTTATTAACGATTCTATAGGTTTCTTTATTTTTCGTATCAAATATGGTTGGATTGCAGAAAGGATTGTCAATTTTATTAACGATTCTATAGGTTTCTTTATTTTTCGTATCAAATATGGTTGGATTGCAGAAAGGATTGTCAATTTTATTAACGATTCTATAGGTTTCTTTATTTTTCGTATCAAATATGGTTGGATTGCAGAAAGGATTGTCAATTTTATTAACGATTCTATAGGTTTCTTTATTTTTCGTATCAAATATGGTTGGATTGCAGAAAGGATTGTCAATTTTATTAACGATTCTATAGGTTTCTTTATTTTTCGTATCAAATATGGTTGGATTGCAGAAAGGATTGTCAATTTTATTAACGATTCTATAGGTTTCTTTATTTTTCGTATCAAATATGGTTGGATTGCAGAAAGGATTGTCAATTTTATTAACGATTCTATAGGTTTCTTTATTTTTCGTATCAAATATGGTTGGATTGCAGAAAGGATTGTCAATTTTATTAACGATTCTATAGGTTTCTTTATTTTTCGTATCAAATATGGTTGGATTGCAGAAAGGATTGTCAATTTTATTAACGATTCTATAGGTTTCTTTATTTTTCGTATCAAATATGGTTGGATTGCAGAAAGGATTGTCAATTTTATTAACGATTCTATAGGTTTCTTTATTTTTCGTATCAAATATGGTTGGATTGCAGAAAGGATTGTCAATTTTATTAACGATTCTATAGGTTTCTTTATTTTTCGTATCAAATATGGTTGGATTGCAGAAAGGATTGTCAATTTTATTAACGATTCTATAGGTTTCTTTATTTTTCGTATCAAATATGGTTGGATTGCAGAAAGGATTGTCAATTTTATTAACGATTCTATAGGTTTCTTTATTTTTCGTATCAAATATGGTTGGATTGCAGAAAGGATTGTCAATTTTATTAACGATTCTATAGGTTTCTTTATTTTTCGTATCAAATATGGTTGGATTGCAGAAAGGATTGTCAATTTTATTAACGATTCTATAGGTTTCTTTATTTTTCGTATCAAATATGGTTGGATTGCAGAAAGGATTGTCAATTTTATTAACGATTCTATAGGTTTCTTTATTTTTCGTATCAAATATGGTTGGATTGCAGAAAGGATTGTCAATTTTATTAACGATTCTATAGGTTTCTTTATTTTTCGTATCAAATATGGTTGGATTGCAGAAAGGATTGTCAATTTTATTAACGATTCTATAGGTTTCTTTATTTTTCGTATCAAATATGGTTGGATTGCAGAAAGGATTGTCAATTTTATTAACGATTCTATAGGTTTCTTTATTTTTCGTATCAAATATGGTTGGATTGCAGAAAGGATTGTCAATTTTATTAACGATTCTATAGGTTTCTTTATTTTTCGTATCAAATATGGTTGGATTGCAGAAAGGATTGTCAATTTTATTAACGATTCTATAGGTTTCTTTATTTTTCGTATCAAATATGGTTGGATTGCAGAAAGGATTGTCAATTTTATTAACGATTCTATAGGTTTCTTTATTTTTCGTATCAAATATGGTTGGATTGCAGAAAGGATTGTCAATTTTATTAACGATTCTATAGGTTTCTTTATTTTTCGTATCAAATATGGTTGGATTGCAGAAAGGATTGTCAATTTTATTAACGATTCTATAGGTTTCTTTATTTTTCGTATCAAATATGGTTGGATTGCAGAAAGGATTGTCAATTTTATTAACGATTCTATAGGTTTCTTTATTTTTCGTATCAAATATGGTTGGATTGCAGAAAGGATTGTCAATTTTATTAACGATTCTATAGGTTTCTTTATTTTTCGTATCAAATATGGTTGGATTGCAGAAAGGATTGTCAATTTTATTAACGATTCTATAGGTTTCTTTATTTTTCGTATCAAATATGGTTGGATTGCAGAAAGGATTGTCAATTTTATTAACGATTCTATAGGTTTCTTTATTTTTCGTATCAAATATGGTTGGATTGCAGAAAGGATTGTCAATTTTATTAACGATTCTATAGGTTTCTTTATTTTTCGTATCAAATATGGTTGGATTGCAGAAAGGATTGTCAATTTATTAACGATTCTATAGGTTTCTTTATTTTTCGTATCAAATATGGTTGGATTGCAGAAAGGATTGTCAATTTTATTAACGATTCTATAGGTTTCTTTATTTTTCGTATCAAATATGGTTGGATTGCAGAAAGGATTGTCAATTTTATTAACGATTCTATAGGTTTCTTTATTTTTCGTATCAACTATGGTTGGATTGCAGAAAGGATTGTCAATTTTATTAACGATTCTATAGGTTTCTTTATTTTTCGTATCAAATATGGTTGGATTGCAGAAAGGATTGTCAATTTTATTAACGATTCTATAGGTTTCTTTATTTTTCGTATCAAATATGGTTGGATTGCAGAAAGGATTGTCAATTTTATTAACGATTCTATAGGTTTCTTTATTTTTCGTATCAAATATGGTTGGATTGCAGAAAGGATTGTCAATTTTATTAACGATTCTATAGGTTTCTTTATTTTTCGTATCAAATATGGTTGGATTGCAGAAAGGATTGTCAATTTTATTAACGATTCTATAGGTTTCTTTATTTTTCGTATCAAATATGGTTGGATTGCAGAAAGGATTGTCAATTTTATTAACGATTCTATAGGTTTCTTTATTTTTCGTATCAAATATGGTTGGATTGCAGAAAGGATTGTCAATTTTATTAACGATTCTATAGGTTTCTTTATTTTTCGTATCAAATATGGTTGGATTGCAGAAAGGATTGTCAATTTTATTAACGATTCTATAGGTTTCTTTATTTTTCGTATCAAATATGGTTGGATTGCAGAAAGGATTGTCAATTTTATTAACGATTCTATAGGTTTCTTTATTTTTCGTATCAAATATGGTTGGATTGCAGAAAGGATTGTCAATTTTATTAACGATTCTATAGGTTTCTTTATTTTTCGTATCAAATATGGTTGGATTGCAGAAAGGATTGTCAATTTTATTAACGATTCTATAGGTTTCTTTATTTTTCGTATCAACTATGGTTGGATTGCAGAAAGGATTGTCAATTTTATTAACGATTCTATAGGTTTCTTTATTTTTCGTATCAAATATGG
>OY744545.1:14479101-14494101 GCA_963556195.1 Sepiola atlantica | reverse complement strand
TGAAAGATGCCTTTTGTAAATTTTTTTATTGATAGATGCCTTTTTGTAAATTTTTTTTTTTTATTGAAAGATACCTTTTGTAAATTTTTTTTATTGAAAGATAACTTTCGTAAATTTTTTATTATTGATAGATGCCTTTTTGTAAATTTTTTTTTTTATTGAAAGATGCCTTTTGTAAATTTTTTTTATTGAAAGATGCCTTTTGTAAATTTTTTATTTATTGATAGATGCCTTTTTGTAAATTTTTTTATTTATTGAAAGATGCCTTTTGTAATTTTTTTTTTATTGAAAGATGCCTTTTGTAATTTGTTTTTTCTGTTCATCTGCACCTTAAGAGTGTTTTGGAAAAGTGTTCACTGAGTTTCGACTTTGGGTAGAATAAGATATATTTCGTCCTTGAAATGAATGGGGGGGGGGGGGTAAAGTTAAATGACCTAAAAAAAACAAAAAAACTTTTAAAACTTTTTTCTTAATAAAATAAATACATTTATTAATTTATAAATAGTGAAAATTTAATTTATGGTGTTTTGTTTTTTTCAATTTGAGGTTTTTTTTTTTTTTTTTTTGGTTAAAAAAACAAACAAATCACTTATTTTGATTGTTCATCCCTATATTAATAGAAAAATGTGCTTTTTTTTAACTTTGAAAATTAATTTGTAGTTAATTTTCAGGTTACTTTTCTCTAATTACAAATTTATTTACAAACTTTTATTTTTTTCTCGCAAAAATGCTTTTCCCGTGAAAATATCACACGTCTCGATTTTCCAGAGAAATCCGTTTCTCATTCAACCGAAGCCGTTTGTAAACTAAACTTCCTATCTTATCCGCCTTTTTCTTTTTTAGCTTCAACCAAAGAGGTTTTTGTTCTTTGATATGACAGGGACACATTCAAAATTTAATGTCTTCCCTTTTGTTTAGCAGCACAGGTGAACAATAATACTCAACTCTTGCCTATTTCAATTGTAATTCAAGCCATTCTAATCAAGATTTAAAAACACTTGAAAATCACTTTCGAATTTCGAACGTCACGGTGTACTCAGATGCGTTCCATTTTTTAAAAATCTATTAAAATGTAAATTCGTATGAATCGGCAAAAGGTAAGACGTTTTTGACCAGCATGATTCTGGTGTTGGCATTGGTTTTCCTAGTTCTTTTCTAGAATCAAGTACTCACAGGAGTGACCACGTAAAGGTTGCCAGCATCCATAAGTGAAAGTTGTGCGACAGAATCAACTGGATTTGAACTTGGCACGTCCAGGTCGTCAGTTCATGTCGGTATCCACTTCAGCACTGCCACCTTCCTTTTATCAAAATGGCTGACTTGTTTACTTTATACTGACAATTCAAAATTCAAAATTGATTCTGAAGTCTTTAAACTGTTGAGTAGAAAGTAATTTCAGGCTTGAAAATGCAACGGTTCATTTGAGCTTTTAACAAAAGGAATGCATTCCAGTTTTGGAATGCGCCCCTGTCGTATCGAAAAACTCATTTTTAGTTTTTTTTCTCTCTTCTCTCACTCTCATTCTTTTTCTTTTTTCAGTCTCGTTCCTTCTCTTTTTTCAGTCTTTTTCCTTCTCTACTCTCACTCTCTCTTTCCTTCTCTACTCTCACTCTCTCTTTCCTTCTCTACTCTCACTCTCTCTTTCCTTCTCTACTCTCACTCTCTCTTTCCTTCTCTCACTCTCACTCTCTCTTTCCTACTCTCACTCTCTCTTTCCTACTCTCACTCTCTCTTTCCTACTCTCACTCTCTCTTTCCTACTCTCACTCTCTCTTTCCTACTCTCACTCTCTCTTTCCTACTCTCACTCTCTCTTTCCTTCTCTCACTCTCATTCCTCTCACTCACTCATTCCTTCTTTCCTTCTCTCACTCTCGTTCCTTCTCTCCTCTTGTCTCTCTCTCTTTCCTTCTCTCTCTTTCTCTCTCAACTGCTGAAGAAGCAAAAAGAAAAGTTGCGGATAATCAAGTTTCTGTCACCATTTTGAGCAGGAGAAAGAAAATACCCGTGACCCTCATCCACCCTTTTTTTTTTATGCGCTCCTTGCTTTAAATGGGCCTAAGATATATATGAAAAAGAAAACCAATCCAAAAGTGAATCTGTCACACGATAAAACAATTCATAACGTGTTAGTTGTTTTTTTTTGTTTTTTTTTGTATATTAAAAAATTCCGTATACAAATAAAAAGAAATTAAAAGATTATTAAAAGAAACTATTTTTTATGCTATTTGTTCTTTTTTAAATTTTTTATTTCCTTTGTATTTTTTTTTTTGTTTACTAATATAAAAAAAAACCCTCACAATTTTTGATGGTTGATAATAAAAAGAATTAAAATTTGAAAAGAGAAACGATTGATAAATTGTTTTTTAAATTTAAAATGTATTTACGTTTAAAATTTAAAAATCAAAAATCAATATCACATTTCAAACAAGTTTTTTTATATTCTAGCTTTGGAACTTTTAAAAAGCATCACTCTCTGTGCGCCACTCCTAAATAGCGATTTAAATTTTTGTTTAATAAACTCGCTGTAACTACCAAGCATTACCCGGGAGTGTTTTTACTAGTGATGAGACGATTCATATATTTTTCTCGATGCTGATACAATTACTGATTCTGTTCTAAATTCCTGATTTCGATTCTAAAACTGCCTAAAAAAAGGAGAATTTCATTTTTATTTATTTATTTAAAAAAATTTTTTTTTTTTGTTTGTTAGCGGAAAGTCCTAATCTACTTTTAAATGTAGATATAATTGTTTTTTTTTTAATTTGACAAACTTAATTTTTTCCCTTTATGTAGTGTATCCAAGATGTTGCAAATGTCCTAGTCTCTGGGATGAGGAACAAAAAGCAATGTCTCGTGCCTACAATCCATGCAGTCCAATTCAAAAGGCAATGTCTCATGCCTACATTCCATGCAGTCCAATTCAAAAGGCAATGTCTCATGCCTAAAATCCATGCAGTCCAATTCAAAAGGCAATGTCCCATGCCTACAATTCATGCAGTCCAATTCAAAAGGCAATGTCTCATGCCTACAATCCATGCAGTCCAATTCAAAAGGCAATGTCCCATGCCTACAATCCATGCAGTCCAATTCAAAAGGCAATGTCCCATGCCTACATTCCATGCAGTCCAATTCAAAAGGCAATGTCTCATGCCTAAAATCCATGCAGTCCAATTCAAAAGGCAATGTCCCATGCCTACAATCCATGCAGTCCAATTCAAAAGGCAATGTCTCATGCCTACATTCCATGCAGTCCAATTCAAAAGGCAATGTCTCATGCCTAAAATCTATGCAGTCCAATTCAAAAGGCAATGTCCCATGCCTACAATCCATGCAGTCCAATTCAAAAGGCAATGTCTCATGCCTACAATCCATGCAGCCCAATTCAAAAGGCAATGTCCCATGTCTACAATCCATGCAGTCCAATTCAAAAGGCAATGTCTCATGCCTACAATCCATGCAGTCCAATTCAAAAGGCAATGTCTCATGCCTACAATCCATGCAGTCCAATTCAAAAGGCAATGTCTCATGCCTACAATCCATGCAGTCCAATTCAAAAGGCATGTCTCATGCCTACAATCCATGCAGTCCAATTCAAAAGGCAGTGTCCCATACCTACAATCCATGCAGTCCAATTCAAAAGGCAATGTCCCATACCTACAATCCATGCAGTCCAATTCAAAAGACGGTGTCTCATGCCTACAATCCATGCAGTCCAATTCAAAAGGCAATGTCCCATGCCTACAATCCATGCAGTCCAATCTAAAAGGCAATGTCTCATGCCTACAATCCATGCAGTCCAATTCAAAAGGTTATTGTCAACAGGTGCATGCAGTTATATTGCTTTTTAGGCATTTGAACAATTCTTCTCTCTCTGTCTACAACACTCTCGTGTATGGGATATCCAAACACGTTATGGAGTTGATGCAAGAGATTGCCGTTGAACTACATGAGATACCGTAATCTCAGCAATACCAAGTTTTTTTCTTTAGTTTGCAGCCACCTACCACCCACCTACCCCGTTAGCATAATAACTATATATCCTTGGTGAATACAGATTTGCTCGGCTGGTCTGTGACGACGTAGGTAGTTGAGAGGGGACGATCTTTCTTAGTTGCTCTCAGGAAACTTTCTGAGTACTGTCCGTGATTCCCCCCAAAAAAGCTGAAGTAGTCCTTCAAGGGTCAGTTTAAATGAATGCGTCCCGGAGGCTGATGTATTATCGTGTGACCTAACCACCTTACATGGGCTGCTCTCCGCAAGGGAAAATAAATGTTAATGCTACAACATAGCTTCTTTCAATTTCATTTAAGGTTAGGTGAGGGTTAGTTTAATACCTACAGTATATCTATTTCTTCCCCCCCCCCAATCTAAAACTTTAAAGTTTTTATTTTAATTTCAATTTTTTTGATAGAAATTGTTCCAGACAAGGCATGAAGCCACTTGATGTAAGGAGCTAACAAGAATGAAATATGATTATCGCAAAGACAGGAGATGCCTATTGGCCTTAGTCTTCAAAAGACTAAGGTTATAGGTTGGAGGAAAACAATCAGCAGGAAGAGAGTTCCACAAGCCTGCAGATCTTGGAAAGCAGCTGTTTGAATAGGAAGCTGTATTAATAATGGGGTATCAAAACGGCGAATTGATGGAGGCCAACGAGTCAAACGAGCTGGAACAAAAGAAGTGAGCAATCGATCACATAATTCTGAAGAACACATGCCATAATAGTCTTTATAAAAAAGACTGAGACTAGCAACATCCCGTCTGTGAGAGAGAGAGTGCAGAGAAGAAAGGGTAGGGTCAATCAAATTACAGATACGTTTCTGCACCTTATCAAGTACCCTCAAATGGGACAGATTCACCAGCCTAAATATGACACTACTCCGTGAGTTAACCACTTAAAAAAAAGCCCCCCCCCTCATTTTTATTTATTTAAAAGTTTTAATTCATTTTTAAAGCAGTAAAAAAAAAAACTAAATCGGTTAAGTAAAAAAAACAACTTATGTCCCCATTATTTTTATTGTACGCATTGTAAACATTAAATATTGTACGTTATTTTATTGAAAACAAAAACAAGCCTCTATAACCCCTAAAATATAAGCTTAGTTACATCTCGCTGCGCAGATCCTAATCTAGGTTGACTGCCCCTTACCTTCTCCTCTCTTTTTTCTCAGTAGCCCCTTACGTCTACAGTGGCGTCCTGCCTTGTTTGGGGTGAACTATGTTAAAAAAAAACAACAAAAAAAAAACATTGAAAGAAGAAAGAAAAAAAAAATCCAGCAAAACAATTGGTTACATGTCTCCATTTATGCTAACTGGCCAGGAAGTGGGTACTTATTTCACATTAATTTTATATAAGAAAGTGATCCTCCAATGTTAAATATTTTTTAACTTTTTTTTTTATTCCTTCTTTGAAGATAATTTTTCAGGCCGTTTACATGTAATCGCCCAAATAAAGTAGAATTACATTGGTGGGATAGTAAAAATTTACCTCAAAACATTTAATTTTCAATGCTGTGTGACAAAAATCCAAAAAATCTATTTGTCATACTTTGGAAATTTAATTTCCAATCTAATTTTTAAACATTTTAAAAGAAAGCGGTGGTCAAAAATCGTAAATCTAAAACGCATTTAATAAATTATTAAACAAACTTTCGATTAAAAAAAAAAAAAGTTATCGCTTTTACTTGGACATTATTAAAAAGCATGAACTAAAGGGTTTCTAACTCGAAATCGAACGACATTGAGGGGAGGAGGAAGGGAGGAATGATCAAAGGGAAATAACTCATTAATAAGAACGAAAGGCATATTTGGGAATTCCAGTTATCTCCCTTACATCATTTTTTTTTTTTTGTCCAAGTAATTGGAGAATAGCGTTATGAAATCATAATGCGAAATATGTTTTCCCAGTGATTTTATTTTATTAAAATTTTTTTTTATTGATAGATCACTGCTTATCAAGGCCCAGGGGCCACTCGAGCATAAGGGTTGCTGGTTTGACATTGGTCGCCGTCATGAAGAAGTTTGAAACAGTAGGCGAAATGGACAGAGAATTTCTTAAGATGACTTGATTTTCCAAGAGGAAGTATTTGTCTACATTAGACTTGAAAACGACTACAAGTTGGTTTAATAGTTGACTCATGGTATCTCATTCCAAAGATGGGATGTTCATGAAAGCTCAGTCTGGTTCTTTGGAGAGAGAGGGAGAGATGGAGAGATGGAGATGGAGATGTTTGCTGTGGTGGTAGGCAGACAAGTTCCTGCTGTGAATGTTTTACAGGAGGGACGAGCATCTACGTTTAACATGACGATACAGTAGAGAGATGCTAGCAACATCTCTTCTGTGTGAAAAGGGATGCAGGGACGAGGAGAGATCATACCGCCACCAGATTTTGTACTCTGTAAAGACAAGGAACAGTGTTCTGAGCGGTACCTCCCCAGATATGACAGCAGTACCTCCCCAGATATGACAGCAATACCTCCCCATCTTAGGACGAATCTGACTCTCATACAGGTAGAGGATTGCATCAGGAGTTAATACATACTATTTTATAAACATTTTTTTAATTAAAAATTTTTTTTTTTTAAATATATATAAATGTCTCTCTCATAAACTATATACCCAATATGTATAAATAGTAATATGTATAAAATTAAAATATCCATAATAGTAAACAATAAAGAAATAGTATTGGAACAGTTAAACCGAGGTGTCGCCAAGATCAAGTCCAAATGAATGTTAATAACTCTCCAGTGAAAAAAAAGAAAAAAAAAAATTTTTTTAATTTAAAAAAAAATCGTTCAGTCCAACATTAAAAAAATCCAGCACTATTCTCTCCTTTCGTTCGCTTTACGATCCCACGTTCAGAACGATCTCCACATCTCTGACCGAATCTTCATTTTCCTTCTCTTATTAAAAAAAATGAGACGCATGCAAACCAACTTAATTTGCATGAATCTCTCACTCGACACCGCTGCCCGGATCTTCAAATAAAAACCTTATTTGACGAGCGTTTTCGGGTTCGCCCCACACACACAGCATACCAGACGCTGCCTCTTTGAACGGCGCCAACAAGTGTCTGCATTTACGTCAGTTGGCAGCTATCCATTACGATTCAACCATGCTTTTTAAGTCATTATAAAAATTTTAGTGTTAAGCGCTATTTTTTTTCTACATGGAGCACAGGTTGGAGCAGGTGCTAGTGTAATTGCAAGAGTTAGGAGTGGATGGAGTAAGTCTAGGAAACTTCTGTCATTACTAATCAGCAGAGCGTTACCACTGTCAGCCAAGGGAAGATATTATCAGGCATGTGTACATAGTGTATAGAAGTGAAACATTGTCAGTGAGGGTTGAGGACATGCGTTGCATCGAGAGAAATGTGACAATGAAACGATGGATGTGTAATGCGAGTCTTAAAGATAGGCTTAGATCTGATGACCCCAGAGGAATATTAAATCTGGACAGTATCGGGAGAGGTGTGCTGAACTGGAAACTTTGATGATATGGCCACATTGAAAGAATTGATGAGTGTTCTTGGGTTAGTAGATGTAGAACAGTTGATGTAAAAGGTTCAGTTCCCAGGGAAAAGGCCAAAGAAAACATAGAAGGAAGTGAAAAAATGGACTTGAGAGAGAGAGGAGGGGGATAAATAAAGACTTGGTCAAAGATAGGTTAGTTTGCATGTCAAAGATGTGTCGCATGCCAGCATGTAAAACGGACGTTAAACCGAAGAATATGATAATGGCAATATTAGTCGAAATGTGTTAGATATTTACTAATGCAATTGTATAGCAAACTGACATATTGTTTTGTCTTAATACAGCCATTCAACTTGATATTCCATACTTGAGAATAGACTCAAGAAATAAACAAATTGTCGTTCACTTAGAAACTTTTATAACTTTGAAATATTAAAATACTTCAAAATTATAAACCTTTTTAATGTAAGATAAAATTTTATTTTTATTTTTTTTACTGTAATCTTGAATTTTTCAGAACAACATTTCGGCACCTGTGCATAATAGCCCTCCCGGCAAAAATCATCGTTAGATAAAATGACAGCAAAATGTTAAGAACTTGCTTGGTAGCAAACAGTCTAAGCTGACACAAAAAAAATTACGGAAAATGATCGGCTAGAATTTAAGAAAAAAATAAAAGTAATTTTCTATGAGAGTGATCATTTTACCATGGTTTGAACGCCATTACTTGTTTTTATCTTAGGCGAGTTCCGTCCGCGACAAAGGAAGACAATCACTGAATTTATCTGAGAATGGACGTAAATGACCTAAAACTGGAAGAAAGTTTTTTTTAACTACAGAACAACACAAACTTTATTGATTTGTTATAGGCTCGCAAATTTATTGATTTGTTATAAGCTCACAAATTTATTGATTTGTTATAAGCTCACAAATTTATTGATTTGTTATAAGCTCACAAATTTATTGATTTGTTATAAGCTCACAAATGTATTGATTTGTTATAGGCTCACAAACTTATTGATTTGTTATAGGCTCACAAACTTATTGATTTGTTATAGGCTCACAAATTTATTGATTTGTTATAAGCTCACAAATTTATTGATTTGTTATAAGCTCAGAAATGTATTGATTTGTTATAGGCTCACAAATTTATTTATTTGTTATAGGCTCACAAACTTATTGATTTGTTATAAGCTCAGAAATGTATTGATTTGTTATAGGCTCACAAACTTATTAATTTGTTATAAGCTCACAAACTTATTGATTTGTTATAGGCTCACAAACTTATTGATTTGTTATAAGCTCAGAAATGTATTGATTTGTTATAAGCTCAGAAATGTATTGATTTGTTATAGGCTCACAAACTTATTAATTTGTTATAAGCTCACAAACTTATTGATTTGTTATAGGCTCACAAACTTATTGATTTGTTATAAGCTCAGAAATGTATTGATTTGTTATAAGCTCACAAACTTTTGATTTGTTATAGGCTCACAAATTTATTGATTTGTTATAGGCTCACAAATTTATTGATTTGTTATAGGCTCACAAATTTATTGATTTGTTATAGGCTCACAAACTTATTGATTTGTTATAGGCTCACAAACTTTTGATTTGTTATAGGCTCACAAATTTATTTCTGCCTCTGAGATATGTTCCTGCGGGGCTGAAATGAAATTTGTAAAAAAACAAATAATTTAGTGCTTCACGTGGTAGTGTCCAAACAGAACACGTTAGAAGACAGTGTCCATTAGGAAAGGAAGTTTCTTCTACAGCTCCCAGTTACAAATAAGGAACATTGTAAAATTAATGCGTCTATGGAAATGGCTACATAATAAACTGTTAGAAGGGAGTTCCGTATCGTTTCCAGTTACACAATTGTTGATTGGAGAACGTTCCTTAAAGACTTGTGTGTGGAGCACTTTATGCGGCATCCGCAAGTTCTTGATGGAGACGAAAGTTTTCATGCGAGAAGAATCATACTGGCCGTATTAGAAGACAACTTTGTGTTTTGGTGAAAAAGCCATCAAATCTGTGTTTTTTATTTTGTGGTTACAGTGTCTTCAAGAGATGCCATCACGTTGATACTGATAATAAAATAATAGTGTGGCCAGGCTGTTGGTGCGCATATGACAGACTTGGTTCCGAAGGATGTCACCATTTGTGTGTGAATCACAAATATCAGTGTGTAAAGCGAACAACAGGTGCCACAACCAATCATGTTGAATGTCTGTGGGAAAAAGTTAAGAAGAAGAAACAAGGCTGAATGTGGGACCCACCCGTAATTGATGAATCTTACTTATCGAAATTCATTGGCGGCAGAAGTTTTCCTCTCATCGCCTTAGAACCCTTTACCAACAAATTGTAGAACTTTATACGGTTTAAGCAAGTCACACGAAAAACTTAACTTTTAATTAGCATTCACATACCTGTTAATTATTGTGTTATTTCATTTTATTTTATTAAAACAAATGTTTGTTTTCACGTGAAAAAAATCACAATTTTCATTTATTTCAACTAATTGTTTTAATTTAATTCCTTATTAAATTATTGTTCTTTTAATTACTGTTTTATTGTTTTATTTCAAAATGTTCGTTGTCACCGAGTGTACTCATTTACCCCCCCCCAAAAAAAACAATCACAATTTGCATTTATTTAAAGTAATATTCTTTTATTAGAAGTTTTTGTACTTCATATTTGATTTGCCAAAAAAATTGATTTAACTTGACCAGTGTAAAATGGTGACGTTCGAGGACTACACGTAATATTCTATTTTATTTAATAACATTAAAATATTTGATCATTTTCTGTAATTTTTGGTGTCAGCTTAGATTGTTTGCTACCAAGCAAGTTCTTCACAACGTTTTGTTGTCATTTTATTTAACGGTGATTTTTGCCGGACAGGCTATTATACACAAGTATCAAAATTTCTTCTTCAAGATGACCAGAATTGTCATGTTTTTATTGTTTTTTTAAATTCTGATTTGTTGATATTGTCCGTGTGATCGTCTAGCGGTTATTAATTCAAATCAAATGCTGGGATATGAAGAGAAATGTCGTTCACGTTCATAAACACAGGATTGTAATTACTAACTGCCAAGACCATAATGCAGGCTTAACCTCGACAAATCAGAAGAGGGAATTTTATTCCGAAAAATTTAAGATTAAAGTAAAAAAAATTTTTTAATCTTGCATTGAAAAGTTCTAGTTTTAAATTATTTAAATATTTCAAACCTAACAAAGCTTCTAAGTGAAGAACATTTCACTCGGCCTTTTGGCTAAGATCAAAGTGTAGTATCTGTTCCGGTGGATACTGCACGCCTGTCCTGTGCAGTTCTAGGAGGTCCACCCTCCCAGGCTTCGCCTCCCCTCTTTGGGGAGGAGTAAGTTTATTGCTTACTGTCTGAGGCGCCCCTACCGGGGAATGCCGACGGGGCTGCCCAGGCAATTTTTAAATGGCCAGAGTGCTCACCCCTCGAGCGCTGGCTTTTAACCCCACTTGCTCGACCCGATCTTGGGTCACATCTTACTTGTGGGAGTAAGATAAAACTGGCCTTGTGCCTAACTCCGCGAGGAGTAAATAAATATCCCAGCATGCCACATGCCTCACATTCAAAAACTCAGGATTTGAATTTATAACTGCCAAGATCATCATGCGGACAACATCAACAAATCAAAATGAAAAAAAAAAACATGACACCATTCTTGTCATCTTTGCAGAAGTGATTTTTTCGGAAAAATTCAAAATGAAAGTAAAAACAAAATCTTGCATTGAAAAGGCTTCTAATTTTCAATTATTTTAACATTTCAACCATACACATGGTGTTAACACACACCGATCACTTGATTTATTTACATAGGGTCTACTAAAATTTATCCACCTATAAAATTCAACAACAAATGAATTCGGAAAAGGTAACACTGACCTGTATATATTCAAAAAGGTTAGGGGGTAAATGAATCTGACCCCCCCCCCATTAATATTAATAAAGTTTTGTATTCCACTGAGTAAAATGATAATATCAACGAAATGTAACTCACATTTTAAAGACATTGTTAAGCTAAATGAATATTCTAGCTTAAACATTTTAGCGACCACGTGTTTGGGTATCTTCACTAATACGAGGTGGTCGTCATTTTGTGTGTTGTGTTCTGTTGGGTACACACACAAAAGAGCCGGAATAAAAAATTAAAAAAAGATAAGAAACTGTTAGATTCATTAACAAACATAAACAAACAAAAAAAAACATGTCTAGCCATAAAACATTATTTTTTTATGGTTCCTTGGCTTTTTGGCTAAGATCAAAGTGTATCTCTTATCAGCATCCAAGCAACATTTTACTATCGACGAAAATATTGCATATATATAAGAAAATATGACAACATAAAATTCTTCATATTACAGTATATTAATTTATTAGAAGCTGTTTATAAAATAAATATGCAAATTAAGAAGACCTAAATGTGTTTGAGGGTGTTTGCAGTTTACTATATATACACAGTATTTAAAAATATGATGATACAAATCAGTCCAACAGTGGCTTTGTTGTCGTTGGATTGCTTTTCTGTTCAGTCCTCACATAAACATTTTGTCGAAGACAGATGTAAGAGAGACATACGAAGCATGATACATGAAGGAGTGAAAACCAAAAACATTATTACCAAGTGAAGTGAAAGAATACATTAATGTTCCAACACAATCGGTAAAAACATGTGTTGCCAGGGTCATAGAATAGAGAGATGCATGAGTATATTAAATATGGCTCATTTCGTCGTCGTGTTTTGGGAACATATACGCCTGTTACTAGTAAAGCCCATACAAAGATGAAGATCCGGTTGGACTGCGTCAAACGACCTGGCGTCAGTATCAGAAAACGAATGAGGATTTTTTATTTTTTGAAGCAGGAGAGTGCATTCTTTTGTTGCTCAGTATGTTTCAGGGGAGATAACTTGGATATGATTAAAGGTAG
This sequence comes from Sepiola atlantica, assembly GCA_963556195.1. NCBI lineage: Eukaryota > Metazoa > Mollusca > Cephalopoda > Sepiida > Sepiolidae > Sepiola > Sepiola atlantica. Next base: position 14,481,655 of record OY744545.1, on the reverse strand, counting down.
AACACTGAATAATTCCTGAGCCAACAATATCATTATAGCTACAAAATGTCAACTATGGGGATTTTTTTCTTCTGTTAATGCGCATTTCTAGTTAAAACATTCAACTTCCTATCAATTCTTTTTCTATAGATGACATATTTGTGAAAAATAAGGATTAAATTGAGGGGTGAGGTTTACATTTTGGAAAATTGTAAAAAGTCGCTGGGGAAAGGTAACAATAGACTAAAAACCCACCAGTAACTGATGGCATAAAGGCAGCTGATGTCTAAACCAGTGTTTCTAACAATTATTCTGGTCTTGTCCCACTTCAATTCAATGCAAGTTATTTATAACATCTTGAGTTCATCTATGGAAGTAATTTAAACAAACTATGGCACCAAAACACTAACCTCAGTTGTAAAACAATAAATAATATTGTTTCGGATTTTTTTTAGATAAGAATTTGTAAGATTTCGATTATTCGAACTACTATTCTCATCTTGGTTGTGATTTGTTTTTCACAACGTTTCTGCCGATGTAAAGAAGGTTAGAAGTTACATGGAAAAATAAGCAATACGAGAATAGTAGTCCAAAAATACAAATAATACAAAGAATCATATTAATGAGGTAATTTATTTTGATTTGAATAAACTCATTTATCTAACCAATATACTCATTTATTGGCAGCAGATTGTTATATCTATAAATTCCGGCAATTACGTAAATTCCGGAAACCACGTAAATTACCGAAAAAATGCAAGTAAAAGTTAAAACCCCGCTTACTATTATAATTTGAAATGTCTAAATTCATTTTGGGACAAAAGCAGAGTATAAATAAGTGTGCTTATAATATATATATATAATATATATAATATATATAATATATATAAATAAGTGTGCTTATACAGCTGAAAGCACATATTAAAAACGCATTTATAAACAAAAACTATTGTATATACTTATGTATCAGAAAATAATAAGTATCCTAACCAAAAATGAAAAATAAATCGAGTAGAATTTTAATTAAAAATCAAAATCAGTTTTATCATATTATTACTTGTTTAAAGGACAGACTGACTTATCTATTCCTACTTTACGGATATTCCGCTCGTAATGGAAGATCGGCAAAATACGATAAAACTGATTTTGATTTTTAATTAAAATTCTAATCGCTAATTTTTCCTAATTGTTGATGTAGATACCTATTTTTGCTTGATACGTAAGTATATCGAAGAGTTTTCCTGTTAATTTATTTGGAATTGCGATTTTCACCTGTGATTTCAGTGAAGTTTGCACTCAGAACAAATGTATGTATGTATGTATGTATGTTTACAAAGTTAGGTATGTTTATATGTTTATATATTTATATGTACAGGATTCACTGCTAAACTAATTAACCAATCATTATGAATTTTGGAACACAGCTGCTAGGAATAATGGGTCTAAATTCGGGCTATATTTAGCTTAATTGGGTTTTATGCAAAAGAGGTAAAAAGGGAGTGGAATCCCTTCATGACATTTCAGATACCCCAGATTTTGTTAAATTTTAACTATAGTAATTCGACATCCATTAATCGATATTACTTGTTGATATATAAAGAACAGTTCTATTAAATTTATCCCTTATCTTTCTCACATATCTCACAAATACCAACACTTCACTTCAACCGCCGATAAGATAAACTCTTTGCTCTTGGTTATCTTCCTTGCCTCAAAGAGATTTTGAGAGTGAGTTATGTCATTGTATCAGTCATAACAGCAAACAATTTGGATTAGGACATGTCGCACAGCCCTCTTCAAGTTATACATCGAAACTAAGAAGTAATTCTTTCTTCAGTTGTAAATGAAGAATAAATATCAATTGTTGATTTACACAGAAAAGTTTTTATTCAATTCATTTTTATATTCCTCCCATATCTAACAAATACCAGCACTTCACTTCAACTGGTGATGGAAGGACGAGATAAACAAAGAAAAACGCTTTTTCAACCCTCTTCTTCGCTGTGTGTCACTGCAGTCTTCCTGTCTATGACGTCATATACTGACACGTTAGCTTGATTTTCTAACAAACTTCTGATAGAAAATTCCCATTTACAGATTAAGTTAAGAGGGATTTTGACATTAGAAGTTAGTTTGAAAATTCATATGAAAAATTCTGTTTCTCACATACTTATATTGCTCCAATGCTAGTGGTGATTTATTTTTCTATTTATGTGTCCACGATTACATTTTTATTACTTATGTGTTTCTTATTACTTTTTATACTACTTACGTGTCCTCTATTACTGTTATGAATACTAGTGGTGTTTTTTCTATTCACGTGCCCACGATTACATTTTTACTACTTATGTGTTTCTTATTACTTTTTATACTACTTACGTGTCCTCTATTACTGTTATGAATACTAGTGGTGATTCTTTTTCTATTTACGTGTCAACAATTACATCTTTACTACTTATGTGTTTCTTATTACTTTTTATACTACTTACGTGTCCTCTATTACTGTTATGAATACTAGTGGTGTTTTTGTTCTATTTACGTGTCCACGATTACATTTTTACTACTTATGTGTTTC
>OY744545.1:14454101-14474101 GCA_963556195.1 Sepiola atlantica | reverse complement strand
TACAAGACACACGGCGATGAAGACCTGTAACAATAAACCGGGTCTGCTAAACAATATGCGCGACCACAATCGGTCATTGCAATCTTTGTAGGGATGGCCTTCTTCTGTCAAGAAGTGCCAATCATCATGTATGTATGTTTGTACATATCTATATAACGTTAGGTATGTTTATATGTTTATATATTTGTATGTACAGGATTCATTACTAAACTGATTATGAATTTTGAAATAACAGCTGCTCGCATAAATGGTCCAAATGTTGTCTATATTCAGTTTTATTTAGTTTCATGCAAAGGAGGTGTACACAGGGTAGAATTCCATTCGTCAAAATCCAGATGCGTCCAATTTTGTGAAATTTTAACAATAAGTATCAGACATCAATTGTGAAATGTTCCTAAAATTTCAGCTTCTTCGGAGTAATGTAAAAGGTTTTCATAGGGGCATAATAATTTATCATAAAATGTGAAATTTTAACACTAAGTATTAGACATAAATTATCAAATATTCTAAAAATTTCAGCTTCTTTGGAGTAATGTAAAAGGTTTTCATGGGGGCATAATAATTTATCATAAAATTTTGTGAAATTTTAACACTAAGTATTAGACATCAATTATGAAATGTTCCTAAAATTTAAGCTTCTTTGGAGTAATGTAAAAGGTTTTCATGGGGGCATAATAATTTATCATAAAATTTTGTGAAATTTTAACACTAAGTATTAGACATCAATTATGAAATGTTCCTAAAATTTCAGCTTCTTTGGAGTAATGTAAAAGTTTTTCGTGGGGGCATAATAATTTATCATAAAATTTTGTGAAATTTTAACACTAAGTATTAGACATAAATTATCAAATATTCCTAAAATTTCAGCTTCTTTGGAGTAATGTAAAAGGTTTTCATGGGGGCATAATAATTTATCATAAAATTTTGTGAAATTTTAACACTAAGTATTAGACATCAATTATGAAATGTCCTAAAATTTAAGCTTCTTTGGAGTAATGTAAAAGGTTTTCATGGGGGCATAATAATTTATCATAAAATTTTGTGAAATTTTAACACTAAGTATTAGACATCAATTATGAAATGTTCCTAAAATTTAAGCTTCTTTGGAGTAATGTAAAAGGTTTTCATGGGGGCATAATAATTTATCATAAAATTTTGTGAAATTTTAACACTAAGTATTAGACATCAATTATGAAATGTTCCTAAAATTTAAGCTTCTTTGGAGTAATGTAAAAGTTTTTCGTGGGGGCATAATAATTTATCATAAAATTTTGTGAAATTTTAACACTAAGTATTAGACATAAATTATCAAATATTCCTAAAATTTCAGCTTCTTTGGAGTAATGTAAAAGGTTTTCATGGGGGCATAATAATTTATCATAAAATTTTGTGAAATTTTAACACTAAGTATTAGACATCAATTATGAAATGTCCTAAAATTTAAGCTTCTTTGGAGTAATGTAAAAGGTTTTCGTGGGGGCATAATAATTTATCATAAAATTTTGTGAAATTTTTACACTAAGTATTAGACATCAATTATGAAATGTCCTAAAATTTAAGCTTCTTTGGAGTAATGTAAAAAGTTTTCATGGGGGCATAATAATTTATTATAAAATTTTGTGAAATTTTAACACTAAGTATTAGACATCAATTATGAAATGTTCCTAAAATTTAAGCTTCTTTGGAGTAATGTAAAAGTTTTTCGTGGGGGCATAATAATTTATCATAAAATTTTGTGAAATTTTAACACTAAGTATTAGACATAAATTACCAAATATTCCTAAAATTTCAGCTTCTTTGGAGTAATGTAAAAGTTTTCATAGGGGCATAATAATTTATCATAAAATTTTGTGAAATTTTAACACTAAATATTAGACATCAATTATGAAATGTCCTAAAATTTCAGCTTCTTTGGAGTAATGTAAAAGGTTTTCATGGGGGCATAATAATTTATCATAAAATTTTGTGAAATTTTAACACTAAGTATTAGACATCAATTATGAAATGTCCTAAAATTTAAGCTTCTTTGGAGTAATGTAAAAGGTTTTCATGGGGGCATAATAATTTATCATAAAATTTTGTGAAATTTTAACACTAAGTATTAGACATCAATTATGAAATGTCCTAAAATTTAAGCTTCTTTGGAGTAATGTAAAAAGTTTTCATGGGGGCATAATAATTTATTATAAAATTTTGTGAAATTTTAACACTAAGTATTAGACATCAATTATGAAATGTTCCTAAAATTTCAGCTTCTTTGGAGTAATGTAAAAGTTTTTCGTGGGGGCATAATAATTTATCATAAAATTTTGTGAAATTTTAACACTAAGTATTAGACATAAATTACCAAATATTCCTAAAATTTCAGCTTCTTTGGAGTAATGTAAAAGTTTTCATGGGGGCATAATAATTTATCATAAAATTTTGTGAAATTTTAACACTAAATATTAGACATCAATTATGAAATGTCCTAAAATTTAAGCTTCTTTGGAGTAATGTAAAAGGTTTTCATGGGGGCATAATAATTTATCATAAAATTTTGTGAAATTTTAACACTAAGTATTAGACATCAATTATGAAATGTCCTAAAATTTCAGCTTCTTTGGAGTAATGTAAAAGGTTTTCATGGGGGCATAATAATTTATCATAAAATTTTGTGAAATTTTAACACTAAGTATTAGACATCAATTATGAAATGTCCTAAAATTTCAGCTTCTTTGGAGTAATGTAAAAGGTTTTCATGGGGGCATAATAATTTATCATAAAATTTTGTGAAATTTTAACACTAAGTATTAGACATCAATTATGAAATGTCCTAAAATTTAAGCTTCTTTGGAGTAATGTAAAAGGTTTTCATGGGGGCATAATAATTTATCATAAAATTTTGTGAAATTTTAACACTAAGTATTAGACATCAATTATGAAATGTCCTAAAATTTCAGCTTCTTTGGAGTAATGTAAAAGGTTTTCATGGGGGCATAATAATTTATCATAAAATTTTGTGAAATTTTAACACTAAGTATTAGACATCAATTATGAAATGTTCCTAAAATTTAAGCTTCTTTGGAGTAATGTAAAAGTTTTTCGTGGGGGCATAATAATTTATCATAAAATGTGAAATTTTACCAATAAGTATTAGACATTAATTATGGAATATTCCTAAAATTTCAGCTTCTTTGGAGTAATGTAAAAGGTTTTCATAGGGGCATAATAATTTATCATAAAATATTGTGAAATTTTAACACTAAGTATTAGACATCAATTATGAAATGTTCCTAAAATTTAAGCTTCTTTAGAGTAATGTAAAAGTTTTCATGGGGGCATAATAATTTATCATAAAATTTTGTGAAATTTTAACACTAAGTATTAGACATCAATTATGAAATGTCCTAAAATTTAAGCTTCTTTGGAGTAATGTAAAAGTTTTCATGAGGGCATAATAATTTATCATAAAATTTTGTGAAATTTTAACACTAAGTATTAGACATCAATAATGAAATGTCCTAAAATTTAAGCTTCTTTGGAGTAATGTAAAAGTTTTCATGGGGGCATAATAATTTATCATAAAATTTTGTAAAATTTTAACACTAAGTATTAGACATCAATTATGAAATGTCCTAAAATTTCAGCTTCTTTGGAGTAATGTAAAAGGTTTTCATGGGGGCATAATAATTTATCATAAAATTTTGTGAAATTTTAACACTAAGTATTAGACATCAATTATCAAATATTCCTAAAATTTCAGCTTCTTTGGAGTAATGTAAAAGGTTTTCATGGGGGCATAATAATTTATCATAAAATTTTGTGAAATTTTAACACTAAGTATTAGACATAAATTATGGAATATTCTTAAAATTTCAGCTTCTTTGGAGTAATGTAAAAGTTTTCATGGGGCATAATAATTTATCATAAAATGTGAAATTTTACGAATAAGTATTAGACATCAATTATCAAATATTCCTAAAATTTTAGCTTCTTTGGAGTAATGTAAAAGGTTTTCATAGGGGCATAATAATTTATCATGAACTTTTTGAAATTTTAACACCAAGTATTAGACATCAATTGTGAAATATTCCTAAAATTTCAGCTTCTTTGGAGTAATGTAAAAGGTTTTCATGGAGGCATAATAATTTATCATAAACTGTTTAAAAACATTGATGCAAATTAAGCATTTAATGACTGGTTTATGATTGTTCGTCTCTTCTATATAGAGAGTATTTCAAAATTCTATATAGAGAGTATTTCAAAATTCTATATAGAGAGTATTTCAAAATTCTATTTAGAGAGTATTTCAAAATTCTATATAGAGAGTATTTCAAAATTCTATGTTGTAACCCGTTTTGATGGTAATATAGGAGTGATAAATAAAAACAAGTTTCGCATTTATTCATTTATATATAAGATGATACGTGCTTGCGGTTCGAACCATGCGACACGCAGAACAGTTATCTCCACACTGACGATTCACTAAAAGGATGAAACATATATGTATGTTGATAATAATAAAATATATTTATTATATTATAATTTAATAGCCTTCTTACGGCTGGGCACTTTAAGAGAATTAAAATAAGTTGCTAAATTAATGCATAAATGCGAGTTCCGTCCATTGGTTATGTCGAACTCTGTGTGACAGCAGACTTGAGTTAAAAAGTGAATCGTGTTTTGGGTTCGAACCGTGCGAACAGCAAAACATTTACCACACTGACGATTTACCGAAAAGGATGAAACATATATGTATGTGGATAATAATTAAAAAAATATTTATTATAATGTGTGTGTGTGTACTAGGAATACTTTACTCAGCACAATTAAAATGAATTCCCTGAAGCAATGAAAAGCTTTCTGTCGATGTGTGTGTGTGTGTGTACTAGGAATACTTGACTCAGCACAATTAAAATGAATTCCCTGAAGCAGTGAAAAGCTGTCTGTCGATGTGTGTGTGTGTGTGTGTGTACTAGGAATACTTGACTCAGCACAATTAAAATGAATTCCCTGAAGCAGTGAAAAGCTGTCTGTCGATGTGTGTGAACGATATCTGTGTGAGATAAAAAAAGCAACTGCAACTCACTGTCTTGTTTACTAATCTCTCTGCCCCCTCCCCAGTTGTTGAGGTCAATATCTTAGGTTTTGTATCTCCCCTGATGAACTGCCTAGCAAGTACCATTACTAGGTAGCGAAACACGTATAGGGAACAATAACTTTACAAAATAAATAAATAATACAATAAAAGATCGTTTTCATTGTGATGAGTCTTCGCTTGAAAAAAATATCTTGGTAAACTCTTCAAATATACATATAAATGCTCCGTACCCTATAATCGGGGCTTATCGAGCTTGTTTTTATTAACCTTGTTTCGGACTTTACTGAATATACACTATTCTCAGCGAAGCATCAAAATCTCTCTCTCTCTCTCTCTCTCTCTCTCTCTCTCTCTCTCTCTATATATATATATATATATATATATATATATATATATAGAGAGAGAGAGAGAGAGAGAGAGAGAGAGAGAGAAACTATTTAAAAAAATGTAACTGGCTTTTCAAACTCATTTTTTCTTGATTGAAACAGTCTAACACAAACCTCAATGAGTCATGTTTTTTTTCTAGTTGTTTTCCAACCACGTGTTCGATTGTATTCATTCTTTTGAATTGTCGGATTCCAAAAACAAAAAATCACTATTTTAACAAGTTACAATAAAATATGAGAAATATTAGTGACCATCTGAATTGTTTAATTATCCGGCATTTGTCGATTTCTTTGTAAATAACGACCGACTCTCGACCCTAAAGAATAACTCACTATAATCGACCGCCTTGCATTTAGCTTCAGAATCCAATATTTCCAGGAATTGACCTATTGGTCACTGGTAAACTTATATATATGTCATAATTTAGAACGACCTTTGACATACAACAAAAAAGATGCAGGGTGAATGCAGAATGCACAATTAAAAACAAAGCGGTACCTTCCATGCACAAAATTTGATATCAAATTGTTGTGGCCTTGGAGGCCAACAATAAATAAGACAACATGGTGGTATATTTACAAGAATGTGTATTTACAGAAGTACAGAATAGTATGTTAGAGTAAAACTTCTTCGAAACGTCTTCGTAATCTCCTCTATACATAGTGTCTGGAAGAGTCCATATATTCACGAAATAGGGTATATCACATTTACACCATAACAAAAACTGAAGCAAAGGTTGTATGTCCTAATGCCAAATATTGCACGGCATTTCATTTCTGAGAGCAATAGCCTTGTGCCAGACTCTACTGAATGCAACACACTATTCTAAACGAAGAGAGCTTAAAAACAACGGAAAAAAAGAGAAATAAAAAGATAGACGTCACTATCCCACGAGACAACTACATACTTCTCAAACTGATGAATATCCGTTTCTGCGAGGAAGTGGACGACAAAAAACTCGTGGGGGATCACTATGTTAAATGAAGACGGCTTAACAAAAACGGAAAAGAAGAGTAATAAAAAGATAGACGTCACTATTCCACGAGCCAACTACGTACGTATCAAAGTGATGAAAAGCTGTTTCTGTCGACGAAGTGGATTACGGACAAACCGTTTGGAACACTATGTTAAATGAAGACGGCTTAACAACAACGGAAAAGAAGAGAACTAAACAGAGACGTCACTATCCCATGAGCCAACTATGTGCATCTCAAAGTGACGAACAGCTGTTTCCGTCGACGAAGTGGATTACATATAAACTGTGAGGATCACTATGCTAAATGAAGACGGCTTAACAACGGAAAAGAAGAGAACTAAACAGAGACGTCACTATTCCATGAGTCAACTATGTGTATCTCAAAGTGATGAAAAGCTGTTTCTGTCGACAAAGTGGATTACAGATAAACTGTGAGGATCACTATGCAAAATGAAGACGGCTTAACAACAATGGAAAAGGAGAGAACTAGACAGAGACGTCACTATCCCATGAGCCAACTATGTGCATCTCAAAGTGACGAACAGCTGTTTTTGTCGACCAAGAAGACGATGAATAACCTGTAGGGATTGAAAGAAATCCCCTGCGCTATGTTATACATAACTGTTTTTATGCTCGTGGAAATCTGAAAACAGAAAAATATTTACAAAAATTCAGTGTAAAAAACAGACAATGTGAAAGTGTCTTTGTCCATCGAAAGAAGACCCATTTGGCGTCGATGTTAGCATATACTAGTGTATGCACTTTTAAATATTACGCCGGTGACCCCCATTCACCGTTTGGACATTTATCACTTTTTAAAAAGGTCACAAGTAAATAGACGATCTGCATTAGTGGACAGTGGACAAAAGTGGCCGCTGTGATGTATGTTACGAGTAGGTGTAAACACGTTTGAACCTCTGCCGTCGTCAATGCCACAGGTAATGAAAACCTTTTATGAAATAATATCGGATTTCTTCACAGAATCAGTGGACAGTTCAACGAGGCTTTAAACCTTTCCGTCTTGATACGTAACCAGTGTCTTGGCATATAAGGCATCTCACGAATCACGAACTTCAGCGGTTTTAGACGCGACAAAGAAATCTTACAATCGCTGACTATTTCAAGAAACGTCACGGGTTCTATTCACAGACTGATATTTCATTGATGTTTCTATAAAATGTACATTTGGCAAACATATGCGGTTACAGAGATCACATGTGAAGAGATCAATGGCGTGGTCCGCTGAACAGCTATGCGCGCAGCTCGATTCAAGCCAGCATTTTGAACTCGACCAGCTGTTGAACGGTCTTTTTCCATCAGCCTCTCTACCTCGGCGTCAACCTCCCAAATCTTACAAGAAATTCAAAGTGCCGTTCACACACACACACACACACACACACACACACACACACACACACACACACACACACACACACACACACACACACACACACACACACACACACACACACACACACACACACACACACACACACACACACACACACACACACACACACACACATCCCCCCACACACACATCTCTACTATCCATATAAAGTGAAGTATGTGTATATGTTTATATATAGAATGTACAGGATTCAATCCTAAACTAATTAACCAATCATTACGACTTTTGGAATAGTGCTGCTAGGCGTGAGGTGTGATAATATGGGCTATATTTAGTTTAATTTAGTTTAATCAAAAATGGGTAAAAGAGAATTGGAAGCCTTCGTGAAAATTAAGATACATCTGATTTTTGTGAAATTTTAACAATAGGTACTAAACATCAATTAATAATTATTCCCCAAATTTTAGTTTCTTAGGGGTATTTTAAAGGGGGTTTACGGAGGCATAATATGGGTACCCCCCCCCCATTTGAAAATTCAAATATTTCAGATTTGCATTGAATTTGACCCAGCGTCATTAGACACTAATTAAGAAAGATTTCCTGAATTTCAATTTCTTCTTAAAACCGCTTGAGTTCATGCGTTGAATTTTATACATTTTCTGTAGAATCAAAAAGCATGTTATGAATATTGATCACAATTAGAATAAGGATCCTATAATTAAGGTTTAGTATCATTATATCGTGATTTTAATCTTTGCAAGGAGACAAAAAAGTGGGAGCAAAACTCTTCTGTGTGGAGATTTAATTTTACCCGTCCTGGAACAGGTATTCTTTTAGTATATATATATATATATATATATATATATATATAAGATGATTTAATGGATCAGAACATTCCAATTGTTCAAAGAATTAGAACAACATATCTAGTATGGCGTACGGTCGTTTCCAAAACATTCTGAAAATACTTAAATTTTAATTTTTTAATTTTTCAACTTAAATTTTTTTTTTTTTTACAAAGCCACTCTAGAACGTCTCTTCATATATATATATATATATATATATATATATATATATATATATATATATATATGAAATTTTGAAATGATGAAAAAATAAAATTTGAAAGTTTACAGGTCATCAGATGTTCAAGCAAGGAATATAATAAACTTTTCAATATTTGCATTGTTACAATGACTAGCTGCCCATCTTTGAAAATCTCCTTGAACTGGTAATTGTCTGTATCTCTGAGATGAGGTGTTTTCATTATGGATTTCAGTGTTCGGACTGACTGTCTCATCTTGGCTGCCATGCTCACAACGTTTCGGCCGTTCTGTCCTCCGGCCTTCATCAGGTGTCCTGTATCGAACTCGGGAACCGTCTGTCTGGACTCTCAAACCCAATCCTTTTATTTTCACGGGGGTACCACGCTCGGATTCCATTTTTGGGGGGCACTGGGACACACTCGTTAATTCTCTGTTGCTTTCAGTTGCTGCTGCTGTCGCTGAATTGTTACTTTAACTGCCTTTGCCCAGGATTGAACTTAGCACCTCCAGGTAACTCGCAACTTTCGAACCAACGGCCATGTGTCAATTTTTGGTACTGGTAAAATGGAATCCGAGCGTGGTACCACCGTGACAATAGAGGGATTGGATTCGAGAGTCCAGACAGACGGTTCCCGAGTTCGATACAGGAGGGCAGAACAGCCGAAACGTTGTGAGCATGGCAGCCAAGATAAGAAAGTCAGTCCGAACACTGACATCTATAATCTCCTTGAACTATTTTTATTTAAGCATATCTTATGTAATTAGAGATTTCGTCCGTCCGTCTGTCTGTCTGTCTGTCCGTCAGTCACAATTTTTGAAACGTAATAAATACATTGCGAAATAATGGAGAATAATTTACTTAGCCTATCTAATATTCCAATCTAAATATGAATAAATGCAAATCTTTCCTAATTATATTACAATCAAAACCTTTACGCCTTACTTGAATATAATGATACAGTATATATAGTAATCTCAAAAATCCTTCAAACGAAACCCGCTTTTGTACATTTGAATATTTATTTTCTTTTTAAGTTTCTAATAAATTAATAGTTTGTAATATACATTCATAATTTGTATTGTCCAATTTTATTTTATATTTATAATATGTTCCTCGATCGTAATATTATTATAATCATTAGAACAATTCATTAAAGAGAATTTATAACAAAGCGATAACGTTTTAAAAACATTTTAAAACTTTCAGTTTCAACAGAGATAGTTAGATGCAAACTTCCGGCGCTGATGTTAAGATAACAGATACTACACTTTGATCTTAGCAAAAAGGCCAAGAAGCAATAACAACTATTCTTTTGTGACTAGACATTTTTAACGAATGAAAAAAAAGCTCGATTTAAACGGAATTTATAAGTGTAGTATCGGTTATCATAAGACAGTCCTCCCAGGACTAACCTCCTCCATTTTTAAGGAGATATGGGGGAATCCCTCCATGTATTACATCCTCTTTTATATTAAAAACTAGAAAAAAAAACTTTTAAATTTACTAAAAAGTTGAAATTAAAAACTTTGGGGACGAAATAAACATTTCCGTTCGGCGTTCAATTGTACGATAGGGATTATTTTAATATCTCGCTTATTTCCTTTGATTTTTTGCACACATTTTTGATGAAATTTCTAAAATTATATTTTTTATCCCGAAATAAAATTCTAATTTATTTTTTTAAAGACTTGAAAATCGAACTTTAAGGCAATACCTTAATCGCTGGCGGCCATGTCGTAATGTTCTATTATTTTATTTCCCAATTTATATTGCTTTAACTACGTATTGTATGTAGTTCTGTCACAATTCTATAATACTCTCAGCCTAGCAAAAATACGCAACAAGAAGGAGCATATATTTTTGCTAGTCAAAAAAACAATTTTTGTTGCAAATTTTCAAATTAATGCTTATCAGTAATTAATAATTTTAGTGTTTTTTCTTCTTCTAGGAGAAGAGCAATTCTTTAAAAAGCCATGGATTAAAGGTCAGTTTATTATATTCTTTTCTTGAACACCTGATGATTTAATAAACTTGTAAACTTTCAAATTTTATTTTTTCATTATTTCAATATTTCCTATATTAATGTTCGATCTACAATATCGAGCATCTCCTTATCACGATAGGATCTAATATAAAATATTTATCTTCATATATATATATACATATATATATATATATATATATATATATATATATACTTAAATGAATACATGAGAAAGTTGTTTCTACCTATCCTAACTATATTAACATCAAAACAGTTTATGCGTATTTAATTCTATGATACAGCATAACACTGTCGCTAACTATGGAAAGTCTCTCAAGTTAGCAACCGATCAAAAATAGAAAGACTTGATGATTACTTTCCAAATTCGAGTTAGTCTAAGCGTCTATGGCGTGAAACGAATGTCAAGGTCCCCTAACAAAGACTTCACACCAGTCAAAATTCTTAAACTTTTCTTTTCTCCCCAACAAGAGCAAAGTAACTTTTCGTTTTTATTATTGTTACACACTTCTGTTCAAATAAGTATTTGTTTTTGTTCACAGCGAGTTGTTTTTGTTTTAGGTTACCGACTGAATCAACCACTTAACAAAGTTTCTGACTAAGTTGCGTCATCACCCAAAGTTCTGTGTACTTTCTAAACACAAAGTGGGCACAGAACGATTTAGAGAGCAACCAGTTGGAACTAATGTAGTTCTCGTAGCATCGAGCTATAGCGTAGAGTCGCCCAAGATACGGCACTGAATGACTTTCACAGCAAATCGAACCACACTGGCGACTGCACGCTTTTTTTCGAACGGTTATTTTTCAGTTATATTGGATGAAAATTGTTCAATGAAATATTTAAATCTTTAGCCGATTTTTGCACAAAAACTTTTCACTGGATTGAGTAACTATGGAACTAAATGTTCAAATCCAATCGAGCTTTCTGTTGTAATGACCACTCGATTGTATTTAAACACTGTATAACCGACTTAATAGTCTAATCACGCGCCATATATATATATCCTTTTGATAATAATGGTACTTACCAACGAAATTCATTCATGTGAGGAATCCTGAATTTCATGTTTCAAAGAGAGAAAGAGAGAGAGAGAGAGAGAGAGAGAGAGGGAGAGAGGAGGAGAGAGAGGACAAACGATAAACCCAACAAAATAGTCACAAATAACCAACACAAGTTTGAATTTAAAATGTTTATTCACAGGAAAATATACCAGAACAAAAAAACAAAACCAAAAAAAAACGGTCGGAAAATCTAAAGAGAAAGAATAATTATATAAGAAGACTCTGAGCAGAGAACACATGAAACAATAATCGATGATTTGTTACAAATTGTAAGGATCTGATTATGGTCCTGGAAAGAGGTCGATATGGAAATCAAATATTTGAATGCAAGATGTTCATATGTTCAAAGAGTTCACTTATGAATATAAATAATTTGGCCAGAGCTCTGGATTATAGCAGGACATGTGTATATGGTTACTTGAATAATTGAATCGATGATAATTGAAGAAATATTCTTATTCCTTTTATCGTCCTTCATCAAGCGTCAAAAAAGTTGATCACAAATGAAAGGCTAATTCTTTTCTTCATAAAACTGGTTGAATTTGCCACAGGGTTCAAATATATCAAGATTCATTAATTTTTTTCTTTTTCATAATAATGGCACTTCGCCACGTAATTCAATTATGTCAAGGATCCAGAATTTCATGTTTTCGAGCCGAATGAATTTTCCCCAAAAGATTTTTTTCTTTTTGCAGTGGAAGGAAAAATCCTGTCCTTACAGCGAACAATCAACTCGAAATAGATAAGAGGTCAGATGCACTCGTTAACAGAACCGGGTGGGCGAAAATGAGCGATCTATTCGAAATGGAGGGGGGGGGGGAGGAAAGAGAGACAAATCGACAATTAACATTCCCCACCCCGTTTAATTGTTCATGAAATATAAGACTCCCCTTCTTTATTTTAACTGAAAATGTGTGTCAAGAATGAAGATCATATGAAAAAAAAAAACCCAACATTTTTCCTCTATGAAATGTAAATCGTTTTGTTGAAAAGCTCACCTGTTTATTTATTGACCATCGCATCTATCTATCTATCTATCTATCTATCTATCTATCTATCTATCTATCTATCTCCCTCTCTCTCTCTCTATATATATACAGGGTGGGCAAAAATAAGGGTCCTATTTTTAAAAATTCATAACTTTTTTATTTATTGATTTAAAATTTTTTTTTTTTTAGAATAAGTAAAGGACCCCTTCCGAAGCAAGCATGAGCCGTATTAGCCCTAAGGAACGTACCCTCATTTAGAAAACATTATTTTTGCTTAAAAAACTCAAAACAGTGTAAAAAACAATACTTTAGTTTTTGTAAGTTTTAAGAAGTGTTTTTCGGCTAAAATTTGTTTTGTTTATTTCAAAAAATCTCGGAAGGGTCAGTCTACACACACATAAAGTTTGGTGAGTTTAACTTTTATTTTGTGGAAGTTATTCAAATTCAAGTTATTCAAATTTAAAGATAGGACCCTTATTTTGGCCCACCCTGTATATATATATATATATATATATATAGGCTCTCCGTTCAGTCTAGAGAGACTATGGATACCCCTATAAGGGGCTGGCTGCGCGTGTAATTATGAAGCAAGGGTTGCGCAATCTCTAACAACACCTCTCCTGAGTCGGCACTGCTTGATTCCAATGGCAAGCAGGTCAAGACGACTGGAAACAATGCCGAGATAAACAGAGAGCACATACAGCACCTGGTAGTCCCAAATGGTCACCCATTTAATACTGGCCAGGCTCGACGTCGCTTAACTTCGGTGATCTAACGGGAACCGGTGTGTCAACGTGATATATATATATATATATATATATATATATATATATATATATATATATATATATATATATATCACGTCTTATTTTTGCATTGAGTATTAATATGGTAGACATGTTTATAAATATTTCTCTTAGATGTGTCAAAATAAAAATACGATCTATTAAAAAATTAATTTCTTTTGCTAATACCGTAATATATTTTTTAGCACAAATCGACAGATTACTTGTCTCCCTCATCCCTTTCTTGGCTCCCTCATCTGCCCACCTGCAAAGCCTCCCAATCTGGTCTAACCTGTTTGAATAATTTCTTTCATTTCTTGAAAATTAACAATTTATTAAGTATTTGTATAAAAGCAAAACATCTTTTTAAAAAGAACAGTTTAATAAAAGAATTACATATGATTGAAGGCAAGCTTATTTACAATGAAAATGATGAGTGAGACAATATAGTGCGATGCATGGCAGACACACTATTGGGAGATGAGTGATACAACATAGGGATATGAGTGAGACATTATTGAGAGATGAGGGGGACCACATAGGGAGATGAGTGAAACAATATTGAGAGATGAGGTGGACAATATAGTGCGATACATGGCAGAGACACTATTGGGAGATGAGTGATACAACATAGGGAGATGAGTGAGACACTATTGAGAGATGAGGGGGACCACATAGGGAGATGAGGGAAACAATATTGAGAGATGAGGTGGACAATATAGTGCGATGCATGGCAGACACACTATTGGGAGATGAGTGATACAACATAGGGAGATGAGTGAGACATTATTGAGAGATGAGGGGGACAATATAGTGCGATGCATGGCAGACACACTGTTGGGAGATGAGGGAGACAACATAGGGAGATGAGTGAGACATTATTGAGAGATGAGGTGGGCCACATAGGGAGATGAGGTGGACAACATAGGGAGATGAGTGAGACAATATTCAGAGATGAGGGGGACAATATAGTGCGATGCATGGCAGATCCACTATTGGGAGATGAGGGAGAACACATGGGGAAATGAGTGAGACACATATTGAGAGATGAGAGGGACAACACAGAGAGATGCATGGCTAACACACTATTGGGAGATTAGGGGGACCACATAGGGAGATGAGTGAAACAATATTGAGAGATGAGAGGGACAATATAGTGCGATGCATGGCAGACATACTATTTGGAGATGAGTGAGACAATATTGAGAGATGAGGGGACCAACATAGGGAGATGAGTGAAACAATACTGAGAGATGAGGGGGCCAACATAGGGAGATGAGGGGGACAACATAGGGAGATGAGTGAAACAATACTGAGAGATGAGGGGGCCAACATAGGGAGATGAGTGAAACAATACTGAGAGATGAGGGGGCCAACATAGGGAGATGAGGGGGACAACATAGGGAGATGAGTGAAACAATACTGAGAGATGAGGGGGCCAACATAGGGAGATGAGGGGGACAACATAGGGAGATGAGTGAAACAATACTGCGAGATGAGGGGGCCAACATAGGGAGATGCATGGCAGATACACTATTGGGAGATGAGGGAGACAACATAGGGAGATGAGTGAGACAATATTGAGAGATGCATGGCAGAGACAATATTGGAATATGAGTGAGAACATTCAGGGAGATGAGTGAGATAACATTGGGAGATTAGGGAGACAATATAAGACAATTTAGGGAGAGGAGAAATACAGCATAGGGAGATGAGTGTGACGATATAGGGGGATAATATTAAGAGATAAGTGAGATTACATAGGGAAATGGGTTAGACAATAAGGGGAGACAACACTGAGAGATGAGTGAGACACTATTGAAAGGAGGGAGACAATATTGGGAGATGAGGGAGAACATTTAGGGAAATAAGTGAGACAATATTGAGATATGAATGAGACAACATTGAAAGATGAGTGAGACAATATTGAGTGATAAGGGAGATAACATAGGGAAGGGAGTGAGACAACATAGGTAGATGAGTGAGACAATATTGGGAAATGAGGGAGACACAATTGAGAGATGAGTGAGACAATATTAAGAGATGAGAGAGACAACATAGGAAGGTGAGTGAGACAACATAAGTGTAAGAGTGAGACAATATTGAGATATGAGTGAGACAACATTGAAAGATGAGTGAGACAATATTGAGCGAAGAGTGAGACAATATTGAGAGAAGAGTGAGACAATATTGAGAGATGAGGGAGAGACCACTGATAGATGAGTGAGACAATATTGAGAGCTGAGGGAGACCATATAGGGATATAAGTGTCACTATCCGATGATTTACAGTGTTTACATAAATTCTTCTTACAATTAGAAAACTATTACAAAGGCATATGCCTTTGTAATAGTTTTCTAATTGTAAGAAGAATTTATGTAAACACTGTAAATAAGATATCTTAATAAGACATGTTTACTGGACTTGGTGTTTTCGAAAGTTTTAATAAAAGTGATTTCTTTGTGTTTCAGACATCCTGTTGTTTTAAAGAAGCATCCTTTTTAATGACCCCTTAAGAAATGGCAACTCATACAGGTGAACATGTACCATTGTTTATTGAGACTACATCAGATACACAGGTACAACAAAACTACAGAACAAAGTACGGAAGAGACGTAACGTAGCGGACGAACATTCGCCACGGAAACAGATGACTCGTACGCGTCGTCGTGTATTAGTAGAACGCAATAGGTAGTAGCAGCGACTGTGGAGTTTTGTCTGTCTCTCTTTCTCTTTCTTTGTAGTAGACGTTTTTAATTACATTTGATTTTTGTGTTTCATCATTTTGAACGAACCATAAGAGAAACGGCTGTTCCACCAGAGGAGGCACAATATTATTATTATTATTATTATTATTATTATTATTATTATTATTATTATTATTATTATTATTATTATTATTATTATTATTATTATTATTATTATTATTATTATTATTATTATTATTATTATTATTATTATTATTATTATTATTATTATTATTATTATTATTATTATTATTATTATTATTATTATTATTATTATTATTATTATTATTATTATTATTATTATTATTATTATTATTATTATTATTATTATTATTATTATTATTATTATTATTATTATTATTATTATTATTATTATTATTATTATTATTATTATTATTATTATTATTATTATTATTATTATTATTATTATTATTATTATTATTATTATTATTATTATTATTATTATTATTATTATTATTATTATTATTATTATTATTATTATTATTATTATTATTATTATTATTATTATTATTATTATTATTATTATTATTATTATTATTATTATTATTATTATTATTATTATTATTATTATTATTATTATTATTATTATTATTATTATTATTATTATTATTATTATTATTATTATTATTATTATTATTATTATTATTATTATTATTATTATTATTATTATTATTATTATTATTATTATTATTATTATTATTATTATTATTATTATTATTATTATTATTATTATTATTATTATTATTATTATTATTATTATTATTATTATTATTATTATTATTATTATTATTATTATTATTATTATTATTATTATTATTATTATTATTATTATTATTATTATTATTATTATTATTATTATTATTATTATTATTATTATTATTATTATTATTATTATTATTATTATTATTATTATTATTATTATTATTATTATTATTATTATTATTATTATTATTATTATTATTATTATTATTATTATTATTATTATTATTATTATTATTATTATTATTATTATTATTATTATTATTATTATTATTATTATTATTATTATTATTATTATTATTATTATTATTATTATTATTATTATTATTATTATTATTATTATTATTATTATTATTATTATTATTATTATTATTATTATTATTATTATTATTATTATTATTATTATTATTATTATTATTATTATTATTATTATTATTATTATTATTATTATTATTATTATTATTATTATTATTATTATTATTATTATTATTATTATTATTATTATTATTATTATTATTATTATTATTATTATTATTATTATTATTATTATTATTATTATTATTATTATTATTATTATTATTATTATTATTATTATTATTATTATTATTATTATTATTATTATTATTATTATTATTATTATTATTATTATTATTATTATTATTATTATTATTATTATTATTATTATTATTATTATTATTATTATTATTATTATTATTATTATTATTATTATTATTATTATTATTATTATTATTATTATTATTATTATTATTATTATTATTATTATTATTATTATTATTATTATTATTATTATTATTATTATTATTATTATTATTATTATTATTATTATTATTATTATTATTATTATTATTATTATTATTATTATTATTATTATTATTATTATTATTATTATTATTATTATTATTATTATTATTATTATTATTATTATTATTATTATTATTATTATTATTATTATTATTATTATTATTATTATTATTATTATTATTATTATTATTATTATTATTATTATTATTATTATTATTATTATTATTATTATTATTATTATTATTATTATTATTATTATTATTATTATTATTATTATTATTATTATTATTATTATTATTATTATTATTATTATTATTATTATTATTATTATTATTATTATTATTATTATTATTATTATTATTATTATTATTATTATTATTATTATTATTATTATTATTATTATTATTATTATTATTATTATTATTATTATTATTATTATTATTATTATTATTATTATTATTATTATTATTATTATTATTATTATTATTATTATTATTATTATTATTATTATTATTATTATTATTATTATTATTATTATTATTATTATTATTATTATTATTATTATTATTATTATTATTATTATTATTATTATTATTATTATTATTATTATTATTATTATTATTATTATTATTATTATTATTATTATTATTATTATTATTATTATTATTATTATTATTATTATTATTATTATTATTATTATTATTATTATTATTATTATTATTATTATTATTATTATTATTATTATTATTATTATTATTATTATTATTATTATTATTATTATTATTATTATTATTATTATTATTATTATTATTATTATTATTATTATTATTATTATTATTATTATTATTATTATTATTATTATTATTATTTACTCACTAGGAGTTATCACACTGGTCATCGTCAGTGATCGCCCACTGCCAACAACCTGTGGTATTCCCTGGAGTCTGAGTGACAACAAGTCTCCTCAGGCCTCCAGTATGCTCCACCTCTTTTCGTTCATCACCGCTGATGACCTTGCGGTAATCGCAACAGCCACCTACCAACGATTTCCCGCTGATAAGGGCCATTGGTCCCCTCTGGGGCCCGAGTGGCAACAAGCCTTCCCAAGGTCCCAGAGCTGTCCGCGCTCTTCCAGTGGAGGTCTGGTTTTGCGCTTTCCCTCCTCGACCCTCTGTCTATAATTTTCGTGGCGTCAGCCTATGCTTGCGCCTCTCGTGCGGTTGTATTTTGCGCCCGGTTCTGTTTTGTGCTTCCGTGTGTTTGTTCTCCATTCGTTGCTTATGTGGGTTGGTTTCCGCATTCGAGGACATTTCTCAGGATTGTAGCTGTTTTGATCATTACTGTCCTTTGTATGGTCTCAGTTATCCCTTTGATTCCTATTTCTCCTAGTCTTTTCTCCATGTTTTTGGGGACTGTTCCTAGTGCTCCTATGATTATTGGTGTTATACTGACTTTCTTCATGTTCCATTATTATTATTATTATTATTATTATTATTATTATTATTATTATTATTATTATTATTATTATTATTATTATTATTATTATTATTATTATTATTATTATTATTATTATTATTATTATTATTATTATTATTATTATTATTATTATTATTATTATTATTATTATTATTATTATTATTATTATTATTATTATTATTATTATTATTATTATTATTATTATTATTATTATTATTATTATTATTATTATTATTATTATTATTATTATTATTATTATTATTATTATTATTATTATTATTATTATTATTATTATTATTATTATTATTATTATTATTATTATTATTATTATTATTATTATTATTATTATTATTATTATTATTATTATTATTATTATTATTATTATTATTATTATTATTATTATTATTATTATTATTATTATTATTATTATTATTATTATTATTATTATTATTATTATTATTATTATTATTATTATTATTATTATTATTATTAT
>OY744545.1:14361601-14451601 GCA_963556195.1 Sepiola atlantica | reverse complement strand
GTGATAAATTAACAACACTTTCGCATTTGTTCATTAAGATGTGTACTGTTGTTATTAAATAACATGCGTGATGTAGTTATATAAAATATGTGTAATGTTTTTATTATATAATAATATATGTTTGTGTTATAATAATAACAGTTATGTTTTTTTCTTTCGCCAACAACCGAAAAGATAATCGCGATAAGACTTGCTAATGAGAACGTATAAGAAGAAATTGATGGTGAAATTAGCCAACTCCAGCACTTGGGAAACGTTTCTATAGATGATCAAACGATCGTCAGATGTCTCGAAAATGTCCTGACCAATTATAACCATGTAAATATGGCTGAACGTGATGGGGGTCATCAGGACGACAAAAGCCAACGTCACTGACAACAGCATAACGGTGGCCCGGATGGTTTCGTTGGCCGAATTGTTAGCCCGGCTGTCCTTGACGTTGTTTGTTATTTTGACTCTGAATTGATACTGACGGCACAGCCTGAAAGCGGTGAGAGGGCTGAGGATGATCATTATGGTTGTCGGCAGAATAAATACGAAGATGATTCCGTAAATGACGAAATTTTGCTTCATGTTAGGGTAACCGTCGATGTCCGCATGGGGAACACACACCCCTTTTATGATCTTCGACGACACGGTCCAAGCACCGTTGACGACCGCCAAAAAGATGACGATGCTCGCGATTTCCATTAGAATAATCTTTTTCGTGTTGATGATTTTCGCCTTGAGCGGAAACCAGATGGCGATGAAGCGCTCGATGGAGATCAGCGTGACGAACCAAGCCGAAGACATTTTGACCATTTTGAAGATGAAGAAGAATAGCTTGCAGGACGCATCTGACAACGAACGGACATCGAGCCGTAGTAATTGTCGCGCGAAACCCTTGTTAAAAGGCCACATTAAAATGAAAGTAGAGTCCGTGACGGCTAAAGCAACTAGGATGTAAGTCGAAGATGCCTTTCTTAGAGAACTGGACAACATAACATAAATATTGATAGCGTTTCCCACCACACAAACAATAGCAAAAATCGGAAATGCTATATAATCTACTAAAAAGGTTTGCATTGTATCTGAAGTTGTTTCACTGCTGTTTTTATCAATGTAATCAGTAGTTATTGATATATTGTTTGGGTCGTCCTTAATATCTCTAGTATTAATATGGTTAATCTTGGTTGTATTAGTTAGTTTGTTTGGAGCTTCGTTGTTAGAGGTTTCACTTGTATTACTATTACTACCACCAGTGATATTAGCAGCTTCAGTTGAAACCATCGCTATTGTACTAATAACGTGGCTTCCAGTTTTTGATACATTTCTGGTAATGGCGTCGCTTCCGGTTGGGGATACAACTTTGTTAATGGCGTAGTTTCCGGTTGGGGATACAACTTTGTTAATGGCGTCGCTTTCGGTTGCTGATGCAACTCTGGTAATCGCGTCGCTTTCGGTTATGGGTACAACTCTAGTAATGGCGTCGCTTTCACTTGTGAATGCAACTTTAGTAATGGCGTCGCTTCCGGTTGGATATGATGTAAAATTATTATACATTGTGGCGTTTTCGTTAGGGACAATCGAATTGACCATCGGATTTTGAATCGAGCTATTCGATTGCGAATCGTTGTTAAATGAATTATAAGAATTTGTTGTTTGGTTGATGTTTGCGGATAATAATCGACGATGGTTAATCCCGATTCTTTTAATGCTATACTTATTGTTATAACCACCTCTAGTCTTGAAGACATTTCGTTTAAATTCCTCTTCTAGACCGAGGGATCGCGATACAGCAACCGATTTCAATTCAACCAAACCTGTCACGAAATAATCCATGTCTGCCTCGATGTAGCCGTTCTTCACCATCTTCAGTGTAGACTTTAATTTACTTTGGACATATCGTTGGTTCACATTTGGTTGTGCTCTTAAGCCATTTCGTGCCAAAACCTTTTTAATATAAGGGGAGATAATCGCGTCATGTTGTTTGCTTGGGGTGGCTTTCTTGTAGAAGAAGGTGGATACATCAGTTTCCTTACCAGAAATAATTTGAAGTATGTAACACATGCCTGTCCAAATTATGATAGACAACTCCATAACTGAAAAAAGCAAAAAAAAAAGAACACAATTATTTTCATAAATTCTTCAAGTATTTATTAATAAAACTCAGTTTTTTTTTTCTTACGGAAGGCATTATCTATTATTATACTAAATTTGAATAAATCAACGTTTGTTTCCCTAAGGCTTTTTTCTTTTTCACACAAAATACATGCTAAAATATTCCTCACTTTTTAGGTTAAGTTATGTTAAAAACCGTACATTTTAATTGTTTTAATTAGCCGTAATTTACAATTAACTCACAAAGTGACCCACCTCTTACTAACTTTATACCTATCACTTTCACTCTCTACCATGTTAGGTTGTCTGAGCCCCCGCTTCTATTTTATACGTCGTCTATCACTCTCGCTTCCGTCATTCTTTCTCTCTCTCTCTCTCGATCGGAAGAAAGGAAAGAATAAAATAGTTCATTATAAACAAAAGGGAATATTACCACAGCCAGTAATATTATTTAACCAGTAGTTGGAGACGACAAGCGAGAGAGAAAGATGGAACGAGAGAGAGAGAGAGAGAGAGAGAGATAGAGAGATAGAGAGATAGAGAGATAGAGATATAGAGAGAGATAGATAGAGATAGAGAAAGATAGAGAGATAGATAGATAGATAGATAGAGAGAGAGAGATAGAGAGATAGAGATAGATAGATATATAGATAGATAGATAGATAGATATATAGAGAGATAGAGATAGAGATAGAGATAGATAGATAGATAGATAGATAGAGAGAGATAGATAGATAGAGAGAGAGAGAGAGAGAGAGAGAGTGAAAGAGGGAGATATAGCGAGCAGAACGAGACTGATTTTGGATTTTGTCTTTTAAAAATATTTTACTGACTTTGCAAACATTTTTTCCTGATTCAAACAATTTAACCCGAGATCAATGGGTAACTCAGCGGGTCATATTTTTGCTAATTTATCTATAATATTGCACGTTTCTCCAGCTCTCCTGAACACTACCCCAGTCAAATAATATAAAACCAGCAGTGTCAATGGCATATACGCCGATTGTTAATGCCCTATCTTAGTTCCTTTCACGCGATCCAAACAGTACGTAAAGAAACGAGTAAAAAAGCCGATAAGAAGACATCGAGAACATACTACAGACTATTTTCGATGCAGGTGTAGTACTATTTTGACAATGTTTCGGGGAGGGGGGCGTCTACGAAGAAATTCAGTTGGTTAATTATACTAGTGTATATTTGAAGCAATGCACCCAGAAACAGAGAATTATCAATTTACAATTCACATGAGTTGAGGAAAAATATTTCGGGAATTGTTTTGTCTATGAACAGGCAATACTGTGAACGTAGGAACCGATAGCTGCAGAAATCAACTGGGATCAGATATGACATGAGTGTCAACAAGATCTGAGATCAGACGGGTGAAATTCAGACCGAGGCTGGAGAAATCCAATCAGAATGCGTATTGGCTATGACGTAAGGATTTATTCCGGGCGTATCCGGATGAATCTGCTTGTGTGAAATTATGTGTTTTTAGAGAGTTTTTGCGCTTTCAAAGTTTGGAGCGAGGTTGCAGAAGTTAACAGTTTAGGCTGTCAGCCAAACTGTGACCCCTTCTTTCTTTTCCTATGTTACAGTCGTAGCCGGAACGACAACTGTCATGACGATAATTCCCGCTTGTGTATAAAAGTGTCGCAAATTGAATTAATTGAATATTTGCACCTAGCCCCCAGAATCCCACCACTCTTTATTCAATCTCTCTGGGAATACGAGAATATATTCTACCAGAAATACAAGACAAGCGCTTTGTTGTGTTTTTAGTGGATTTGTTGTTGAAAATTAATGTATATTTTTTTATTTTATTAACTTTTTTTTTATTGAAATCGCTCCAGACAAGGCATGAAGCCACTTGATGAAATGAGCTAAAAATACTACTTCAAGGTAAACAACGAGCCAACAATAAGTGTTAGATAGACAGATTCGGATCCAGAAGACGGCAATTCTTTCCCCTTTGTCAGAAACATCGCTGATGGAATGTGAGGACTAAATGGCAAAATGAGGAAAGCGAGAGTTACGAGGCTGCCGAAAATAAACCCAATAGCTACTTTCTACTTTTCTAAATATGGGCACAACCTCCTATTTGAATATTCACATGTTTCAGAGACACCAATTAAGCCAGGATTCCTTGAATTGCAATTTCCTCTTAAGACCCGTTAAGCTTAAGCCTGAAATATCAGACATTTTCTAAAATAAACATTATGTCATGGATTTTGATCAAAATTATAATCAAGATTTGAGACACAAGGTTTAGTATCATTATATCTCGATTTTAATCTTCGTAAGAGGACATAAAAGTGGTGCAAAACTGTTGTATTCTTGGTATTTATCTTACTCGTTCTGGAACTGTTAGTCTTCTAATATATATAATACAAGGTGACCGTATTCGTTGCCTGACGCAATTCCGACGAGATCATGGTTATCCAGTAGTAAAAACAGAATCAAGGATTTATCGCAGAACTTGCAGCAGAAGTTACTCGTTCAATTCAGCTTTTTCAAACCGGCGCAGCTCGTTAGTGAAGTGGTCAAAGATGACAGGTTCGACACCTGGACGAGTCTCATTTTACACTTTGTGGTTTTCATTGTTTATTCCCAGCCCCGTGGATTAAATTAACCATTTATTTAAGGGTATTACTTATGCAAACACGAGTGCCAACAAAGAAGAAAACCGGATACATTCATCTCTCTGTTTTACTATCCCTTTTTTCTCTGTCTCTCTTTCTCTATCTCTCCCTTTCTATCTCTTTTTCTCTCTCTTTTTCTTTCTATCTATCTCTGTCTGTCTGTCCCCCTCTCACTCTCGTCTGATAGTAGTGTTTGTCAATTATAGTTTGGACTATTATACCAGATACAATAACCCATTAAAGGGCACAGGTTCGAATCCTGTAGGAGTCTTACTTTTAACTTTCTGGTTTACTTTGTTTATTCACAGCCCCGTGAACTAAATTAACCATTTATTTAAATATTTTTTTTACGCAAACACGAGTGCCAACAAAGAAGCAAACTGATACACTGTTTATTTCGGACGAAATCATCCACCTCTCTTTCTTACTATCTTTTTCTATCTCTCTCTTTTTGTTTGTTTCTCTCTTTCTTTTTTCATTCTTTCTTTCTCTCTTTTTCTTTCTATCCCTGTCCGTCTGTCTCTCACCCCCTCTCTCGTCTGATAATAATGTTTTTAAATTATAGTTTTGACTATTCTACCATACACAATAACTTGTAGGAGCGCGGACCTTAGCTTAGTAAGATATTGTCTTAGAGAAAATGGTAAGATCCACGCTTACATTTAAGTTGTTAGACTCTATTTTGTCGAGACGCGAACACAACGTGGTGAGAATGAAATTGTGTTATATATCTGTGAAATGCTTAAACAGTGAAAAAAGAGAAAAAAAATAAAATGGTTGAATAAAAGATAAGGCATTTAATAGTTGAAGGAAGAATAAAACGTAATTTAACAGTAACACAAAATATTTATATATGTACAAAATCTTACATGGTGGTAAAATGTTAGTTTTAAACGTTTGCGGAAGTCAGTTCCGATAATAATAGTAAGCACGTGTGTGCGACCATGTTTGTATGTGTGTGTGTGTGTTGCGTGCGATAGATAAGGTGTGTGCGTCACCCTGTGTCCATGTGTGAATTTTATGTGTGACAGTTGATAAGGCGTTTAGGCATTTGCATGTGTGTATGTGTGTCTACCAGCAGTGTATGGTTGGGCGCGTTGAAGAATGATAGGAGCGTATGCATTTGTGTGTGTGTGTTTAGTAGTCAGTTGCGGCGTCCTTCGCCCAAAGGCGAGGAGTGGCCGGACTTGTACTCTCTGTTAAGCGTCCTAGGAGAAGCAGAGAGAAGAGAAAAAGAGAAAATTTTGCGCTGTGTGATGCTTTATATATTGGCTGTTCGGACGTTTTTGTGAGCAACCCATGTGATCAACATTTTTGTCTTTCTGTGCCTTTTTGTTGGACTGGTCTATGAGAACCGATTTTTATGGCCCTAGTTTTGAGCGTTTTGTTGTTGAAATGAATTTGGTATTGCTTTCTGTTTTTCTGTTTACGCCGATATGATACAATATTAGGATGTCAATCCTATAAACTCATTAAAGAGCACAGGTTCGAATCCTGTAGGAATCTCACTTTTAACTTTGTGGTTTTCTTTGTTTATTTCAAGCCCCGTGCACTAAATTAACAGTTAATGGTATTATCTACGCGCATACGAACGCCAACAAAAGAGCAACGTGATACATAATACACTGTTTATTACGGACGAAATCATCCATCGGAGATTACACTCCCCCCCTCTCTTTTTCTTGCTTTCTCTTTTCATCTTTCTTTCTCCCCTCTCCCCCCGCCTCGCTCTCTCGTCTGACAATAGTGTTTGTCAGGTGTAGTATTAACTATTAGACCAGATACAATAACTGAAAGTAATTAGCTAGCATTAATCAATGTTGTGATTAGCGACTGTGAATCGTCGTTGCTTCCGTATGGAAACGGGAACGCTCCGTTTAATCGGATTAACACCGGCTTACACCGAACGCCAACCGGATATATTCTTCAATTTCGCTCGGAGATTGCCTTATCCTTACCGACAACAAAACAAGTCATAATTAAAAACGTGAATTTGGCTTATTTACTACCTAGTATGACAACTACGGCATAATCACGTGGATACACCAGTTCCCGTTAGATCACCAAAGTTAAGCAACGTTGGGCCTGGCCAGTACAAGATGGGTGACCGTTTGGAAATACTAGGCGTTGTATGTCATCTCTCCTAACCTGGACGGCATGCGAATTTTGTATGTTTGGAAGCCGTTCTCGGCGTTCTTACCGGGGAATGCCGACGGGGCTGCCCAGGCAATTTTTAATGGCCAGAGTACTCACCTTCTCGGGCGCTGGCTTTGGCCAAGATCAAAGTGTAGTATCTGTTCCGATGGGTACGCACCCCCATAGACTGGTATTGTCTTGGCCTTCGGGTTTGATTTACGCCGGTCTATGGGTCTGTCCTGTGCAGTTCTAGGAGGTCCACCCTCCCAGGCTTTGCCTCCCATCTTTGGGGTGGAGTAAGTTTATTGCTTACTACCTGAGGCGCTCCTACCGAGAAATGCCGACGGGGTTGCCCAGGCAATTTTTAATGGCCAGAGTGCTCACCTTCTCGGGCGCTGGCTTTTCTAATCCCACTTTCCCACTTTCCCGACCGCTGTGGGAGGTAGATAAATAACTTCTCGGGCGCTGTCTTTTCAAGTCCCACTTTCCTGACCCGACCTTGGGTCACATCTTACCTTGTGGGAGTGGGACAAAACTGGCCTTGTGCCTAACCTCCTGGGGAAGAGGTAAATAACTTGTATTTCCTATAAAACTTCCACTTTCACAAAACGCGTTATTACCGTATTAAAACAAAAGTTGAACAAATAAAGCGCGCCATTATTTGCTTTAAAGCATTTTAGTACTTACAAGGAAATTTCGGTGCTTTCTTAGATTAGGACCCACGCTAAAATCGACTTTGCGTCGGTACTTTCCGGATGTTTACGTAAACCATCGGAAAGTACCGACGTCTGTGTCCAAAAAATCAAATGCAAGGCTGGGAAAAACCGAACATTAACCAACATTTAAACAAACAAAAAAAAAAAATCAAATAATATATTTAGTCAAATTATATGAAAGAAATATTTATTTTTTTAATGAAGAAATAAAAAAAATAAAATAAAAACATTTAGTGAATTGTATGAAAGAAATATTTATTTTTTTAACGAAAGAAATAAAAATGAATATTTCTTTCATACCATTTACTAAATGTTTTTTTTAACGAAAGAAATAAAAATAAACAGGTGCTAAATTATATTTTTTAATGTTTTTTTTTAAATTTTACTGAAAATTATGTTTGGTTTGTAATCAGGTAAAAACGGGTTTAGAGTTTAGGGTTAGGGTTTGGGTTCAAAAGAACCCAAACCCTAACCCTAAACTCTGAAAATTAGTTTTTATTTCGTTAGGGTTTGGGGTGAGGGTTACGTATTAAAGTATTTTGCTATTTTTTCTCCTGAACCTGTTTTTTCTTTTGCGATCAGTTTTTCTTCCTGACAAAAGATAATTACCCTGTTCGGGAGACGTAACAGCCAGTGATAGTTCGTGAATATTCTTTGCAGTACTTATTTAACTCGTAGTTGGAGAGGAAAAACGAGAGAGAAAGTGGGAAAGGGAGAGAGAGAGAAAGAGAGAGAGAGAGAGAGAGAGGGAGAGAGAGAGAGAGAGAGAGAGGGAGGGATATATAGCGCGCACAAAGAAGCTGATTTTGAATTTTAGCTTTTAAAATTTTTTACTGGCTTTGAAACACTTTTTGCTAATTCAAACAATTTAACCCAAGCTCAATGGGTGACTCAACGGGTCATATTTTTGCTAAGTTATCTATAATAATAATGCACGTTTCTCCAGCTCTCCTGAACACTACCCCAGTCAAATAATATTAAACCAGCAGTGTCGATAGCATATACGCGGATTCTTAATGTCCTATCTTTGTTCCTTTCACGTTAGGGTTAGGTATTAAAGTTTTTAGCTGTTTTTTTTTCCTGAACATGTTTTTTCTTTTGCGATCAGTTTTGTTTACCCCGTTGGAGAGACGTAACAGCCAGTGATAGTTCGTGAATATTCTTTGCAGTACTTTTGCGTTTCAATCAGTTGAAATGTCTTGGATGCTCTTAACTCTTCGTCTGGCAAATGGAAAAATACTGGGTTTCACCGAACATTCTAGAAGAAATATCACAACAAACAGAGTTTCACCCGTATTTTCTACCTTTTTGGATGGAAGGATAAAAATATAGTTTGTTGGCATAGCAAACTATATTACTTGTACAGTCCAGAAACTTCTAATATATATATATATATATATATATATATATATATATATATATATATATATATATATATATATATATATATATATATGAAGGAGAATGGAAAGGAATTAGAGAAAGCAAAAGCCAAATCAAAATTCAATTCAAAAGTTCAAAGCAAGGTATATTCCGCAAAAAGGCAATTTATTCAAGTTAAATTTTCCTTAAGCCAGGCTTTTCAAAGATCAAAATCTTATCATCAGAGGAAGTCGCTGGGATATATAAGTTGGCAATGGCCAAGATTTAAAATTTGAAAAAATGAAATAAAATAAAAGTTGTAGGGAAAGAAACGTAGGGCAAAACTGTGCCAGGGTGCAAGCAAATGTCCGATTGCCAAAAAGTCCGGTGTCTTTATATATATATATATATATATATATATATATATATATATATATATATATATATATATATATATATATATATATGCCAACACTCGATAAGTCCAGGGCCTGACATATAGATGGCGCCGATAATAAAAAAATCCATATGACTTTTTATAAAATACTAACTTTCAAATAACGCTTGTCAACATTTGAGCCCAGCTAGATACATCGGATCAAATCTACTTCACAGCAGCAAATGAAAGTTGATCAGAGTGACCAAAGGCACAAACATCAGCAGGAAAGGTTTTTACTTCCGTATTTTGAGATGCGCAAGGTATTTTGTTAATCGATTACTCTTAAAAAGGAAGAGTCATCAATAGCGAATAGTATATAGAATTATTGGTGCGGTTGAAGGAGAAAAAGTGATCGTTCAGCAAGACAATGCATCGTGTCACAAGTCTATCGCAACGATGGAAAAATTACATGAATTGAACTTCGAATTGCTTCCGCACACACCGTATTCTCCAGATCTAGTCCCCAGCGACTACTGTCTGGTTGCAGATATCAAAAGAATGCCCCAGGGAAAGAGATTTGGTTCCAATGAAGAAGTGATGGCGGAAATTGAGGCAAAGAGAAATCGTTCTACAAAAAAAGCAACGAAATGTTAGAGAGCATTGGTATCACTGTATCACCCTAGCAGGAGACTAAGTTGATGAAGTAAGTCGAATTTTGCCTAAAAGTTGTTAGGCCCGAAATTTATTGATTGATGCTTTAATATATATATATATATATATATATATATATATATATATATATATATATATATATATATTATAACACAGTAGAATACAAAATTTATGACATAATCAATATTTTGTAATCACGCTTCGAAAAATTCAACATGAAAAAAATATTATTTATCCTTGTGTACACATGTTTCAGAAATTTATTGTCCATAATTATATGTTCAGCACAAAAATATTTATTGATTAATAAAATTAACAACGGAATTGTTAAATAATCGCAAACACAAAAAGAAAAAAATACCCAACAAAATCTAGAAACCTGATTTTTCTTTTTTTTCTTTTCATGGCAAGCTACAATAATTGTATTAAAAAGTCAAATGTATATATTTAGAAAAGGAAAATAAATTCCGTGATACTATGGGCAGTCCATAGTATTACGAAGAAAATGATTAAAAAAAAAGAAAAGCTGTCGGAAGTTAAGTAAATAAAAAGAGAGACCCACCGACTTGTTTTGAGTTCTCGAGACAGTAGGGCGCCTCACAGCTGATAGTCAATTTCTACTTATCAGTTACTCTGAGACAAAGACCAGGCGTTTTAGGAGCGGCCGAGTCATTCCCGCTTATCGGTGACCAAGAGAAAAGACCACACATGGGATTGCAGGTTGTTTAGGAGTCAAAGTTGTTTGCGACAGTTTGAGTTTTACGACAGTTTACAGTAGTTGACGAGTTTACGTTAGTTTTGCGGTCGTTGACGGCTCGGAGAGGAGACGATCAGATTCTAGTCAAAGTCGAGCGAGAGCATCTCGGAGAAGACGAGCAGGTGACGAGTGACGACGATGATAGCCTCAACAGACAATTTATCACAGTTACGTCTTAGCTAATATATGAGAACTAAGATGTGGACGTTAGCGTTTGAAGGGCCGTTTTCCACGACGGTATCACACCCCCCCCCACACACACACTCAGAGTACAACTGATTTGTGCACAATGCGTCGAAGTTTGAGGTTTCTCTTGTGAGTCTGTAGCTTTTATTTTGTGTACTTGCAAACCAGAGATCGTGCCCTCGGCGATCGCCAAGACGATGAAACGGCCCCAACGAGAACGAGAGATTAAAGAGAAGAAAATCAGGGCACACACTTTTGAGGTCAACGATCGTGGAGAGGGGCAGCATGCTCTTACAAAGCTTCCAAGAAGGTTGACAGTGCAAGTTTCTAAGAAGTTCTATCAAAGACTTTATTTTTATAAAGGATACGTAATTTCTTGTGAAAAATTAATAACTTGGACAGTAAATCAATTTCTAACTGGGATTATTGCTTAAAATAAGATATGCCCAAAGAGACATTCTCCTTTTAGGTGCTGTTCTTTGAATTGAATGTGGGTACCTCATGCCTTTCCAAGAAACGATGTTGCTTTACATAAGGAGGCCGATAAGAGTAGTCGGTCCCAATGCCCGGAAGACTAAACTACCCTATTATTTGGACCATAGCTGAGTAGAAGTAAGATAGATTCGTATATTTCCCAAAACGTATTGTTGAAAATGATACAGTAGCATCAACATGAATCGAACACGGAACATCAACTCCACTGTCCGCACATCTAACTACTACACCACCGACATCATGCGCATTGATACACGATGTACTAAAAGCCCGAAGTCTTCCTCTTAGATTATTGAGTGGGCGAGATGATAGAGTTCTCTGGACACAGATATTGGCTTAGCACTTAGCTATAAAAAGATTTCTCCTCCAAAACAGCAGTAAGGATTGCCAGGAATAGATTCGAAGGAATGTAGGTTTCCAGTTGGGAATTTTAATTTAAAAGAATTACATTTGGAGAAAAATTACATTTTGAGAAGAATTACACTTTGAGAAGAATTACACTTTGAGAAAGATTACATTTTGAGAAAGATTACATTTTAGAAGAATTACACTTTGAGAAGAATTACACTTTGAGAAAGATTACATTTTGAGAAGAATGACATTTTGAGAAGAATTACACTTTGAGAAAGATTACATTTTAGAAGAATTACACTTTGAGAAGAATTACAGGTTGAGAAAGATTACATTTTGAGAAGAATTACATTTTGAGAAGAATTACACTTTGAGAAAAATTACACTTTGAGAAAGATTACATTTTAGAAGAATTACACTTTGAGAAGAATTACACTTTGAGAAAAATTACATTTTGAGAAGAATGACATTTTGAGAAGAATTACACTTTGAGAAGAATTACACTTTGAGAAGAATTACACTTTGAGAAAGATGACATTTTGAGAAGAATTACATTTTGAGAAGAATGACATTTTGAGAAGAATTACACTTTGAGAAAGATTACATTTTAGAAGAATTACACTTTGAGAAGAATTACACTTTGAGAAAGATGACATTTTGAGAAGAATTACATTTTGAGAAGAATGACATTTTGAGAAGAATTACACTTTGAGAAAGATTACATTTTGAGAAGAATTACATTTTGATACAAATAAGAAGACACCTTTGTGGGTCAACTATAGGACAACAAAACAGATGCTTTTATCGCTTATTCATATTACTTAGCCGTAATATATTTTAAAATGAAATTGTTTAAATGCATAAAGAAATTTGCGTATTTTTGACTGTAACTAACAGAACAAAAAAGGTGTGAAAAAAACAAAGAACAAAACAAATATGCTACAAATAAATGTTACCAAAGGCAAGATAAGGTACTCTTCTACCTACTTGGATAAGTTTACTTGTGTTGGTATTTTTTTTCAATTTTCATAGATGTTTCAAATTGATGCAAAATTCACAAAGTGTTTCCATTATTTTGTCCAAGCTTGTATTACTTCATACTTTCCAATTGTGCGTTCTGATTTAAAAGCGGTTCACATTTAAAAGAATGACTATTAGATTCCAATAATATGCGTGGCTATGGGACATTTTACTTAGCCGTTGTAGAATACCTTTCTAAATGCATAAAGATATATATATATATATATATATATATATATATATATATATATATATATATATATCTGTTACGCATTATTAGCAATAACCCACTAATAATATAATGGAAACTTTCTCTGTGTCAGCCAGAATTTTTTTAAAGCGAATATTTTAACTTCACGTAGAAATGGAAAATATTGCATTAATACGAAATAATAAAATCCAAAAAAATTAATCGGACGCCATAACCGTAAATCGAAACCTTGAGATCTCTAGTCTGACGTTCTACAAACTGAGTTCTTCGCACTTACTTATAAATAGGCCTTAAAAACATTTATATAATAAAATAATTATAAATGCTTCAAGTTCTTCATATGTTTGGTTAAGTGAAATGGGGGGAGGGGGATAAGTGGAGGGGGAGGGAGGAATAGGTGGAGGAGGAAAACATTTTTGTTTTTTGTTTTGGATTTTGCAGATCATGATTGAGTTTTGCAAAGAAAAAAATTTTTGCAAAGAAAAAAATCAATAAAACATCAATGTTTGGTGCATTTTGAGTCCGGGAGTCAATAACTCAAGACAAACTGATCTGGTAGGGCCAGTAGGTTCTATTTGACCATTAGATAGGAGCCCTTACAGGTACTATCACTCCGGCCAGAGTGGACCTGGGAGCAATGGCAACTAAGGGGCAACTCCACATTCCCCACAGCTCCCAATTGGGGGTCTCACCACTGGATGTCTTTTAAGGTCATACCCAGGACCTATCCTATTTTGATGAAATTTATATCATATGTATAAAATTCTCCGGAGAAAACAATGGAAGTGATCTCGAATTTCTACGTTACCCTCTATGTGTCAAATATCTATGTGCCCCCCCCCCACATCTAAGTGACCGACGGGAGACAGAACCCCCTTAAAACTTCAAATACCTATATCGGAGCGCGTACCGTTGTACCCACCACGCATTGTCATAGAAATGGAAAAGTAAATCAACGTCTAAATGCCAAATTCAGCGGGCATATCAGTAGGCTGCCAAGAGAACTCAACAGGCAGGGCCTAGAGTATTGCATTACGCTATAAATGACAGCCTGTTGTCAACTTACTTAAAGTGCGCCATCTAACGAAAGCGTTGAACAATTATTTATAAATAAATATTATTTTCAAATTTCCCCATATACACATATGTTTCATGCCACCCTGCAATCATCAGTATAAGAGGAGACAATCCCTGCCGTCTCTATCTATCTATCTATCTATCTATCTATCTATCTATATATATATATATATATATATATATATATATATATATATATATATATATATATATATATATAATAAAGAACATTTATCTGTCTATGTGCATGTTTGTCCCGAAAAACGAAGACCTACTATGGAGTGTGCCTTAAATGTTAGTGTATTCACATGTACAATTTGCACATGAACATAATGGAAGTAATTCTGCGTCTCAAGCTGCCCCTTAAAGGCGCTAATGACACTTTTATAACATATTATACAATGAAATTAATCTATTTGTAAACGTAAGCTTTAGAGCATTAACAAATAAATAGTAAGATTTTTAGCTGAAAACATCAAGATTCCCGTTAAAGTAAACTCTCTTTAATATAATGTTGCCTATGATGCTATCCCGCATTCTAACCCGGGCAACGCCGTGTAACTCTGCCAGTGTATATATATATATATATATATATATATATATATATATATATATATATATATATATATATATATATATATATAATTTAATGTCTATGTGTATCTATGAGGGTATGTGTGTGTGTTCCCTATAGAAAGAAAGGTTAGTGAATCTACATAAAATCTAAACGTGTTTCATCATGAAAAATTTACCGGGGAAGGCAATGGAAGT
Source organism: Sepiola atlantica (assembly GCA_963556195.1). Lineage (NCBI taxonomy): Eukaryota > Metazoa > Mollusca > Cephalopoda > Sepiida > Sepiolidae > Sepiola > Sepiola atlantica. The sequence continues at coordinate 14,436,729 of OY744545.1, read as the reverse complement.
GTTACAGAATCTCTAACTGTACCTGTAAGTGGGATAAGAGGGCATAACCCCCTCAAAACTTCAAATATATCCTATTTTTAGGAAATTTACACTTTATGCATAACATTTTATGGGGAAGATAATAGAAGTGGTTCCAAATCTCGAAGTGATGGCACTAAGGGAGCTATGAAGGCCGAACCTCTTTTAAACCATTAAATATACTATGTTTATATTACATTTGGTTCATATGTATAAAATTCTCCTTGGGAAGACAAGTGGTCTCGAATTTCTATATTATCTTCGATGTGCCGAATATCTACGTGCTCCCACCTCTAAGTGACCCATAGGGACAGAACCTCCTTATCACTTCAAATACGTATATCCGATTTTTCTTATTTGGGTTATTTTAAAAGCCGACCTAATAAATGTCTAAATTGTTTAGTTGGGAAAGTATAAGACTGAAAACATTGAGTATGCAGTTTCGAATCCCCCACACTCAGATTTAAGATAAAACAAAATTATATGAAATCGTCGCTTACTGCAACGAAATATCTAAATTTAAAATATACTGTAATAATATCACTTGCCAGGGGAGGTCTTCTGGTGGTTTCGTTGATTTCTTGGTTCGTCGTGTGTTTTTCACAACACCAATGTGATCCAATCCTGGAGACGGGGGAGTGTAACTTGGTGTGTACGAGCCGCGGAGAGGCCTTTGGAAGGGCTGGTAACGTCCTGGCACGGTACTACACCAGCTCCCTGGAAACGATAGGCACACCCTTTCAATGAAAGGATTAATCTTGCCCGCAGGCTTGACGGGTCTTTGTTCGGATTTTAGGCGTCATTAATTCTCTCCAAAAAAATAATTATCTGGTCTAAGAGAACCATCATCTGGCTGAAATTTGAACGCCTGTGTGAAGGAGCGGACAACCATTTTATATAAGAAAATATATAATTTATTTACTTTTACCGAAGAACATAATTAAAAGTCGGCTGGAGTTGGTGTACATACGACCGATGCGCATGAAGTCGAAAATCCAACTGAAAATTATCCCTCGCTGTGATAAAAACGAGAGAGAGAGAGAGAGAGAGAGAGAGAGAGAGAGAGAGAGAGAGAAAGAGAGAGAGATAGAGAAGAGAGAAGGAGAGAAAACAAGTATACATATAAAAGAGAAAGAGACAGAGAGAAAATACAGTCACTGATGTTTTTAATTTACAAGTCCCAGGTGACGAGTTCATTGGGTTGAACTTTTTTTTTACTTTTCGGCAATAACTTCGAGCCCTCGATTTCATAAATATCTGTAAAACTTAGCTAGATGCAAATCTGATTGACGACACACACCTTCCTACTGACTGCTGCAGTGACCCTTCGAGGCGACAACACAATTGTCGATTTTATTCGTCTCCCCGTGAGGACAATAAAAGTCAGGCACAAGGCTTTTAAATGTGGTGAACTCTAGTTCCTATAAAGGGTCACTATACTTGTCACAATATAATATATATAATGATTAATATATATTTAATAAATATAATATTATTATAATTCTACTATGTTTTGAACATGAGAAAATTTGATTAAAGTCGGTGACATTTTTATTAAGGATATGTTCATGTTATTGTCTAATAATAACAGTTGTCAGTTTAGTCTGATACTTTTCCAACTAAACAAAATGATCATTGGACGGATTATGCAATTTAATTTAAAAGATGCATGATAATATTTAGTTATATATAAATAAATATTATATACAAAATGTGGCACAAGGTCGAAATTAGGGGCGTGTGAAAAGGTTTGTCGATTTTGACTTTAGCTAACTCAAACTAACTTAGCTAGTCATATTCACTAACCAATCCATTCACTAACCAATTCATTCACTAACCAATCCATTCACTAACACATCACAGTTTTACCAACAGTTCATTTTACATTCACCAAAACAAAATCATGCAATGAGTACCCCACTTAAAACCCATACATAAATAAACACACAATAAAAAGTTGGAGGTGGGGTGATATACTTTTATATACAGAAAGGAAAAAGAAATGAGAATATTTACAATTATAAAAACCCAGTGTTAGTACACCTATATGCTGTAGCAGAAAAACAGATTTACCACTCGAAAAGTTGACGCAGGCACCAAATTTCACCTCCTTCGAAATTTCGAAGGGCGACCTGCGTCTCTGGCAAATCAAGCGATCTGTGACCTAATGGGGGATTGGAAGGGTATATTATCTGAAACGGGGCAAAAATGGGGGAGGGCGAAAATAAAGCGAACATTGAAATCATTCATACAATAACTAAGTTATGAACTAAAATAACTAAAACAGGTCACTTTATCTATACTTAAACGAATCATTCTTAATGGTTTTTGTTGCAATCCAAAATTATTTACCTAAGGTACGTCTAAATATCACTCTAGTTCAGCTGTTGTCCTGATTGCGTGATGATTGTCCAGGCACGTTTGTTTGCATCCAAACTGTCAAGGGCAGATCACCCACCCTTTCAACGGGTCGAAGGGGGATAACTCTGTCTTTTATATTATTTTAGGCTAATTTCGTCTGTTTTACCGTACATCAATCCTTTTAATGTTATCTAATAACGAAAAAACTATGATTATTGAAAAGTATTATGGATTGACCAAACGTTGCAATTTTTCTCAAAAGGTGAATCGTGAGTTTCATATATTCGATAGAGTTTGAACTTGGCGTAGACGAAGAATTAAGAGAGTAGATTATTTGTAGTGGGGTCTAAATGATTGAACAGGAAAAGGCGACATCCTGACAGCGTATCACGTTGAGATTGACGAGACATTGGTGATGGGGACGGACTTTCACACTTTCATAAGTGAACAGTTTAGAAAATAAATGAGAAACGTTGAAAAAACAAAAGAAAACAACAACACAAAAACAACAACACAAAAACAACAACACAAAAACAACAACACAAAAACACACACCGTTCGTCCATTCAATCTTCGCGTTTAGCGATGAGAATCCTATTTTAACTTAAAATATTGTACTGCATGACGTTACGCTCAATCGCACAGGCGTAAGTTATAGTCGTGCTGGTCACGCCCCAACTCGCAGCCGAGACCTGTCGACACACTACTACTAAATCATCACAACAGACATATGAGACAACAAGCTACACACATGCACACATGCACACACTCTTGTTTATACATAGAAATTATTTCATTTTCTAGCATCCACTGACAAAGCAATATTACTACGAAAATCATTTAACTTTCTAATTTATGCATACAAATGAACACCTAAGTTTGCACACATACACACACACACACACACATACACACACACACACACGCTCATACACACACAAATCAACAATTGATTAATGAACCTTTTCTTTATAAGGAAAAGGCAGTGATATTCTCGAATTTAGACCGTTATAGCATTGCATCCGATAAATCCAATTTGATTCTGCCTTTCCGGTTAATTACGGGAATGTTCAATGTGTGTTTCTTACACGAATAAAAAGAACGTTAGCTAATATATATATCCTATTTAAAACATAAGTGTGACAATAAAACGAAAACTGTGATACTATCGTAGAGTGTATCTTGGTATGTCTGCGCCGTGGGGACGTCTTTGGAAAACTTTTTATCGTCCTGTACACGGTTCCATCAGCTCCTAGGCATATTCCCGCTTCGAACAGAGTTTGACGATTATTTCTAATCTTTGAGCCTATGTTTCTCAAACGCAGTGACTTGTGCCCGTTCGAACGGGTAATACAGTCGTTGTATGGCTAGAGAATTAATTACCTGGGCTGAGAGACGGGACCATAGTCGCTGAAAATTGAACACTCTGTAAAAAGAGTTAACAAAGCATTTTATAAAAAATATAACTTTTTGTTTTATCAAAAAAGCACACCTCAAGTCGCGGGCTAGACACATGACTTGTCTGTGTGAAGAAATCCCATTTAATGCCTGTTTCTCCCTGATAGTGACAGACTAAAAGAGAGAGGAAGAGGGAGAGCAAGCAAGAGAGAGAGAGAGAGAGAGCGAGAGAGAGAGAGAGAGAGAGATAGACCAAAGAGGTGGGAGGACTCCCTTAAAGGTGGGGCAGTGAAAGCGAAAGTCGAAAATTACGTCACTTCCGATAGGGGCTTATTCTACCGCTCGGCCACTAACCAGCGGATAGATCAGACGTGAAGAACTTGAAGTCTTCGTCAGCCCGAAAGAGGGGTACGATGGACACGAATGGCTAAAAGTCAAAGGGTATCTCTCCAAGTAAATTCCTTCGTTCTCACTCTCCCGTACAAACCATTCAGTCTCTGTTTCTTGTTTTATGTTTAAATAAAACTTTTAAAACCAAAGTGACATCCGCGTGGTCTCTCTATCGACGGTGAGTTTGACGGCAACGACGAAATTAAGATACACCGGCCAACAGCGTAGACGAACCCGGGTACCCACGGTTCGAAGGTAAGCAGCAATGCAACACTTCATCGTGTCCCTATGGTTCGATGCAGCTGGTTACTCAGTTTCAAAGATTTGCAGACGTTTGGCATTGACGCAATTTAGTCGGGGACTCGGGTAAGTGGTCGGTTCTGTCGACAACCTCCAAACAAGAAAAGCTCGTTGTAAACAATAACACATATTTATTGGAACGCAGGTGTGTAACAATAATAAAAGCGAACACTTATGTTGCTCTTGTAGGGGAGAAAAAAGTTGAAGAATTTGATTGGTGCTTAATTTTGGTTGGGGAACTTTGCAATTTACTTCGCGATTTTATCCCTTAGAGAAAGTCGAATTGGAAAGAATTTTTCTTAGTCTTTTGTATTCCTGTTTTCGATCGATTGCCGGTTTCGGTCTGATCAATTGTCTTCTGAGGACCATCCAAGCGAACACGTCAGTTCTTTTACTTGAGGCGAATATTATGATTAGTTAACTTATCACAGACCGTTTCGTATTTACTGCTTTTCTACCATTGGTCTGTCAATGATAGCCTTCGTTTCACATACGTAATTGAGTCGTCCAGTCAAGACACAATACGTGGGCTTGTTCTTATTTCAAGAATAGCAGGTCGTACTAAGTAAGTATATATCAGATACGTAACCGTTTTAAATCGTAAATACAATTTGGTCATAATTTTGCGTTTATTAATCCGAAAATATCAGATGTGGTAGGTGTACCGCTATGCCATTTGTAAGTTGGCAACACAAGTTTAGCCCTAAAAAATGTTTTTGATAATGAATCCGACTTGGAAATGATTTCTTGATAATTCGGCTATATCAAAACAAATACCCCCCCAGCTGCTATTTTAAAACGACACATATACCCTTTCAAATTACGATTTGAACATTGCTTTTTAAATTCTAAAAATAAAAAACTGTTTGTTTCGCGCGAAAATAAGATTTGACGATAATTTCTTTTGATTAACTATTCATTTAACTTAAGTAATAAATTAATGTTGCATTAGTAAAATACATCATCGTGTTACACCCTGACAAACGAATAAGAATCAAATAAAGGAACAAGGTTCCTATTTTATATTATTTTATAATTATTCGATTAATTAAAATTCACAACGGATGAGATAGTTTCGTCCATCAAGAAGAAGTCTACATTTTTTAATACATCTTCAACTCCAACAAGTTCCAGGCGAGATAAACATTATCATCATCGTTGAAGAAACAATCCCCCCCGAAGAAATGGAACCTCGTAGCAGAGCTTCCATTCCTATCTTTATAAAGTAGGGTGTGTTCATATGTTTATATATTTGTATGTATAGGATTCCCTCCAAACTAATTGATAAGACATTTTTCTAAATGTGCGCCTTTCCGTTGATGGCATCTTAGGAACGGTCGAGCGAAGTTTTCGATTATCCTGACGCATTCTTCCATTGTTATGCTAAGATGCGGTGATTTAAAAGCAATAATGGCCGATACAGAAGATTAAAAAATGTTTCTGTACTACTTCATGAAAGTGTCTCAGGTGTTTTACCGAAGAACATAATTAAAAGTCGGCTGTGATAAAAACGAAAGAAAGAGAGATAGAGAGAGAGAGAGAGAGAGAGAGAGGGGAGGGAGAGAGATAACTTATGAACTACACAAGTAAGACAAGAATAATTTGGATTTCCTGAAAGCTGAAATGATAACAATTAAAATGAGTTTTCATTTCGTATATCTGGTTATAAAATTGAAATTTTACCAGACATTCTCTAAATGTCCGCTTTGTTGCTGATAACATACTTTATTAAACGGCACAGTCTCGTTAACATCATTCCCAAACCACAACACGAGTGATCTAATGTATAACAACATGGAGTATGAAAGACAAATTCAGCATCCAATCATATATAGCGTTGTTTAGTGTGAGCGTGACCCATCTACGCGTTTATACCTTATGAACCAGACAAGAAAGACAAGAAAAATTTGAATTTAATAAAAGACAAGAAAAATTTGGATTTCATATCAGACAGAAAAAATTGGATTCATAAAAGACAAGAAAAATTTGGATTTCATATAAAACAAGAAAAATGTGAGTTTCATGAAATACAAAGAAACAATTCGGATTCCATAAAAGACAAGAAAAAATTGAATTTTATAAAATGCCAGAAAAATTCGGATTTCATAAAAGCCAAGAAAAATTCGGATTCGATAAAGACAAGAAAAATTTGAATTTCATAAAAGACAAGAAAGATTTGGATTTAATAAAATACAAGAAAAAATTGGATTTCATAAAAGACAAGAAAGATTTGGATTTAATAAAATACAAGAAAAATTTGGATTTCATAAAAGACAAGAAAGATTTGGATTTAATAAAATACAAGAAAAAATTGGATTTCATAAAAGACAAGAAAGATTTGGATTTAATAAAATACAAGAAAAATTTGGATTTCATAAAAGACAAGAAAGATTTGGATTTAATAAAATACAAGAAAAAATTGGATTTCATAAAAGACAAGAAAGATTTGTATTTCATAAAAGCTGAAAGATAACAATTAAAATAAGTTAGTATCTCTTGTCATGAAATTAAAATTTTAGTAGACATGTTCCAAATGTGTGCCATATCGTCGTTGAGCTAAGTTATCGATTACTCTGACCTACTCTTCTATTTTTATGACACAGATTTGCTAAGTGGTGTCTACTTTGAGTTCTGCAATCGTCCGTTTATTGTTCTGGTACACATGGTCTTAAAAACCCCAGAGATAGAAATCTGGGTGGTTTAAATCTGGTGAATATGGTGACTATTCTAGAACATGGCGTCTTCTCTCTAGAATTTGTTAAGAACCACACCGCAACACTCTTTATTGACCGCATCATCAGCATCATTCTTAAAGCAAAACGGTCCACTTATGCCACGCGGTACCCAGTCTGAAGGACTTCATTACGTGAGATACTAAAAACAGTTTTTATTCTTGGTGTGGCCGGATAGAAAGAAGTGGGCTTCATCACTTAAACACATCCATCAGGAGGTTAATAATTCCGACAATGTTAATGACGAGCAAATATATGCTCACCCTGGTTGCAAATTTTACCTAGCCCGGAAGGATAATATCATGGTAAACCAAAAGAATATCATGGTAAACCAAAGGAATATCATGGTAAACCCAAATAATATCATGGTAAACCAAAACCATATCATGGTAAACCCAAATAATATCATGGTAAACCAAAAGAAAGGATGACATCATGAAAACAGAATAGGCAGAACACTACCCCCTCAATAGAGGAGATAATATTTGGGAGGATCACCCCATAAAACGAGAAGGTAATGTGTTTGAGTATCGTCTCATGACAACATAACATATATTACATTATCCCTTTTTGGTTAAGATCAAAGTGTAGTATCTGTTCCGATGGATACTGCACGCCTGTCCTGTGCAGTTCTAGGAGGTCCACCCTCCCAGGCTTCGCCTCCCCTCTTTGGGGAGGAGTAAGTTTATTGCTTACTGTCTGAGGCGCCCCTACCGAGGAATGCCGACGGGGCTGCTCAGGCAATTTTTAAATGGCCAGAGTGCACACCTCTCGAGCGCTGGCTTTTAACCCCACTTGCTCGACCCGATCTTGGGTCACATCTTACTTGTGGGAGTAAGATAAAACTGGCCTTGTGCCTAACTCCGCGAGGAGTAAATAAATATCCCTTCTTGGCCTTTTGGCTAAGATCAAAGTGTAGTATCTGTTCCGATGGATACTGCACGCCTGTCCTGTGCAGTTCTAGGAGGTCCACCCTCCCAGGCTTCGCCTCCCCTCTTTGGGGAGGAGTAAGTTTATTGCATACTGTCTGAGGCGCCCCTACCGAGGAATGCCGACGGGGCTGCTCAGGCCATTTTTAAATGGCCAGAGTGCTCACCTCTCGAGCGCTGGCTTTTAACCACACTTGCTCGACCCGATCTTGGGTCACATCTTACTTGTGGGAGTAAGATAAAACTGGCCTTGTGCCTAACTCCGCGAGGAGTAAATAAATATCCCCTTCCCCCATAGGAGGATGTGTTACCTGGCAAGATTACCCTTATCTCCATACATAAGGAGGAGGTAATTAATGGGAGGATGATCTTATGACGACAGAACTTCACCACCTATTCCCATTAAAAGATAATAAAATAATAGATTAAATCAGTTTATTTTTCATTCATTAATAAAAACATTAATTTTTATGGTTTCTTGGCCTTTTGGCTAAGATCAAAGTGTAGTATCTGCTCCGATGGATACTGCACCCCATAAACTGGTATTGTCTTGGCCTTCGGGGCTTGATTTACGCCGGTCTATGCGTCTGTCCTGTGCAGTTCTAGGAGGTCCACCCTCCCAGGCTTCGCTTCCCCTCTTTAGGGAGGAGTAAGTTTATTGCTTACTGTCTGAGGCGCCCCTACCGGGGAATGCCGACGGGGCTGCCCAGGCAATTTTTAAATGGCCAGAGTGCTCACCTCTCGAGCGCTGGCTTATCTAACCCCACTTTCCCGACCTTGTGTCACATCTTGCCTTGTGGGAGGTAGATAAATATATATTTAAATGTCTTACTTTGGATTAAATAAGCATACTCCATTTAGATGTGAATATAGTGAGGATAGGTGGAACAAACATTCGCTTCTATCCATTTAGATAATTCTACCTTTCGGGTGATTTTGAAACGTTATTCTAGTTTCAATCAACCATAAAATCTACAGAATAATATTAATATTGGCGGAATTATTAACATCCGACAGTTTATGTAAACAGCCAGAAAAAGCCGAATGAAAACTTCGTGATCTCAAAATAAAAAAGAGGCGACGCTATCAAACAGGAAAAAATACTGGAAAAATAAGTACTTTTTAATGAAAACGCTATCAAACTGGAAACATTAATGGAAAAATAAGTACTTTTTAATGAATACGCTATCAAACTGGAAAAAATAATGGAAAAATAAGTACTTTTTAATGAATACGCTATCAAACTGGAAAAAATAATGGAAAAATAAGTACTTTTTAATGAATACGCTATCAAACTGGAAAAAATAATGGAAAAATAAGTACTTTTTAATGAATACGCTATCAAACTGGAAAAAATAATGGAAAAATAAGTACTTTTTAATGAATACGCTATCAAACTGAAAAATTAATGGAAAAATTAAGGAAACATCATTTAAATGAAGAACAAAAAGCAGTCATCGTATGGTAATTTTAATGACAAAATATTAATCTTTTTACGAAGAAAATATACGGAAACAACTGTTAGCAATTTCTTTTTGTGTTGTTCCGATGAATTTCTTTTTACTGATACAGTTTTTTAAGTTGATTGACTAGTTTAGGGTTAGTTTTGTTTGTTCAAGGTTATAAGGTTAAAAGATCATGTTCTGCAACTCATCCTTTGGCCGATAAGTTTTCTTTTCTGACGAAATTCAATAATTCCTATCGGAAACTGAAGCGTCTGTCATAACTCGATGAAATTCACGACCGCTTTAATCAATTTTCTTAACTTGAATTTTACGCTATATTTAATTCGCTATTGATAATTGTTGTCTGCTGCAATCTGATTGGCTAAGCGTTTCGGTGGTTTACGTACATTGCCTGAAGATGCCGGCGCAACATCGGTTTCAGAACTAGTATCTAATAACTTCTCTATTTGAATACAAATATCATTGTTCGTTATTTTGGGAGTAGGGGAATCATTCAGAAGAATGTGGCTCGATAAGTTTTTTTCGTTCATGGTCATATAACTTACGTCAAAAAACAACGAATTGATTTTGAAAAAATCAGAGTACGAAGGGAATGACGTCATAACGGACAGCAACACAAACACAAGTTTTTTCTGATAAACATCACGGACCAAAATCATTTCTATTAATATGTATCGGCTTTTAGCGAATATCAACAAATACATTGATTTTAAAACTATTTCAATTATATTCACTTTCCTTCTACATAATGACCAAAAAAATGCCGCCCATGGAATCGCTAATAAAATTTACAATGCTTTCTAAAATCCAACCACATTTTGTACAAATAAAATTTAGTTTATGTCTGTCTTCTCCACCAAGTTTCATTCATGAATGTCTAACATCAGTGCTTGTTTTATCTTGTCTATACTCGTGCTACAACAATCATACGACAGCCTATTCACTTTTTTACACAAGCCTTTGCCTTATTGTTGTACTTTGCAAGATCTTGGACCGTTGAAGGATATGGCGTTCATCACTGATAGCCACCGTAATCTTAATCATCATCTCAATGAAATTCCCAACATTCATTAAATAAATAAATGAATTTTGATATAAAGTTTTTATTTTATTTAAAAAAAACTAAGAAACTTATACATTTTCAGGTCACAAAGTACATTATATCTTTCATTTCAAGCATTCGTAGTTTTATTTTTTTATACCATTTACCATTCACCATTTACCAAGGCCAGTAGTTTTATCTAGAGGATACTATACATTATGTCTAGAATCCTTATTCTAATATTGATCAAAATCTATGACATTTGATTCTGTAAAAATGAAATTAAAGGCTTAAGAAAACATTTTAATTCATGGAATCTTGCTTAATTAGTGTCAACTAACTATGGATCAAATTAAATGCAAATCTGAAATATTTGAATTCTTAAGTGGGAGGTTGTGTCTTTGTATGATGAACAATACTATGAGACGATTAGGGTTAGGTTTAGGGTTGGGGACGATGGGTGGGATGGACAGAATTTGATTACTTTAGAAAACGGCTCGAAAGGTATTTTTTAACATTTGTTTTTAAAGCGATCATGGTGTAGTCATATTGAAAGCAGATGCGCGTTATTATACCCAGAGTCGAAACTCAATGACAACCGTTACAATGTGATAACATCTTGAATGTTAAAATGACAAAATATTTTTAAAGGCAGAAAATTATACTAAAAATATGAAATTTAAATGTAATTTCGTTTAAGATCTTGCGAACTTTAAATACTATCCGCCTTAATTGAGGGCATACTCTATTTTTAAAGGTTGTCACTGAGTTTCGACTATGGGTATAATAAGATGCATTTCGCCATTGAAATGAATGGGGGATTAGTTTAAACGATCAAAAAATCTATAAGTTAAAAAATAAAGAAACACTTTATGTGTATGTAGGTATTTATGAAATCTGATAGCAATGCAAAAAACTGGAATGGCGAAAGAAATATGGACGGAAACAAACAATTAAATACAGTATTTGGGTTACAAATCTTCACAAGTGGTTCCACTTTTATATTTCTTTCGTATTCTTTTTTTGAGAACGGTAAAGTTTCTCCCGAAATTATTAAAACATGTTGCACCACCCCGAATATTTTCATTAATATTTTCTTTAAAAAACAAACAAAAAAAACAATGGAAGACAATAATTTGGATTACGAATCTTCACAAAATCTATTTATTTTTCAAAACATCTTTCACATATCAAATCAGTAAATCTATTTATTTTTCAAAACATCTTTCACATATCAAATCAGTAAATATGAGACTTACTGTGGAATATTATTGATAAAAATTAATAAACAAATATCTGGGATGGTGTAACATCTTTTAATAATTTCGGGAACAACTCTACCCTTCTCAAAAAAGGAATACAAAAATGGAACCACTTGACGGTTCCACTTTTGTATTTTTTTTTAGAAGGATAGTTTCTAACCTGTTGAATGCCAAAAGAGGTCAATGAGGGGCCATGTACTCCCAAATGGAAATGTTTAACCTCTGATTTGATTGCGATTTAAACGATTGTTAAAAGACACGAAATTATGCTGATTATCAAAATTTTAGCGAATTCCGATCATTTTAAGACCCCGAGTTTAATATAATAAATTAATATTTTTTAATGAACGTCAAAATTGTACATGATTTTGAGGGATTACAATTATTGTGTAGTTCTTGTAGTGTATTAATAAAACAAAATGTGGCCACTTATTTAAGACCAGGGCAACGGTGGATTATGCTGCTAGTAGAATTAATAAAACAAAATGTGGCCACTTATTTAAGACCAGGGCACGTTGGATTATGCTGCTAGTAGAATTAATAAAACAAAATGTGGCCACTTATTTAAGACCAGGGCAACGGTGGATTATGCTGCTAGTAGAATTAATAAAACAAAATGTGGCCACTTATTTAAGACCAGGGCAACGTTGGATTATGCTGCTAGTAGAATTAATAAAACAAAATGTGGCCACTTATTTAAGACCAGGGCACGTTGGATTATGCTGCTAGTAGAATTAATAAAACAAAATGTGGCCACTTATTTAAGACCAGGGCACGTTGGATTATGCTGCTAGTAGAATTAATAAAATCTTGCAAAAAAATAAATACAAATTATTAGAAAAGTAAACAAAAATACTACTTTACCGTCAAGAAATTCGATTTGTTCCTGAGAAGTCGAAGTTTCAGTCAAGATGTTCCACTGACTTTCATGCTGGTTTTTATATCGACAAGCACCTGTCAATTAAAGCCGAGATGAAAAGGCAAGTAATCTTCGCGCCAATTAATCCCAGAAGGGCGCACCTGCTTTCAGTATTACTCACACCAAGACAAAAGAAAAGGCGCTGATAAAGTCGCTTAAAGGAACGACAATATCCAATAATGTCACACAGCTTTTGTTGTTTAAAATTAATTAAATACAACTCGGGTGAACAATGTTGAAAGCATTTTGAAAATGACTTGAACATTGCTTGTTGCTTTCAAATGTATAACTGATAAAGAAAAGTATAAAATGCATACACAATTAATAACTTAACCCTTTACATAGTAATCTATACTGTACTAGCTTGCACCCGGCGTTGCCCGGGAATAAATGAGTACACATGTCTACTGCTGCCATCAGCCCTGAACCCCATACTACCATTTTTGAACTTAGGAATCTTTATGTTGTACTCGGCAACCTGTACGGAGTTTCAAATTGAAACATTTATCTATTCTTCAAGGGTAGATTATTCCCATCCCATCATTCATGACCAGATCGTAGTTGTATTTTATCTCCAATGAGAGAAACATAAGTTTCCGTTTTTATTATTGTTACACTCGTGTTCCAATAAATATTTGTTATTGTTCATGGAAAGTTTTTCTTATTTTTGAGTTTTCAACAGAGCCAACTACTTACTCAAGTTCTCGACTAAATTGCGTCAACAACTAAAGTTCTGCAGATCTTTTACGGACAGTGTGGGCATACAACGATAGGCAGAACAACCAGTCGGTAGGTATGTGGTCATTCTTCGTAGCATCGGACGACATTTGGTACCGTGACCAGGATGCGTCCATAAGTAACCGTTACGGCTTTAGATTTGGAGTGAAAGTAAGTTCTTGGAGCATATCACAACAAGAGGTTTGCCATATCGCTTGCACAGGAACAACAAAGCTGTAAAATTCTTAATAACTTATTAAAACAATAAAAAATTATAATTTAAAAAGTTACTACTAATTATGGCAGCTGGATTATTCAAAAATGATATTCTGAACAGGCTGACCAATATGGGTCTACAATTTACGAGGTTAGGGTTAGGGTTAAGCTGATTTGTGCGGCTGGATTGTTCGAAACTATTCTATTTTGAAGTTTTATTTTTGCTTCTGAATTAACAAGATAACGGTTTTAATCGGCACACTAGGTGCAATGCCCCATATCAATTAATCAGACTATACTAAATAGTGCAATAGAACCATTAATATACCAGGCCCTAAATTTTGGCTTGACTGGCTGATACTTGATATGCGTGAAACGAAAGCTTTGATTGGCTGACCAATCAATTCGACAGACCAAAGGCTGTCTGAAAAGCATCAGCCCCTCTTTTTTCTAGACGAAGTATGGTCCGGGTCAGTCCTAAGAAAATGTACCTTTCTAGGCATTACCTCTTCTTTTTTAGGAATTGTCGTTTATCCCCTATCGCATGAAGCGATCCTACCGGGAAATGCTAACGTGTCTTTCCAGGCCTTGTTCCACACCTTGCTGCTGCGAGAAATCGACGAGTGATCGAAGCAAAGAAAGTAAAATACAGAGAAAGACTCTCCAGATCAACTTCCCTTAAGAAAAAAAGCACAAATAAAATTACAGAGTTTATTAACCCAACATTAGCACAAGTCAGATTCCTCAACTTTTCTGTTCTCCCAAACAAGAGCAACATTAATTTGTATGTTATTGTTAAACAATTGTGCTTCGATATATATATTTGATCAACAACTTATCCAAGTCTCAGACTAACTGTCGAAAATCCCTTCGTCGCCAAGGGGTAGTTTGTAGATCAAGGGGTAGTTTGTAGATCAAGGGGTAGTTTGTAGATCAAGGGATAGTTTGTAGATCAAGGGGTAGTTTGTAGATCAAGGGATAGTTTGTAGATCAAGGGATAGTTTGTAGATCAAGGGGTAGTTTGTAGATCGAGGGGTAGTTTGTAGATCAAGGGATAGTTTGTAGATCAAGAGGTAGTTTGTAGATCAAGGGATAGTTTGTAGATCAAGAGGTAGTTTGTAGATCAAGGGGTAGTTTGTAGATCAAGGGATAGTTTGTAGATCAAGAGGTAGTTTGTAGATCAAGGGATAGTTTGTAGATCAAGAGGTAGTTTGTAGATCAAGGGATAGTTTGTAGATCAAGAGGTAGTTTGTAGATCAAGGGATAGTTTGTAGATCAAGGGATAGTTTGTAGATCAAGGGGTAGTTTGTAGATCAAGGGGTAGTTTGTAGATCAAGGGATAGTTTGTAGATCAAGGGATAGTTTGTAGATCAAGAGGTAGTTTGTAGATCAAGGGGTAGTTTGTAGATCAAGAGATAGTTTGTAGATCAAGAGGTAGTTTGTAGATCAAGGGATAGTTTGTAGATCAAGGGATAGTTTGTAGATCAAGAGGTAGTTTGTAGATCAAGGGGTAGTTTGTAGATCAAGGGATAGTTTGTAGATCAAGAGGTAGTTTGTAGATCAAGGGATAGTTTGTAGATCAAGAGGTAGTTTGTAGATCAAGGGATAGTTTGTAGATCAAGAGGTAGTTTGTAGATCAAGGGATAGTTTGTAGATCAAGGGATAGTTTGTAGATCAAGGGGTAGTTTGTAGATCAAGGGGTAGTTTGTAGATCAAGGGATAGTTTGTAGATCAAGGGATAGTTTGTAGATCAAGGGGTAGTTTGTAGATCAAGAGATAGTTTGTAGATCAAGAGGTAGTTTGTAGATCAAGGGATAGTTTGTAGATCAAGGGATAGTTTGTAGATCAAGAGGTAGTTTGTAGATCAAGGGATAGTTTGTAGATCAGAATTTGGTCGGGTGTAAAAAGTTACGAAATATTACTAAATCGCGACCCAAACTGTGTTAGGAATCAAGAACCAAGAAAATAGTTACACATTATTCGCAATATCTCTAAAAAAGTAACACCTCCCAGAAGGAAGAAATGCTCTTAAATAACTAGTAACCAACATATATGCAAATTACTCCCTTTCGGAAACCAGGATCGTTACAAGGTTTAGACTTTGACCAAGCAAAAAGGCACCCGGCACTCCTCAGATTACAGCAACCCCATGACATGGAAGCCATTAAATTTATTTTTCTCACATAACTTACGTCAACATAAAAGTTTTGTGGATCTTTTGAAGACAGCGTTAGCACAGAACTAGTATCAGAGCTACCAGTCGGAACGTGTGTTGGAACTGTAGCACGGGATCTCATAAGCACACGTGGTAGAATACACATTTAGAATATTGATTATTCCGTTTTATACGTTTTTTATAGCGACGCACGTGTTTGACTCCCAACACGAGCGCTGTTATATTGGATTTGTGGTTATATTAAGAACAGACGAGAGTTGAAAGTAAACAGAAAAACAATAATGACGAAACAGCAACGATAAGAGACGGCTAAATTCACACACACATACACACACACACATATATGTATGTATATATGGCGAGTAGTTTTAACGCAGCCGTCTTCGTGGTTTAAATGCAATGTTCCTTTCAAAAGTCGAACTCTCTACGACAGCTGCCTAATTAATGTCTCGCTGATTTAAGGAGTTGTTGATGGCGGCCGTTGGAATTTGAGTTTGAAATATGACAGGCGACCGCTGTGAATAATTCTTTTCTACACTGACGATTCCCGTAATGATTAAACGTATACGTATGTACACAAAAACAAATATTTATAATTATATATATATATATATATATATATATATATATATATATATATATAATATTTGCTTTGTTTATTATTTATGTACGTATACATTTCGTCCCTTAATTGGGACTTGTCAGCATAGAGATATAACTATTCACTACCGGTCGCGTGATTTGACACCCCGGGCCCTGAGTATGTTACAACTCAAATCCCGACATCTAGACCGCTGAATAGCTAGATTAACAGTGATAATTTTAACACTTTAATCGGCGGTTTGGCGTCAGGAGAGCATTCAACTTAATGAAAGGAACGATGTATTTATAGCTAGTAACGTCATGCTGTGTTAATACTACACTTACAGTGCCCATCTAGAGGATTTTCTAGGGACGACAAATTATATATATATATATATATATATATATATATATATATATATATATATATATATATATATAATCTACATTTAACCTACAATTAATAACATTACGTATGAAACCAGTAACAACATGATTAACGTAATGCAATTCATCCCGTGACGCTTATTCTGGCGTCCCGGAATTTAAATTGTTAACGTCTCACCTGAAACGGCACTAGTTCATTCTTTTGATGTCTTACTGATTTCACGTGCGCGTTCTTGGCTGCTTTTTGAAATTCTCTTTTTCCATCCAGCTTTTTTGTTCACTTGTTTTGGTTACCTGAAGATGATCGTATGAATAATCGAAAACGTTCGTGATACATATGGAACATATATTATTTTTTTTGATTTTGATATCAGAAAAATTGAAAAAATAAAAAACAATATAATCAAGCGGTGGAATTCTGTTATGTTTAACACTGTTTGCTTAAATGAAAGAATGTTTCCCAAATACACAATATATATATATATATATATATATATATATATATATATATATATATATAAAAATGCGAAAGTCTTTTCATTCATAACTTCAATATTACTATTAAAACGGCTCACTGTTTTTAAATCAATAATACAACATTTTATTTACCTCCCCAGGAGGTTAGGCACAAGGCCAGTTTTATCTTACTCCCACAAGTAAGATGTGACCCAAGCTCGGGTCGGGAAAGTGGGGTTTGAAAAGTCAGCGCCCGAGAAGGTGAGCACTCTGGCCATTAAAAATTGCCTGAGCAGCCTCGTCGGCATTCCCCGGTAGGGGCGCCTCAGGCAGTAAGCAATAAACTTACTCCTCCCTAAAGAGGGGAGGCCTGG
Source organism: Sepiola atlantica (assembly GCA_963556195.1). Taxonomy (NCBI): domain Eukaryota; kingdom Metazoa; phylum Mollusca; class Cephalopoda; order Sepiida; family Sepiolidae; genus Sepiola; species Sepiola atlantica. The sequence goes on along the minus strand of OY744545.1, from coordinate 14,419,004 downwards.
GAGGGTGGACCTCCTAGAACTGCACAGGACAAACCCATAGACCGGCGTAAATCAAGCCCCGAAGGCCAAGACGATACCAGTTTATGGTGTGTATCAATCAATGATACAACATATTATTTACCTCCCAGGAGGTTAGGCACAAGGCCAGTTTTATCTTACTCCCACAAGTAAGATGTGACCCAAGCTCGGGTCGGGAAAGTGGGGTTTGAAAAGCCAGTGCCCGAGAAGGTGAGCACTCTGGCCATTAAAAATTGTCTGAGCAGCCCCGTCGGCATTCCCCAGTAGGGGCGCCTCAGGCAGTAAGCAATAAACTTACTCCTCCCCAAAGAGGGGAGGCGAAGCCTGGGAGGGTGCACCTCATAGAACTGCACAGGACAAACCCATAGACCGGCGTAAATCAAGCCCCGAAGGCCAAGACGATACCATTTTTTTAAAAGTAATTAATAATTAATTAATGTTTGATGTTATTCATTTGTAATTTGATTGTATTATTTTGTCTAGATATATGCAATAGTTTCATCAATATTAACAGTAATTGATTAAAATTATTTAATAAAAAAGGAATAACTTACTAAAACCTTTTTTTGTATAAAACTAGCATCGCCCACTAGAATTTTTACCGACAGGTATAATCGAGCAGAGAAAAGGGAAGAGGAAGATGGCTGGCTGTCTCGCACACTTTCTCTCTATCCTTTCTCTCTGTCTCTGTCCTCTATTCATTCGTATCTTCCGTTATCGACGCCGTCCCATAGACAAAACGTTTCGCATTTGTATTTAAATGTTCCTTTTTAGATTTCAAGACTTGATTTTCTTTGGTATTTTATGTAATTTATTCGGATTATAATCTTTTGTGTGGCTTTTAGTAGCTATTTCATTCTCTTGTCAAGAGTCCTTTTCACAGGCATGACCACGTTTTATTGGGCACAATTTTTTTGATTTGTCTTCAAAATAGTCCAGTGTATGCACAACCAGTTTAATATAGAATGGCTGAGAAGAGGCCTGGTTCAGGTGAATAACAAGCAAGATCCTGAATAGATGCATAACTTTTATGCCAACTATCATCAATGGACCAGGTGTGATTTACTAAGCACCCGATGAAGCCAAACGTTTTGCAAAGAACTTTGCATCACATTTCACTCTTTATAATGAGGGCCGCATACCACCTGAACTTCCCCCATGACTTAAAACACCCTGAGCAACATCCATATATCTGTCTGGAATGTTGCTAAACGTATCAATTTGATGCCAGCAAAGCAACTGGTCATGACAACATCTCAATCACAGTGCTTCAAAAACTGCAACCGGAACTCACATTCTTTTAAAGCTGTTCATTCGTTACTTAAAGGTGAAATGATTTTCATCACATTGGAAAACTTCGTTAGTTTAGCCCCAAAATACTGAAAATAGGTTTTCTGCATCTCAATACAGGCCAATCAGTCTCCTGTGCATCATCATTAAGTTGCTTGAATCTGTGATAAATCAGCAGTAACAGCCTACTAAGTGACGTGCAACTTGGATTTCGTACTGCAAGATCAACAGCTTATTTGCTGACTGTAATATTACACAGATTCAGCCAATCTATAGACGGAGGCTTCGCTTCTAGATCAATAGCTCTTGACATATCACAGGTCTTTGATAGGGTTTGACATAAAGGGTTTGACATAAAGGGTTTTACATAAAGGGTTTGACATAAAGGGTTTGACATATAGGGTTTGACATAAAGGGTTTGACATAAAGGGTTTTACATAAAGGGTTTGACATATAGGGTTTGACATAAAGGTCTATTTTCACAAGCTTGCCAGCTATGGCGTATCTGAAAATGTCTTCCCAACCATCAACCCTTTTCTGTCTGATAGGTCTATATAAGAAGCTGTTGATAAGCAGAAGGCTGAAGCACATAGTATCACCGCCGGCGTGCCTCGATTCTGGACCTAATTTTCTTCCCGATCTTCATCAATAGTCTTTCACCTCACATTCTAAGATGATTCATGGACATTTATGCAGATGACAAAACCATCTATGGCAACACTTCGAATACCATTAATGATCAAGATCTATCAGATTCTCTCCATTCTGACCTGGAGCACGTTGTGCAATTGGGGAAAAGGTGGTTGTTTTTTTTTCTTTCACCACAAAGGCTTGGATCCTCACTTAGCCCCAAATGAATGGTTCTCTCCCTGAGAAAGCCCCCACCCCCGCTTTGATAACTTTCTGTGGTTTATCTTCACTCCAGACTTGAAATGGAAGGCTTACATCAAATCCGTTGCTAAGGTCGCTGGAAAAATCGTTGGATCAGTCTACCGCTCCAAAAAGTGTTTCACTCCTGACGCAATACTTTACTTGTATAAGAGTCAAATACGTCCTAAGATGGAGTACTGTTGCCACATCTGGAGAGGTGCTACCCAGATACAGTACAAAACTGACTTTGAAATCTAGCGAGGGATGCCCTTTTATTTTCCCTACAGCGACTTTCTCACAAAAGAGATGTTGCTAGTCTTTCTCTGCTCTGTTGTTATTTTCATAGTAGGTGCACAACTGAGACCCAATCTATGGTCTTCCCCTGAGAAAATTCACAACAAAAAGTCGTCTAGCTACAAGCACTGTCACTAATTTTCCTTTCTCTCTCTCTGTGTACCTTAAACTAAACGGAACTTCAATGAGCAAAGTTTCTTTTCTAAAACTACCCGTCTGTGGAACACCATACCGCGAGGCTACTTTCCAGCTGACTACAATATTGTTGTTTTCAAGTCCAATGTAAACACATTCTTTTTGAGTCGTCCTCTTAAATAATCAAACTCTGCCCAGACCAATCACCACGGTGTTGTCTCACTGTCCACCTGACACTCATTAACCATTATCCTCGAGTTGGTTTTTCGCCTTCATAAATGGTGACTCATCAGTTAACAAAAGTCCATGTAGCTGCCTCACTTCTTATTTTATTTTCTTGTCTTTCTGTTTCCTGTTTAACTGTCTTCTCTATTGCTCACAGTGTTACTTATTTCAGCAGCGGTGATCATGTTTTTGTGTTATGCATTTCTGTAGTCTTTGAATTGCGTCATTTTGATTGGCTTAGAATGATCACGTGTTCTATGGAAATCGTTAAAAAATAAAGATAGAAATGGTTGAGCGAGTAGAGGTTAACAGCGAGATAGCGTGAGGGGAAAAGACGACTTCTTGCCATTTGTCGTCATGGCAGAACTTGACTAGATAAATATAATGTAAAACGTTTGGGCTTGGAAGCGAAAGACCTTTTATGTATAATCCGGATAACTTGAAGCCTTTAGATCCCATTTGTTGCCATAATCAATACACGATCTGTTGCATATTATTTTACCCGTTTCGATTTGAGAGGAGAGCTTTGATTGATAATTATGTTTTATTAATATGGACGCTCCTCATCTGACTGGTGAAAGGGGACAATATTTCCCTCTTAGAATTTAGGTAAAGCTTCCTCATAAAAATATATTTGAGTACGTTCAACTGTCAATATCGCAAAATAAAAATAACAAGAAAGAGCAATATATATATATATATATATATATATATATATATATATATTTATATATATATATGTAAGTGTATATATATATAAGTGTATATATACATATATATATATATATATATATATATATATATAAGTGTATATATATATATATATATATATATATATATATATATATTTGTTTATCTGCATACGTATACACTTCATGTTTCCGGAATTGTCAGTGTAGAGATAATTATTCAACCCGGAACAAATCATGTTTTTGACTCAAATTCCGACGTCTTAACCCTCACGGCCACCATGAACAAATACATAAACGGTGAGAGTTTTCAACTTATTGTAAGAAACCGATGTCAACAGTGTTCAACTTATGAAGGAACATGCATTAAAGTTATGATTTTGACAGCTGTATTAATACTACTCATTATAGTGCCCAGCCGAGTTTGGGGGCGACATATATATATATATATATATATATATATATATATATATATATATATATATATATATATATATATATATATATATCAATCAGCCAATATGTGTCAACTCCTTTGTTTGAGAGGGATTCTAAGTACGGCAAATTAACGAAGGTGATCTTACTCTGACACACGAGAAGTAAAATAATTTGTCTGTTCTATTTTTTATTACCTATTGCCATTTTATATTTATTTTTTGTTACGGTTTTTGTATGTATTTAGTTTAATTTTTAAATTTTTTATATATAGTTATCCTAAAGTAAAGTTTAGTTATTTTGAGCATCTTTAAAATTAAATTTTTGTAGTTTTCCCTTAAAGCATAATCTACATGTGTCGTCTAAGTATCGGAATCTCCTCGCCTATCGTAATATTCCCATTTGACTATAGGCGATTGTCCACTTTCATTGGTGCGCGAGGAGACTGTTTAAAGTTTATTTTATCCGAAGAAGTAAATAATTATTTTATTTATAACATGTATAAATGTATATTCTCTGCAGAAAACAATAATAAATTGTCATTCTAAATACTAATCATAACAGTAATGTTATATGCCGCAAACAGACCACCGTAGATTTTGTTCTTAGTTCTCTAACTAGAATCGTGGACGTTTTTATGAATTATATTGTTTTCAAGAGAAAAGTCTTTAAACAATACTGCGTCAGAAATGTTTAGTTATTTTAGTAGTTAAAACAAACAGCGAAATACAGTGAATAATTTACATTACAATACTATGTAAATAAAGTTTCTGCGAGGACAGAATTGTCATTCCTTAGGGAAATTGTGCCTTCGTTAATTTGATAACTCGTGTTCATGTAAAATCGACATTACCATGTAAAAACATTAATTTGAATGATGATTCAAAGATAGCTTTAAAAGTAACGAAATAGATTTGAAATGTTTATCTCTTAGTTACGATGTGAATTTTAATTTGGACTTCAAACATTTTAAGTTGATGATTATGTTGATCATAATTCGGGAAAGAGATCGTAGAATTATAAAAAGATTATATTTGAAAATCTCAAATACAAACCATTATTTATGAAGAAAACTCATGACGATAAGTTACTATTTGAAATTTTGTGAAAATAAATTTGTGACAATATGTCGGTATTTTAAAAGGGTTAAACGAAGGCCAGTTTAGTCTGTTATTTGATTGAGAATATTTCGACGAAATGATCGTTGATGTTTTTTTAGTCTAAAAAGGACTAATTGTTTTTAAATATTGATTGAAAAATATCGACACAAGATCGATAATATTTATTATTTAGTCAGAAGGACTAAAAGATTTTAAGGATTTATTGAATTTAATATTCGTTTATCAGAATGGTAAACGAACAAAGTCATCGAGGCTTTGTTTTGATTGGAAGTCTGTAGTCCGGAAATTCGCATTTTAAATAAATAAGGAGTTACAATTATGTTTAAAAATACTAAATGCACACATCAGAATACAATGCATAACAGTAAATAAAGTTTCTGCGATATCGCTCTCTATCGTTCATTTAGAGACTTTTACGAGGCGCATAAGCGCCCACCCCAAGAACACAACCTCGTTGTGAAATATACGAAAGTAATTTTCACTGGTATGAAACTATTGTATGAATACTGTTTGTCAAGTTCTTGTCAGGAATTATATTTATAGGAGATATTATAGGAGATATTTATAGGAGATATTACAAAGACAATGTGTTGTTCATTTTAATTTTCTTGCTTATTATGAACGAAGCCCGACCGGTCGTTAGAGTATAGTATATTTTTTTTAAGAATAATATGTTTTTTTTTATATTATTTAGGAATTTTATGTTTATTTCTTCGGGTGCCATCGGCATACAAGTACCGCCAGTATTAAATATTGCCTGTAATAAGTAACGGAAAGAAGTAAGTATTAAATGATTCGAAATATATGTAGACATTCTGTTCTGGAAGAGTTTTGCAAAAACAAACGTAATTATAAGAAACAGAACGATGTCATTGGCTAATCGTATTTGGTGCTTTTCTAATGTAAGTAAGCGGTGAATCTCTCGCAGTTTAATCTATGGGAAGAATTATCAGGCCGGATAGAATATTTATTCGTGTGAAAATGGTTTGATTTTCCTATACATTATGCGAATAACACGGCTAGAAAAATTCCGTCCATCAAGGACAATCAAATATCGATTTGGCAGATCCGATTCTATTTAGGTATGTTAGCAGTTGGAGTCTCTGAAATAGCGGGTGAATGTCTGGAATCCAGTAGGATGCCCCATCCCCAGCAAAATTAAAGAGAACAGAACATTGAAAAACAAAGATGAAGTTAAAACAGGCTGACGTCATAAATGATGGCGTCACTAAATGTTAGTGTCATCCATTAAAGCATATGTGGCATACACATGCACAGTGGATGAGATCACAAAATGATGACGTCATAAATAAAATCAGATAGAATGAGTTTGGGAAGGATTCTTTATTACGTTTGATCTTAATCGAAGAGTTATTGGTCGTCTACTAGACTATGGTCTAGTGTACATTAAATGCCCCAAGTAATAATCTTACAGCAGACATAGACTCAATCTATTTAATAATAACATTTATTTGGGGACGTGATTGAAAATAAACGAAAATGTACTGACTGTACATGGACTGAACATACATCTTAATATTATAGGAATGTCGCATTTTATACATTACTTATTTCCTTCACCCCATCAGATTTCCGCTCATTCCCATCTGGCTGGCAGTTTGATAGGTCACAGTCTACGACCCCTGAGTCTTCTATCATCACTAGTAAGAATTTAATCTTCCCACGTTCGTTATTTTCTCACCCTGCAAACATATATATAAGTTATAAATCGACCGTCCGTAACGTCCAACCTCCCATGGACACGTGTTCTGCTTGCCCACGCTATGTCCTCAAAGGGCAGGTGCTTATTAGTAAACTAATACCATATTATTGAGACGAAATAATAAAAAAGAGCAATGTTTGTGCTTTTGATGTTTCATCGTAGAAAACTTACAAGTATTATGCTTTTTGTAAGTGGATTTGAAAGTTTACGTGTTTTGTTTATGTTTTGAAAGGCGTGGTTTTGAGTGACATCAGGTGCGGTGCCACGCTACACTCGTACATTTCAGGTACCAACAAAATTATGCGTCCTAAGATAGAGTACTGTTGCCACACCTGGGAAGGTGCTGCTCAGAGCACCCTTTCCTGCCTTGACAGAGTATAAAACTGACTTCGAAATCTAGTGTCGGATGTTCTCTTCTCTTTCCTACAGCCTCTTTCTCAAAGAAGAGACGTTGCTAGTCTTTCTCTACTCTATTGTTATTTTCATGGTTGGTGCTCGACTGAGCTCCAAGCTATGGTCCCCTCTGTAAAACCTTAACAACAAAAACCCGCTTACCATTTTTAATAATTTTTCATTTTCTCCTCTGTGTGTATATAAAACTAAACAAACTTCCATGAGCAGAGTTTCTTTCCACAAACTATCCATCTGTAGAACACAATACCATGGGGCTGGTTCTCTACTGACTATAGCGTGGTCGTTTTCAAGGTAAGTAGTAAGTTGACTTTGGGTTTACTTTCAGCAGCTTTGTAACTCTCGCTTCCCTTATTTTGTCCTTCAGTCCTCACATCCCATGAGCGATAATTCTGACAAAGGAGGAAGAATTGCTGTTTTCTGGGCCGGAATATATCCATCTAACACTTATTATTCACTAGTTTTTGACCCTGAATGAATATTTTTTAGCTCCTTACACCAAGTGGCTCCATGCCTTATCTGGATCGATTTCCATAAAAAGCCCAGTGTTATAACAACTTATTGTTCACCCTTTCTCTTATAAAATCTATTTATGACCAGTCTCAACCATTCTGGCAAAATCCGCACGTTGTTGCTTCACTGTCCCTCTGACGTACTCATTAACCCTTAACCTCGAGTGGCCTATGGGCCTTGATAAGCGGTGAATCGTTAAAAGCCGCTGAAAATACACTTTATCCGATAAATGTAACACATCAATTTATATTTTAAAATAAATTATTCGAAACCATAGAAATTCCATGGTGACTTAACTACCGTCTCTTCTTTCTTTTACCGTAAAAATACTTACATTATATAAACATATTTAAATAAATAAAACAAAGGTATATGTCTCCTGATGCAATCCTCTATCTCTCTCTCTCATATATATATACACACATATATATATATATATAGAGAGAGAGATAGAGAGATACGTTCTAAGATGGAGTACTGCTCCCATATCTGGGGAGATGCTGCTCCCATATCTTTTTCTTGCCTTGACAGAATTCCAAATCGACTTCGCAATCTAGTGGGAAAGGAACTTTGTTGTCATTTACAGCTCCTTTCCCACAGAAGAGTCGTTGTTAGTCTTTATCTGCTCTATCGCTAAATAAATTTTCTTACTTCCCCATCCGTGTGCCTAACATCAAACGGAATTTCGATGAACATAGTTTTTTCCATTAACTTTCCATCTGTAGAACACGCTGCCCACGATTCCTTTCCTTGGGTCTACAACATGGTCATCTTTAAATATAATGTCAATAAAGACTTGTAATAGACCGCCGTCATACGTCATCAAATTTTCTTCATTCCATCCGTTATCTCTCATAATATTCATCATCATTCAACTTACATTAACCCTTATCTTCGAGTGGCTTTTGGCCTTAATAAGTGGTGACTGATTTGTGAAAAAACAAAACAAATTAATTCCATTATTTCAACGCCTTTTTAAATGATATCATCTGATTATCAATGAAAAGTTGATTGAACAATATTTGATGTCGATGTTGTCAAATATTTAGACTTTACTCATTAATTTGTCCAAAATCGAATAGAACGACATAAAAGAGAACGGTGTTAGTGAATGAATATGTCCATGAGTAAGGACAAAGAAGACAGGTTAGAAAGTCCACATGTGGTCAAATAAATACCTGGTTGGTAGGGAAGAGAGAAGAGGTCATATACGAGGGATGTCCTGTTTGTAATAAAAAAGAAAGAGTGTTTGTACAGTACACAGGTGTGGAAGTCAAGCAATATCCATGTACGTAAGTATGTGGGCGTCTAGCAGTAAGTAGCCATGTTAGAATCTTGGAACTTCTTGTCAAAGTCGAACCTAGGACCAAATGACCCGGGAGGTTTCTGTCGCGTCCCAAGAGCGAAATTAGGGGTATGTAGGAGCGCTGTGAAATGAGTCAGCTCGCTGCGAGGTCTCCTGGCCGTAAAGGGAGAGTCTAGCTGGAGATCCCTTTTATAATCTTTTGTCACGTGATCAGCTTGCATGACAGATGGCCCCCTGGTTGGTCAAGCCAGAAAGGAAGTTAAATGCTTACACCAATCAGCGCCGAGCTTAGAAATTAGCACATATTCAAAATCGTAATGGCGGTTGTCGCTGTAGTTGTACCGCTGCAACACTCTTTCTATATGGAACATACACATGACGATCCTATGGTTCTCCATCTCGTGTAAATCCTGAAACTTGTACTTGCAATCCAATTCCATTTTAAGTTTGTCACTGAGATTTATTGATATACGTCGCCAAACATATTCTGTCTGCGAGCTGTTACTACCTAAAACGAAATGGAATGTCACTGGGAATAATTGCAATTCTTAGAATTGATACACACTCAGTCACTTTTGTCTATTCGATCACATTTGCCGTCTACTCTTTAACTACCAGATTTGTGTAATTACTCAAATGTTCGATATTGGGCGAATAAACCAACTAGTATATAAAATAGTTATTTGAGAATAACACGAAAATGATATCTCAGCCGGGGTAAACTTGATGAACCTGAGGTTAGGATTGTCACAAGACGATACTCACCTCAAGACTCGTCTCTTTAAGCTTGGTATAAAATAAATATTTGATGTCCTTAAGCTGAGCAGGATGAGATGGCTTGGCCATGCCGAGCTAAGCTCCAGCTGGATCTCCAGGGCCAGAGAATGTTCATCGCGTTAATCGGCAGGCTGGAAGACCAAAGCTCTCTTGGAATGAGCTGTGTAAACACGACCGTGTGGCCTTAGGGATTCCGAACTTTGATCCTCGCGACCGCCGAGCCTGGAGAGGAAAACTTTGATCAAGACTGACAAACAGGCCTCACCCTATTATAGAGGACTAAACAACGGCCTGTTAAAATAAATCGGATAATGATGATGATGATGATGATCATGATGATGATGATAATGATCATGATGATCATGATGATCATCATGATGCTGAAAATTAATAGAAACGGATATGACGTCACATGATTACACGCGATAGTGTAAGAGAGAAAGGGACAGTTCGTTTGGAAGCATGCAGTATGTATTCGAACTCGGAAACCTATACGTAATCTTTATTTAATCCACGTTTTGTCATCCCTGACCGGAAAGAAATCTATAATAATTCTTGTAAATTTTGATTCTTAGCGAGTTTTGCCTGTAGTGAAGATTTAACCATCAACCTCTAGGATACTTTCACGTAGAGCTGATTGTTACTTAACACATTTATCTGTTTCACCACGTGTCCATGGACTTACTTACACATTTTATTTACGATCGATTTTAATATTTAATCCTGATCAATATCTTATATTTGATTAGTCGTAGTTAAATAAAGGAAGATGGAGGACCTTTTACCCTCACACTAAGAATTACTCTTACTGTTACCCATAACACTGAGAACAAATTTAATAGCAGACAAATTTTTTAGATTCTCCGGCTGACTGACATTTGACTGTAAAGAGAGCGAATGGTGAACGAAAAAAGAAATGTGAAGAAAGTATAATTGGGAGTGACGCAACAAAGAAAGAATTCTCGCAAAAACAACAACAGCCACTTGTTTTGGTTTATATTTTTATGAGAATCGCTCCAGACAAGGCATTAAGCCATTTGATGTAAAGAGCTTCGCGGTCAAAAACTAGCCAACGATAAGTGTTAGATGAATAGATTCCGACCCAGAAAACATCCCTTTGTCAGAAATAGCTCTTTATAAGAAACATAGCTCATAGAATGTGAGGACTAAAGGACAAAATAAAGGAATGGATAGTTAATAATGTTGTAATTTGCTAATTACTCGGATGACTCGATCGGTTAGTGTGCCGTACTTACACACAGAGGTTGTGAGTTCGAATTTCACCTGGGGCATAAATATTTTTACTCTGGTTTTGTCTCCAAATGAACTTAGACATTTCATATTACAATATTAAGCGGACTTTACTTTTTTCTGTAATCTCTGTAATTTACAGAAATTAGGATCCCAGGCGATTCCAGATAGCCATGCTAGTTTTGTATAAGTCAGTATGAAACGTGTTGTTCTTAACGACAACTTTACAATATTACACTTTTAGTTGAGAAAATAGCGTTTGATATATCGATAGCACCAGCTTAATAGCTATGGAATATCTGTAAATGTCTACTCAACCATCAGAGCCTTTCTGTATCATCAATCGATTAATGAATTATATTGACCAAAAATAGCAAAATGGATTTTAGTTAGTTATGGATACCGTTTTAAAATCTGTCTAACTTGTGATAAAGTCAGACATAAGAGTTCACATTGCAGAACGAATAGAGGAAATAAAACTCGGGATAAATTCACAAAAACAAACGAACATGACGGCAGAATTATAAGAAAAAATGTACAAGTAAAAATCCTGAATAAAAATGCAAAATCACAATTAAATTCTGGGTCAGACGTGTCGATAATCAACACGCGCACATGGAAAAGGTTTGACATGCTAAATAACAAGAACGGTGACTGGTGAAAAAATTAAATTTGAGGGTGAAATTATTACCAACATTAGTTTAAACGAAACTACCAAAAAATTTAAAATGCTCTTATTAAAAAAATACCAACAATTTATTTGGCACAGACTTGATGCAACAGTTCAACCTATGGAGGTTACTAACCAACACCTTTTGTCAGAAAAAAATCTAACGACCAAGTAGGAAAAAAAATTTGTTTCAATCATTAAAAATCGCATGTAATAGATTCAAAATAAATGAAAGGATATAAAGGCACAACATTCACGCTAAAAATAGCTAACACTAAACTAAAAAAAATAGGTCAAATTATTTGGATAAAATATACTCACGGTTCAGAGCTGAAATAGTTAAATAGCTGCAGCACACAGATGTCTTAGAAGAGCTAAAGACTATGACGGATAAGGTAACTTGTCTTGAAGATGAATGTCGAAGCTAAGAAGAAAAGTTTTATTTAAAAAGTTTAAATATGTGCTCCAAAGATGTGCTCTAAAATCAGAAGTCTAGAATTAAAAAGCTGGAGGATATCAACTCTGAATTTGATAGAGGCCCTCAATCAAATTAAAAAAACGATTATCGGAAGACACTGACAGCATTTCACAGGAACAATCTATGGTTAGCAGATACTAGAGTTTCGACATACAGATACCCCAAGCAGTCAGTCAATCACAAAAGGAAACGATACTGTGACTATTGAGGAGGTATGGCTTGGGAAGGTGGTGTACCTTACCTTACGGACAACATAAACTCTTCTGCTCAATATAAATACTGTGAGCACATGCCTCTTAGGGTTGTAATAACACCAGTCCAATACTGGCAGTCAAGACAGACGTACAACCACAATTGTTATCTGTTGTTCAATAAACTTTTTCCTCTAAACTCCGAGTTAATGTTTTCTTTTCCCGAACCCTTTACGTGGACACAACAACTGATGACGAGGGATTTCGAACTTACACGTCCACAACAGTTGGTCTTTGCAATAAACATCTTCGTTTTTTTAGCTCCTTACATCAAGTGGCTTCATGCCTTGTCTGGAGCGATTTTCTATTAAAAAAAGTTTCTTGTCGAGTCGTCCGCTTAAATAATGAAATTCATCACCAAATTCACAATTTCATTAACCCTTATCCTCGAATGGCATTTGCACCTTAATAAGCGGTAGCATACTAGTAAAATGTTACTTTAGAGGTAACGACTGGTGATGAGATATCATTTCGATTGGAATTAACAATAGCGTTCAGAATGAATAAGCTAATTGTTTATTCTTTTTAGCTCCTTACATCAAGTGACTTCACGCCTTGTCTGGAGCGATTCCCATAAAAAAGTTTAAAAAAATTCTTGTCAAGCCGTTCAGTTAAATACTCAAATTCATCGCCACACTTAACCCTTATCCTCGAGTTGTCTTTGCGCCTTGATAAGCGGTTGTATACAAGTAAAATATCACTTTGGAAAGAGTGAGTATGAGCTGGTTATGAGCTGGTTATTTATCTACCTCCCACAGCGGTAAGATGGGACACAAGATTAGAAAGAACACTATAACCTTTAAAAACTGCCTGGGCAGCCCCGTCGGCATTCCCCGGCAGGGGCGCCTCAGGCGATTAACAATAAACTAACCCCTTCTCAAAGGGTGAGAAGGCAAAGCCTGAGAGGGTGGACCTCCTAGAACTGCACAGGACAGACCCATAGACCGGCGTAAATCAAGACCCGAAGGCCAATACAATACCGGTCTATGGGGTGCAGTATTCGATTATATTGAACAATTGCGTGTCAGACTGAATAAGCTAATGATGCATTCCGAGTTGTCAACATTTGACAGATCGTTTATCGAAACATTTGTTGATCCGTTGTTATGAGTTGAGTAAGAATAAAATGCGTGGACATCGACGGAAAGCGGTGGATCATAATGACATCACCAGATTAGTTGAACAATTTCATTTGCCACCGGCACCTCGCGAAAACGAGTCGTATAAGCGGGCCTGTCTGTCATCGTATTCTTTCTTATTCTGTCAGTCATCTGAAGGGCCCCTGATAACAATGCAACACACGATGTGCGTCTGAACAGTAACGCAATGATAGTGCTGTGTGAGCTATGGGCGAAATAGTGATACGCGGATTGTGTTAAAATGGCAACCACTTATCAAGACCAGATGCCAGTCGAGGATAAGGGTTTTCAGATGGAATGATTGTCCAGACCAAAAGGTGGACCTTGGTTTTAGTTTCGGTAGCCTCGTAACTCTCGCTTCCTTTATTTTGTCCTTTAGTCTTTACATTTCATGAGCTATGTTTCTGACAAAGGGGGAAGAATTGCTGTTTTCTGGGTTGGAATCCATCCATATAACACTTATTGTTGACTAGTTTTTGGCCTTGAAGTATTTAGTTCCTTACATCAAGTGGTTTCATGCCTTGTCTGGAGCAATTTCCATAAAAAACGTCCGAAAATTTGGGGAACGGGTTTCGATAGGAATCTATTGAGATTGGCTTTGAAGACGACCAAGCTGCAACCTGCGGGTAAGCAGTCACGCGGTACTGTGTTCCACAGATGGGAATCCATTGTGATGAAGTGGCAATTCTACTTCACGCTAGGCACACCGAGGAAGAAAGGCCACTTTTTCTTCGTTGTGGTAGAAATACGAGTTTTTGCTGTGAATGTCTTAAAAAGAGGAACCAAATATTCGAGCACCTTCTATAGAGATAACGAGTAGCGAGAGACTGGCAACGTTTCTTCTATGATAAATGAGCCCTAAAGAACGGAAGAGATCATTCTTCCCATTAGATTTCGACTGACACCTCGCGAAAAAAAAATCGTAAAAGCGGAGAAATATTTTAGGAGAAATACTAAAAAAATGCCCACCATAGTTAGAAATGCCATTTATTATCTTGAAAGTCTCAATAATATCACCTCTCATTTTTCTTTCCAGCAAAGTAGTCAATCCCAATTCTTCCAATCTCTCCCTGTTACGGCACTCCTTTATTTAACTTATTAGTTTTGTCACCCTTCTTTGTACGCCTTCCAGTTTCAATATCACATTCCAATTTCCATATCTAGTCGCTGGAGCCCAGGCCTGAGTGCAGTATTCTATATTCTATATTTTTGTATTAAATTACTTTAATTAATTACTTTTAATATCGATAAAAATATTGCATATATATAGACTAAACAGAACGATTAAATAACTAATTAATAACTCAAAACATCAATTAATTATGAAGTGTTTAAAAAATAGTTATGAAAATTAGGATAAAAAGATTGGTACTGGTACAGCGTTCGAGCCAAACAAAAACTACGTTTTCTTCGGCATCTTCCGACCGTTTACGTAAACAGCCCGGAGATACCGAATCAGAACCCTCAAGAAGCAGTCGACAAATTAAGTAATTCTTAACATTCCTGGCAGGCAAAATAAACCGGACAAAAAGCGATTTTTTTTACCTCAACCCTAAACTAACCCTTACTTTAACTCTAAACTAACCCATAACTAACCCTAACCTGAGCCTACCATAGTCGGTTTTGTCTGTTTCAAAAGCTATACCAGTACACAAAAAAATAAAATAAAACGCAAAAAACATCTGCAAAAATCATTTTTGCATTGATTATGTTAAAAAAAACAACACAATTTATCGGAAAAAACTGAACCTTTAACTTACCCCTAAAATAAAATTTTTTTTTTTTTTATCTGAAAATGAATAAATACAGTGAGTCGTATTTTTAAATTATTTATTTCATGTTGAAAATAAGCCTCGTTTTGATTTTGACGCCGGTTCGTTTTGATCCGTCCATTTCCGGCTGTCTACGTAATGGCGTCGGCAAAAGTCAGATTTGTCTGGTTCAAATCCAAAAGGAGAAATAGAGGTGCTCACTTTCTTGTTCTCTTGTGATAATAGCAGCTGTCTCTCTCTTTTTGTTTGTAACTTAAAAAAAACAAACAAACAAAAAAAACAACAACAACAACAACAACAACAAAACAAACAAACAAACAAACAAACACCCCCCCCCCCAATAAAAACGCCAACGATATATTAACTCAATGGCACTATTTTCTTTGATGGTTTGCTCTTTGATAGCACTTCAAAGTTACACATTACACAAGCTTCTCCACACCTGCTACCTGATGTTGATAGCAACGAAGACAGAGCTTCGACAACGAAGAAGTCCGAACTCAATCAGAGAACCCTTTACTGCCTTGACAGAGTCGAAAACCGACTTCGAAATCTAGTGGGCAATGTTCTCTTCTCCTCCCTACTACCTCTTTCTCACAGAAGAGAGGTTGTTAGTCTTTGTCTGCTCTATCGTTATTTTCATGGCAGGCTCTCTGCTGAGCTTCAATCTATGGTCCACGCAGTAAAACATTCACAACAAAAACTCGTCTAGCTACAACCACTGTCAATAAATTCCCTTTCCCCCTCTGTGTACCTAGAACTAAGCGGAACTTTCATGAGAAAAGTTTATTTCCTAGAACTGCCGGCCTGTGGAACACAGTACCACAGGACTGCTTCCCGGTTGACTATAATATCGTTACTAATGTTTCACCATCTATCTGTCAAACTCAATAACTCTTCTAGTGGCTTGTATGCCTTGATAAGTGGTTACCCGTTTGTAAAAACAAATGAGCTCGTCTGCCAAGGTGAAAGTCTTTTAACCTTTCATCGCTACGTGTCACTGCCGACTTCCTTATGGTGACGTTTACACAACCAATGTAAATGAATTCTTGTTGAGCCGTCCTTTTAAATAGTCAATCTCTGACGGCTTGTTGGCCTTGATAAGCGGTGACCCGTTCGTAAAAAAATGAGCTCGTCTGCCAAGGTGAAAGTTTTTAAAAACTTTTCATTGCTACATGTCACTGCCGACTTCCTTATCGTGACGTTATTTAGTGACATATAGCTTTAGTTCTTATCTCTAACTTCTAATGGAATTATCCACCTTTCTGCTTACTCTAACCTTATGTGAAAATACCCGTTTTTAACACTGTTTTTTTATACAGTCGCACCCAATATCGCTACACTAATTTTTCAGCTAGTTTTGAATAACTTTTTCTGAATTTGTTTCTAGTCTGACATTTGATAGGATAAAGCAATTGTTTGCCTCATAAATATGCTGAGTGCCAAAATCGAATGTCGTAACAAATTCGATTGTTTTCTCATCGCCTTCGAGATTACAATTCCGACATGAGCAAAAGGCCCACAACATCCGCTGGCAGAAACGTTAAATTTATTTGCTATTCGAAAATATTTGGAAACAAAATGGACGACACACGCATAAGGAATATTTAATTAAATGTTATATATTATATTAATCATATATCGAAGAGTTTGCATTGACAAAGATGGCTGCCAAAATGTCCTCCTACACATATACATATATAGCATTGCCCCAAACAACACTCAGTTGCTTTTACAAGAATCGGTGTGTGAGTGGTGATGGGTAATTTACTAATATACGGTCGCTTATTATTGACACAGTTTCGGCATTACTTCGAAATGACACTCATAATTTTTTCATACTCCGTGCAACCGCAATCTATCCCTCTTGGACCAGACATTACAACGACGTCGAATCAACAACAGGACGTATTTTCAACTTTCAGCAAAGGTGACGATTTTATAAAAAAGGTTGATTGTAAGAAAGAAAAAAAGAGAAGAGAAATGTTAAAATGTCATTAATTGTCTGATGAGAGAATTTTCGCTGAAAATTTAAGTTAAAAAATAACCGTCACGTATAGAAATTATTTTTGACTTAAAACTATGTTTTAGTAAAAAAGAATGACATTACGCATATTGCAGGGGTCCGATCACCGCGAGAGTGATCGGTCTTATAACTAAGAAAGTTGACACAGGCAAAAAAGAGAGGAAAAACGCAGACGCAAAGTTAAAAATATAGAAGTT
The DNA here is from genome assembly GCA_963556195.1 of Sepiola atlantica. Taxonomy (NCBI): domain Eukaryota; kingdom Metazoa; phylum Mollusca; class Cephalopoda; order Sepiida; family Sepiolidae; genus Sepiola; species Sepiola atlantica. The sequence continues at coordinate 14,401,413 of OY744545.1, read as the reverse complement.
GATTTACTTTTTTCTTCTTCTTATCTTTCTGTTTTTGCTGGAGATGGGGCATCCTACCGGATACCAGACATTCACCGGCTATTTCAGACACTTCAGCCTAGAGATTTTTTTAAGATTCTAACCGTCCCTTTAAGTGCAATTGTTTGTATTTCTCTTGCACTCGGTTCACTGGGTATACTCGCCAGGTAGCTTTTGTAAATTCTTTTTCATTAGTTCTGTTGCTCCTATAATTTCTGGTATGATAGAGATTTTCCTAAGATTCCAGTTTCTTTTCATGTCGTACATAAGACCTTGATATTTCGTAATCTTTTTCCTTTCAGCTCTGTTTAATCCTGCATCATTAGGGACACTGACTTCAACTAAGGTTGCTACTTTCTCCCTTTTGTTCCATATTACGATGTCAGGTTTAACAGCTCCGTTTTCTAGATATGTAGCTGTAGGGATTGCATAGTCATAGTGGATGGTGTATAAATTATTTCCAACTGTTCTTTCTGATATAAGCTCCCAGGACTAGCTGCTACACTGAATATTCAACTTTTTAAAAATAGTCCAGTGAAGATATTTACACACTCCGTTGTGTCGCATTGTATAATAGCCATCCCCCAGGAGAACTTTACAACTGGATGTCAGGTGCCTCACACTCTCTACTTCTGTGTGGCAGAACCTGCACTTGTTATTGTTGCTGAGACCACTCATCTTTTTAAAGGCATTGGTCATCAAGCCTTGATCTTGAGCAGCCATTATCATTCTTTCCTGATCATAGTGGAGAGATCCTCTTTTCAGCCAGTCTACAGAGCCTTCCTTATATATATATTCCTGGGATAATTCACCTAGGAAATACTTAGCACATTTTGCGTTGGCCAATTCTTCCAGTTTTCTGGAATGGAAGGTCTTGGTGTATTTCTGACGGCTTTTGCGAGCTATTTCTGTGGCATTACTTTTGTCTGGTTCTGCCTCATTTGTAAGACAGTCCTGTCCAAAATGTTTGGCCAGTTTTGTGATAGAGGTTGTTCTGCTTGCTGGTGTTTCTTGATGTTGGCATACCATCATAAGGTTTGGGTTCTGGGAGCTCATCAGATATTGGCCGGTGCTCACAATAGTGGCTCGATGTTGATGGTCAATTTCTGAGAGACCCATACACCCTGTTCCTCTTGGGAGATACAGCTTTGGTAGACACTGGTTTCTGTACATTACTCTGTACATTGTCAATATTTTTCTCGTTTTAGTGTCTAATCTATTAATATCCTTTTGTGGCCAATCAATAATTCCAAAACTGTATGTTATCACTGGCATAGCTAATTGATTAGTGGCAGTTACTTTGTTTTTGTTTATTAGCTGTGTTTTACAAATTTTTCTCACACGGCGTATATATTCTCTGCCAATTTTATCTCATCTTGGCATGTTGAATTGAATCGTTTTCTTCTATGCCAAGGTATTTGTATTGTTCCTGTTCGTCAAGGTCTTTGATGTCAGTATCTTCATCAAGCTGTATGTTTTCCGAAGGGAGCACTTGGCACATTTGTCCAGGCCGAACTTCATTCCAATATCTTTGGAGAAGGTATGTACAACCTGTAAGAGTAGGCTTAAGTCAGCATCTGAACTAGCATACAGCTTGAGGTCATCCATGAAGAGCAGGTGGTTGACTCTTTTGTTTAGATCTTGTTTGCGGCCCTGGCTCAGATTGTAGTCACTTTGGCTTTTGTTTAGTAATTTGCTTAGTGGATCAATTGCCAGGCAAAAGAGTAGAGAGGATAAGCTATCTCCTTGGAAGATTCTCTTCGGATCTTGACGTCAGGGATTTTTATTCTTCCATTAGTGTGTCTTAATGCCATAGTTGTTTTCCACATATTTATTTGTACTGCCATGGTTTTCTTGATGTTTCTGGATATTATATAGATCAAGGCAGCGCAGGAGTCATGCGGGTACACTATCGTATGCCTTTTGGTAAGCAATCCAATTCATGCTTAGATTTCTCTGCCTCTTTCTACTGTCCTCAAGGATTGTCTTATTGATCAACAATTGGTTCTTGGTGCCTAACCACTTCCTCCTGCACCCTGCTTGTTCTTTTTCCAGGTATGCTCCAGAAGAGATGTGTTCGTAGATGCTGTCTGCAACCAGGCCAGTGAAGAGTTTGTATGTTGTAGTGAGACAGCAGATCGGTCTATATTTTGTAGGGGTTTGTGTCTCACTCGTTTGTGGTATGAGGGTTGTATCACCTTTTACTAGCCATGCTGGTGTGGTTTCCTCATCCTTCAAAAGTCTGGTGAAGCAGCTACTATAATGGCTATGAAGTGCTGTTAGTTTTTTCAGCCAGAAATTGGGTATATTGTCTATGCCAGTTTTTTTGTGATTCTGAAATTGATTCAACTTTCGTTTTATCATTCCAGACGTTATCTCTGGCTCTGGTATTTTTGGTTCGCTTTTATTACTTCGCGCTATATCTGAAATCCACTTGGCCTCTTGGTTGCATGGTCCCTCATTTTCAAACAAAGGCCTCCAGTAGTTTTCTAGCTCTTTCTCTTTTGGTGACTTTTCCACAGTTATATTCTCTCCAACCAAATTTCGGTAGAATAGTCGTGTATTCTGTTTGAACTGTCTGTTCTCAACTCTCGCTCTGTGTTTGTTATCCTTTTCTTGAATTATTTTGGCAAGTGCTGGGATTTTGCCTTCAAGTTCCCTTGCAGAGTTTTCAATTTCTTCTACATTTTTTTTTGTATTTAAAACTGAGTCTGCAGATAATGTTTCTCAGCCGTCCCCATACTGTAGGAGCAGCAAGGAATTGTTTAATTTGAGACACTTCCTTTCTGCAAAGGTTAAGTTGTTTCTGGAGCTTCAGTTTCCACGGTGGTGTTGTGACTCGTGCTTTGGACTCCCATTGCTTTTTGAACTGAGGGAGTGTTTTCCTAACGATATAAAGTCCTGCAGCGTATGTTATTTGATTTAGCTCCGTGAGGGATATGTTGGATGAAACAAGTCTTTGAAGAGCGATGTTTATGTTTTGTATTACTGCCTTGGTAGCTCTTGAGACTTGGGTTTTGGGCAGTTGAGGTCTTTCCTCCAGCCTCATCATCTGAACTTCCTCAATTGTATTGCCAAGCTCTTCTTCGAAGGCCAATTGCTCATCATCTGGTTCCAGTGCTTTCTGAGGTAATGATGGGGATTCATGGGTTACCAGTGGCCTCGGTGATAGTGGCGAAGAAGAACTTAGGTTCAATGAGGGGCTATCTTCTGATTCTAAATAGACATCTGATGGTGGTGGTATACTTGTCGGGGAGCCCCTTGCTAAAGGAGATTCTAGTGTTGATGTGGCTTTATGGTGGGCTCTCATGTTTGATAGCTTCATCCATGGGTGAATGGTAATGTGGTTTCTGCTGTACCTGTGGTGTGGTACTTTGGACGATGATGGGAATTGTGGAGATTTTGATGGGGCTTTCAAGTGGACATTTTTTAGTTCTTATGAGGGCTGCTATCTCTGATGCCATATATTCCTGCTCAGCTTCATTGAACAGGCTCATGCTGTTATATCTTTGGCAAGTTATTATTTGGGGTGGAACATTTTTCTTGCCCGGACAGAAGTGGAAGAATATTTCCCTCCAGGTCTTTGTTCTCTTTTTTTGTTTGGTATATTTTTCTTGAGCATATTCCATAGCCCATAACAGTGTCCACTTTTCTTCCCTCTCCCATCTAGACTCTTGTCTCCATAAAAAGTAATAATGTGAGTAGTAAAACTGAAATGACAGTGATGACGTCACTGTAAACAGGAAAGGAGGTTTTCGGAACCTGGACAGCAGGAAAGGCTGGGTCGGGAGGAACAGGAACATGGAGATTTGTGTAGACGCCCCTCAGGTGTGATGAGGTGCCTCAGGTAGGTCCTGTCCGTGTGATCGTGACCAAAGGCTGGATCTGTTGGAGTGAGCTGTGGGTCGCCGGAGTTTACTGCAGAACGCTGGGTAATTGCTGGAGAGTGTCGTGCTACTGGTGAGTGCTAGAGTCTGCTGCAGAGTGTTGGGCTGCTGGAGACTGGAAGAGAAAGCTGGAATCAGGTGAATTGAGCAGGTGGCAGCAAAGTGTGAGAAAGTTAATCGCAAGAAGTTTGATTTAGTTTGCCCTGAAAAAGGGCTGTTTGATTGCTGACAGAATCAAGGGCTGCTGCATGATGCTGGAGTCTGCTGGGGACTGCTGCAGGATGCTGAGGTCTGCTGGGGACTGCTGCAGGATGCTGAGGTCTGCTGGGGACTGCTGCAGGATGCTGGAGTCTGCTGGGGACTGCTGCAGGATGCTGAGGTCTGCTGGGGACTGCTGCAGGATGCTGAGGTCTGATGGGGACTGCTGCAAGATGCTGGAGTCTGCTGGGGACTGCTGCAGGATGCTGAGGTCTGCTGGGGACTGCTGCAGGATGCTGAGGTCTGCTGGGGACTGCTGCAGGATGCTGGAGTCTGCTGGGGACTGCTGCAGGATGCTGAGGTCTGCTGGGGACTGCTACAGGATCCTGAGGTCTGCTGGGGACTGCTGCAGGATGCTGGAGTCTGCTGGGGACTGCTGCAGGATGCTGAGGTCTGCTGGGGACTGCTGCAGGATGCTGAGGTCTGATGGGGACTGCTGCAGGATGCTGGAGTCTGCTGGGGACTGCTGCAGGATGCTGAGGTCTGATGGGGACTGCTGCATGATGCTGAAGTCTGCTGGGGACTGCTGCAGGATGCTGAGGTCTGCTGGGGACTGCTGCAGGATGCTGAGGTCTGATGGGGACTGCTGCAGGATGCTGGAGTCTGCTGGGGACTGCTGCAGGATGCTGAGGTCTGCTGGGGACTGCTACAGAGTGCTGGAGTCTTTTGCAGAGTGTTGGACTTCTAGTGACAGCTGTGCTACTGCAGAGGGATAGACTGCTGAAGACTGCAAGAGGCAGGCTGAAGTCAGGTAAATGGAGTAGACAGTAGCAAAGTAGAAAGTTTATCGCATTAGTAGTTTGAGTTGTTAGCCCTGAAAAGGGCCGTTTCATTTCTTCTGCTGCTGTCTGTTCGACATCTTGGCTCGACGACTGGCCCATCCAATCGGATGTGGGGATCTCCTACCCTCCCTGGCTTTATTGGATCGATTTATCTACCTCACACAGCAGTAAGATGTGACACAAGGTCGGAAAGTGGAGTTCGATAAGTCAGCACTCTAGAGGAATTTGGGTAAAAACCTGGTAGATTCATTTAGAATGAGAGTCATTACAGCCGTAAATATCTTAAAAACTACAAGGGGTGAATTTCTTAAAATTGGTGCAGATAAGGATACTCTAGCTCTTGATGATGTCCTAAAATAAATTTTATCCTATAAAAGTTAACTAAGAATAAAGTTATCAATTAGACTATATACCTATTTTCGTCAAAAATACCCCACCTTCCAGACCTTTTTTTCTATTTACTCTAAGTAAAGTAAAGTGTTTGACCATAGTCGAGGGCGACCCAAAGGCACCCTATTCATTAGCTACTACACCTTAGTGTAGGGGAGGGTACCACTCCTTTCCCAGAATTGCACTACTTACCCTTGATCCTCACCTTATAATTCTGAGTATTTAGCAAGGGGGCATCAAGTTCCATTTTTTGAATCTTTGGTATGACTCGACCAAGGCTTGAACCCTGGTGTCCTTACTAATTAGTGGACATTCTTACCATTATGCGAAATGATAAAGTAAAATTTGTGAAGAAAATTAAATTAACTTTAAGGATACGCAATCCATGCTTAAATATTCTCTAATTCTAGGATTGAGTTATGTTTGAAAAAACAAACAAACGAACGAACGAACCCAACCATTTTAATCGTTTTTATTAGTTGTAATTTGCAATTAACTCACCAACCATTTTAATCGTTTTTATTAGTTGTAATTTGCAATTAACTCACCAACCATTTTAATCGTTTTTATTAGTTGTAATTTGCGATTAACTCACCAACCATTTCAATCGTTTTTATTAGTTGTAATTTGCAATTAACTCACCAACCATTTTAATCGTTTTTATTAGTTGTAATGTGCAATTAACTCACCAACCATTTTAATCGTTTTTATTAGTTGTAATTTGCAATTAACTCACCAACCATTTTAATCGTTTTTATTAGTTGTAATGTGCAATTAACTCACCAACCATTTTAATCGTTTTTATTAGTTGTAATTTGCAATTAACTCACCAACCATTTTAATCGTTTTTATTAGTTGTAATTTGCAATTAACTCACCAACCATTTCAATCGTTTTTATTAGTTGTAATTTGCAATTAACTCACCAACCATTTTAATCGTTTTTATTAGTTGTAATTTGCAATTAACTCACCAACCATTTTAATCGTTTTTATTAGTTGTAATTTGCAATTAACTCACCAACCATTTTAATCGTTTTTATTAGTTGTAATTTGCAAGTAACTCACCAAGTGACCCATTTCTTACTACGTTTCTGCATATCATTTTCATCCCACTTGCTGATTGTTGTGTGACCCTCCCCCCGCTTTCATTTAATACGTTGTTTATTACTCTCGCTCCCGTCACTCTTTCTCGATTTATTATCAGAATACAATTACGAATTACTTAAGACTTCTACCCGGCCATGGCTGACAGAACGAGAGCAAGCTACCCTCGTGGATTAAATAAAGAGTTCCGTTAGAAATTCCGTACAGATTCCCGAGTTCGGCATAAACATCTCCGAGTTCGATATGACGCACCTGAAAAAAGTCGGATATTTCATCGGCCGAAACGTTGTGAGAATACCACCCAAGATGAGAACAGTATAATCCAAATAATACAAAATGTATATTTATATCGTGAGACATATCTATCTATCTATCTATCTATCTATCTATCTATCTATCTATCTATCTATCTATCTATCTATCCATGTCTCTCTCTCTCTTTATCTCTCTCTCTCTCTGTCTCTCTCTCTCTCTCTATCTATCTATCTATTATAGCACTAAAGTTTAGTTAATCAACGTTTGTTTCTATAAAGCATTTTTTTTTACATATTTTTAACCTTACATTATACACGTTAAAATACTCCCCAATTCTCGGATTAAGTTATGTTTAAAAACAACTTCCATTTTAATCGTTTTTAGTAGTTGTAATTTGCAATTAACACACGAAGTGACCCATCTCTTACTACGTTTCTGTATATTATTTTCATCCCACTCACTGTTGGTTGTTTGACCGCCTTCTCTCATGTTATACGTTGTTTATCACTCTCGCTTCTGTAACTCTTCTCAGTTTAATACAAATTATCGACCCTTATCTAAAAAATTCCGAAACAGATATGAACTTTTTTTTTGAACACGTGTATGAAATATTGACCAGATGAAGATGACGATACGTTGAAGTAAAACAACATAACAAGGATTTCTTGTCGAATCGCCATTCACTATTCTATTGACCGCCACCGTGGCCTTTGCTGTGCAGCAAATAAATCAAAGTTGATAAACACCTTTCTTCCCTGGATATTCTCTCCTCATTTATCTCCCTTTGTTAGGAAAAATGATTGTCCGCCATTACCATCGAACGTTTGATTATTGTTCGCTCATTCAACAACTTGCGTAGAAAACTAATTTAAACTCGAACAAATAAATACACAATATCATGAACCCCTTCTGTGACGAATATTCCTGATTATCCAATACAGCGATAATATTCACCTGCTAATTTTATACATTTTTTTATTTTCGTTGTCGATCTTGTAACGGTTTGAATATCTTAAAAAGTCTTTATACGCCATTTTTGCCTCGATTCTCATTTACGCTATTTTCGCGCGTACATTAAGCCATTTTACGTGTGTTCATTAGTTTATTTACGTGTTTCTCGCGTACTCATTAATTTCTTCGTTCTCTACTTCCTTTTTTATCATAGACAACCTGAAATGTCGATTTTAATATCAGTGTGAGAATTACCGCTGTCTCTGAGACGTAAGGGGTTACTGTGAATCACTAAACAAATAATTAATAGCAAAGAAGAAAGAGTAAACTTTATGTCAGTCTGTAGCGTAGCCCGTACGCATTAAAGGGTTTTCAAACATTGAACTAGTATCCGTAGTGTGTTGTTCCTGTTTGTGACCCTCTCTGTGATACTTCTACCGCTGTTTGTTGTAGTTTTTTTTACTAATAAGTCACCACTTATCAAGGCCCAAATGCCACTCGAGGATAAAGTTAATGAATTTGTCAGGTGGATGGTGAGACAACACCGTGATGATTGGTAATGATGGTTGAAACTGAGCAGAATTTTATTATTTAAGAGGACGACTCAACAAGAATTTGTTTACATTGGAATTAAAAACTACCATGTTGTAGTCAGTTAGGAAGCAGGCCTGCGGTATTGTGTTCCACCTACGGGCAGTTCTAGGAAAGAAACTTTGCTAATGGAAGCTCCGTTTCCTTTTAGGCACACAGAGCGAGAAAGGGAAATTATTGACAGTTGTTGTAAATGGACGAGTTTTTGTTGTGATATGTTTTACATAGGTTGGAGCTCAGTCGAGCACCTACCATAAACATAGCGATACGGGAGAGAAAGACTAGCAACATATCTTGGTCGAGAAAGTGGCATCTCACACTAGATTTCGAATTCGGTTTTGTTATTTGTGTTGTTGTTGTTTTTGTTGTTGTTGTTAAGCGTGTTGGAATTCCGTATAGAGTTCATCAGAATCTTCTGGTCTGCATGAAGTCCTCCCCGTTGGTAGCAGCTATGCGTTAACCTGCACTGAGAGCAGCAAGGTTCCGTGGTTTCATGCGAAGTCAGGGAAGGTTTGTTCCAGAAAATACAAAGATGCCATACTCAGAGGCAGCAACGACCAGAGGACGACGGATCCTGATGCTGACATCTCATAAATTTTCACGCTAGCCTTGTTATCCGGGTTGCTTTGACACTAGCACGTTGTCGCCTCCCCCTACTATGGCGAGGAAGAGTTGGATTCTAGTAGGAGGAGTGTTGTTGTTGTTGTTGTTGTTGTTGTTGAAGAAATTATGGTCGTATTAGTATTGTCTGAACTCTTCAACCAAAGAAAGGTAAAGTAACTATCTCATAGAGACTAATTTAAACAGCAGCTGCACATTAAAACGCGTGTTTGCAAGGCCTGTATTATGGATCGCCTTGATCACAACACTTTCCACTTTTATGTTCGTCTGACCCAAGCACTTTCCTTCCTCCAAGTAGAGGAGCGCGAACAGCCAATTGACAAAAAAAAAGGCGTTGGCGGTCATTTATTTTATACTCAAATTTATTACCTCAGTCAAATATTCATTTCGAACAGCAGAGACCGGAATAAAAAAATACTCTTTATTTTCTAGTTGATGTATGCGTCTTCGTTGGGTGAGAGATTATTCAGACGATGATGCAAATTTCACTTCTATACTTAAATAGTATTTAAAGTAGAGTTTTGGCCTTGTGCCACATCTTTTAAATTACAATTGTAATTTTGAGATAAATAAATAGTATTTAAAGTAGAGATGATGTAATAAATAAAGTGAATTTATGGATCCGCATAACCGAGGAGTCATGCTGTAACTTAACGGACGCATTAATTACAAATACCTGGGAATTCTGAAAGCGAACACATCGAACGACCAGAAATAACAAAATTACTAAAAAAGAACATCTTAGAAGAACGAGAACATTTATTAAAATTACATTTTATAGCAAAATGTTTATATACTAGCAAATATGTATCGCCACTAGTCGCATAGTTTTGCTGGATTGGGAGGCTTATATAATTGTGAAACATACAATACGGAGTTAAAACAAAATAAATTATTTTTGAATATTAAAATAATTTTATAACGCTATTGATAATTTTACTCGTTCATTTATTTATTTTTATCATCGCTTATGATTCAATTCATGCTTTGTAACATGACGTAAATCATAAATCTATGACGTCACGCTGAAGCTATAATTGTTTTGTTAAAGTAATGTTTCAAGCTCTGTTTAAAAGAAAGTCTAAATATGGCCGTTGGTAGAATCTCAGACTCAAGATCGGAAATTTTCGGTTTCGATTTCCGGTCATGGCACCTGCTCTATTTGCTGGGCATTCATCATTTACAATTAATGCAATATTTTCCACTTCTAAAAGTAGCTAAGTTCTAAAATATTTCGAAATGAAACCAATTTCACAATGTATTTATTACGTGTTAAAAATTTCACAATGTATTTATTACGTGTTAAAAATTTCACAATGTATTTATTACGTGTTAAAAATTTCACAATGTATTTATTACGTGTTAAAAAAAATTGACGGGCGGACAAAATCGCTATTTACATGAGATTTTTTCAAAAGTGGTTTTAGGCGTCACAATATTATTGCTATAAATAAAATAAATGTAAAACGTATTTCCTTTTTATGGATGTCAAGTGCGAACACATACCTCAGAATATTATTGCTATCAATAAAATAAAGTAAAACGTACTTAAAGTGCGAAGAACGACCCTACACTATTATTGTTATAAATAAAATAAAGTAAAACGTACTTAAAGTGCGAAGAACGACCCTACACTATTATTGTTATAAATGAAATAAAGTAAAACGTACTTAAAGTGCGAAAAATAACCCTACACTATTATTGTAATAAATAAAATAAAGTAAAACGTACTTAAAGTGCGAAAAACAACCCTACACTATTATTGTTATAAATAAAATAAAGTAAAACGTACTTAAAGTGCGAAGAACGACCCTACACTATTATTGTTATAAATAAAATAAAGTAAAACGTACTTAAAGTGCGAAGAACGACCCTACACTATTATTGTTATAAATAAAATAAAGTAAAACGTATTTCTTGCGCGAAGACAGAATCTACAATATTATTGTTATAAATAAACTAAGTAAAACTTGTTTATTTTTATGAATTTCAAGCGCGAACGCAGACCCCACACAATTATTGTTATAAATAAAATAAAGTAAAACGCATCTCTTTTATATGAATGTCAAGGGTAGACGCAAACCCATCAGTATTTTCATAAATGAGATAAAGTAAAACGTATCTCTATTTTATTAATGTAAAGCGCGAACACAGACCCTACAATAACTTTATAAATAAAATAAAGTATAACGCTTTTCCTTTTTATGGATGTCAAGGGAGGAAGTAAATCCCCCAATATTATTGTTACAAATAAAATACAGTAAAACATATTTATTTTTCATGGATGTTAAGCGCAAACGCAGATCCCAGAATATAAATAAAAAATAAATATATAAATAAATATATAAATAAAATAAAGTAAAAGGTACTTCCTTTTGATGGATGTCAAGAGCGAACGCAGCACCTACGATATTATCGTTATAAATAAACTAAAAATAAAACGTATTTCCTTTTTCATGATGTCAAGCGCGAACGCAGACCCCACGATATTATTGTTATAAATGAAATAAAAGTAAAACATATTTACTTTTGATGGATGTCAATTAATGCAATATTCTCCATTTCTAAAAGTAGTTATGATCTCTGATATTTGGAAATGAGACAAATTCAACAATGTATTTATTGCGTTACAAAAAATAGTGACTGACGGACAGACGGACAAAACCTCTATTTAAATAAGATTGTTATAGCATATTTATCCGGCATCTAGTTAGTCAAGTTCGAACTCCACTGTCAGCAGTGACACTCTTTATCCATATATGACTATAATATCATATTGACACTTGTATAAAGAGCTCCAAATAGTTGATAGGAAAATTCTTACTTAAACGAAGCAATATTACCCACTCATGGACTAGCAACCAATCCGAATCCAGAGAATAGACTTGCCTATTTACGCATAATGGAACGTCTCAGCCTTCTTATAGACCTACTTTCTAGGCTTCTGTCCCAGTTTGCTAATGAAGCTCAATTAGTCAGGTAGCTGAGCACTGACTACTGAATTCAATAATGACAACATTTTAAAATTAATGAACATAGCGTGACATGTTTAACCGACTGGAGAACGACATGAACGTTCTTATAAATGTAAAAGTAAAAAAAAGTCATGTCACTCACTATGCGATTACTTATGCCACACGAGTTAACGGTAGTAAAGTGGATAACGACACTGACTGACGACCTGGGTGTCCCAAGTTCGAATCGAGTCGGTGTTATAGTACCACTTTCACTTAGGGATGTTGGCAACCTTCACGTGGTCCCTCCTGCAAGAGTGCCAACAACAGAATCACATCGGTCAATAAAGTTGTAGCATGCTGAGTTGAAAGTTGACACGGGTTCGGTTGTGGATTGGAGTACGAAATAACTTATTTCGTTTAATCCTGTTAAGGCTCAGCTCATGTCTTTCAATAGTAGAGGTGCCCGTTTTTCTTCCTGAGATTCTCGTGGATGGCTCTGCCTTTAAGGAGGAATCGACTCTGAAACTCCTTGCTCTTTCTTTCTCATCAAATCTTTCTTGGAGTTCATACATTAGATCCATTGCTCTTTCTGTTTCTCGTAAAGTAGGTTCTCTAGAGAGATAGATCGCTAAAAACACTTTCTTCCAAATATTCGTTAAGCCTCCCCCATGCGACCCAATTCTACTGCAAATAACCTACACATAAGAATCTACAATAAATAATCTTTCATTACATTAAATGACCTTACAGGATCGATATGCCGTTAAAATCTAAACAACAAACCAACCAACCAACCAACCACTCTCACAAATTCATTATCAGACCATGTATGGAGTACTGTTGTCATATTTGAGCTGGTGAATCCGTCTTATTTGAGGGTTCTTGATAAGGTACAGAAATGCATCTGTAATTTGATTGGCCCCCATCCTTTCTTCTTCTTTACACCCCATCTCTCACAGACGTGATGTTGCTGGTTTCAGTCTTTTCTATAAATAATATTATGCCATGTGTTCTTCAGAATTGTCTGATCTATTCCCTGCTTTCTTTTGGTTCTAGCTCGTTTGACTAGTTGGTTTTGTGGTCTTCATTAATTCGCTGTTTTGATACCTCATTGTAATACAGCTTCCTATCCCAGGAGCTTATTTCCAAGAACTGAAGGCTTGTGGAACTCTCTTCCTGCTGACTGTTTTCCTCCTACCTATAATCTAAGTCTTTTGAAGACTGGGGCTAATAGGCATCTACTGTCTTTGCGATAATCATTTCGTTCTTGTTAGCTCCTTAGATTAAGTGGCTTCATGTTTTGTCTTGAGCGATTTCCATTAAAAAATGTTGATTCACATGAATTTACTTTACTAGCTATGTTATGTATGGCAATTGCGACAATAGCCCCGAATGTGCGCTTAACATTACAAGAGTTTTGAAGTTGTTTTTATCACGCTTAAATCTGAGATAAGATTGTTAAATAAGTTTGTGCATCTTGATGAGAGGCTTTGTCAGTCCTTTGGTCTGTCGTTCTTAAATTCGGTCTGTTAGGCAAAGCTTAGACATTTACATCGATAAACGCGCATATCAAATGGAAGCATCTTACTGATACCCGTTTTTCTTGTTTTCCGAAGTTCAATTGATTCTTTTGTCTTCTACTACACTTGAACATTATTTTAAATAATTTTCGAGGTCAACTAAAAGACTCCCGGGCAACGCCGGGTAGGGTCAGCTAGTATGATACAATTAAAAATTTGTTTATCGACTAAAAAATGATGCATTTCTTCGCATTCGAAAAATAAAAAAATATAACCTTTTTGAAAACACGGAAGTTATTATAATGTAACTAATTCGAGCAGTCTTCTGTTCTTTATAAAAAAAGGTGTGCATAATATAAAATAATGGACGACTTTTATAAATAATTTCACAAGTCATTTATATTATAACTTTTTTTCGTTCGTCTTTTCTTCAACTATAAGAAACGCACATACATTACTGTACATATTATGGACTTGGTACACTTTTTGTCGAAAACGCTTTCCCTCACATTACCAAGAGACCTCCTTGCATCCGACTGCGATTCATCTTTTGTCTAGTCGTCAAGTTCAGAAGTAGCAGCAGTAACCGTCCGCTTAATGTGATAAACCTGCCTCTTTAAGGACAATACAAACTACTTAATGTGTCCCCACTACCCATTTTCAGGGCAACGTTTCAGCAAGTTCTCCTATTTCGACTTTCCTAGGAGCTCACACTGCTCTAGCTTTCTGGTGACCTGCCCCTGACTAGACCTGTTCAGTTGCCTACCCAGTCTCTGGCAACATCCACCCGACCAGACATGCCTGGTTATGATCCAGCTTCGGTCGACATTCTCCTGACCAAACCTGTCCAGTTACCGATCCAGCCTCTGACGACGTCCACCTGACCAGACCTGCTCGGTTGCTGACCTAGTCTCTGACGACGTCCACCTGACCAAACCTGCTCGATTGCTGATCCAGCCTCTTCTAACGTCGTCATGATCAAACCTTCCCGACTACCGTTCAAGCCTCTGGCGACGTCTTCTGCCAACCCAGTCTTTCGTGTCGTCCTCCTGACTCAACTCGACAAGTTGCCGTTCCTGACCTGCCAAGGATTCTGCTGCAACCTCCGGTGATGTCTATACGAAGCAGACCTACATGAGGCCCCTCTCTAATCTCAGTGACATTCACGTTGATTAGCCCAGCACAATGTGTTCTCTTCATCCCCAGAGACAACCACGGCAACCAGACCTACCTATAGCATTGCTCCCATTGTCTTGTCTTGAGAGAGTACAAAATCGACTTCGCAATCTAGTGGGGATTATCTCTTCTCGTCCCTGCATCCTATTTCACACCGAAGAGATGTTTCTAGCCTCTCTCTACTGTATCATTATGTTCATTGTGGATGCTCGACTGAGCTCCAATCGCTGGTCCTCTTTTAAAAAAAATTCACAGCAAGAACTCGTCTGTTTACAACCACTTTCCTTTCTTTCTCCCTGTACAAAAAACACCAATAAAACAAACGGAGCTTCAACGAACAAAGTTTCTTTCCTAGAGCACCATTCTGTGGAACAAGATACCACGTGTCTGCTTCCCAACTGACTACAGCATGGTTGTCTTCAAGTTTATTGTACACGAATACTTATCGAGCTGCCCTCTTAAGAAATCAATGTCATTCCACCCACTATTTCCAATGCTCTTGTGACGGCGACCAACGTCCAACCAGCAATCTTTTTAACTTTTATCCTCGAGTACATACGGCCTTGATAAGCGGTGATCTATCAGTAAAAAAAAAGTCATTGACGGTCATATTCACATGAGACGCCGGCCTACCACGCAGACCTTCCTCCTCAGAGACCTTGGAAAACAACCCATTCCAAACATCTCGTACGACGCCGACAGCCGAAGCAAACATAAGATTTTTGTACCTAATGGTGTAATAAACACTACCCATTGCTTTTACCCCGTTCTTCCGTGTTTGTCATTCTATCTTTGCCATTACCGTATTTTTGTCTTATAAGAGCGTTAACCAGCATCGGATCCTGCAACATTCTAAATAGCAATGAACGTTACAAAAAAGTCTCATTTCGAATTTGGTAATAGCGTGTTTGTCTAATTTAGTATGATTTATTAAAAATATAAATATTTCTGTAAAAATGCATCTATTTTAATAATAATCCTTTTTTTTTAATTCAAGTTTAAAATGCAGAAACCCTTATTCATCTTTAAATGAAACGCCCACCCCCGATAGTCTCTTTCGTTCCGGTTGTAACCATACTTCCAGAAGGAATAACCACAGATCATTTCCTTCACTTCCGGGCAACAAAAATTGAGCCTGGTTAATTTTTCAATAATTTTGTTAACACTGTGTTTTCAAGTAAATTTTATCGATATCAGATTTTTTTTTTCAGAGTTAGTGTCTGACCAGTCTCTTCCGCTCCGGTCTTAACCCTACTTCCGGAATGAAATAACACGGCCGATGAAGGATTACCTACTCACAGCCAATATTAATATAACTTCACATGCTTATATTTTTTTAATTAAATATTAAATGATTTTTTATGCGAATTTGTGACACGTGAGTAGGTTAACAAAAATAAATTGTTTGGGATTAATTTCCCAAATGTATTTCCTTTCAAATCTTTTATGTTGGCAATTGTAACATTTACGCCATTGCCGTATCTTTGTCTTGTATCTCGACAAGAATTGTAAAACTGATGACCAGCATCGGATCTGGCAACATTCTCGATAGAAATTAACGTTCGAAAAGGTCTCATTTTGCTTTATTTACTTTTTTCCCATGGCAGGAAGATATGGCAAAAGGCCAGTAGGTTGGAGTAAAAGCCAGCGCCCCAACGGAAGAGCCAGGCTGGCCTCTAAAAATAGTCCTGGCAACCCCGTCGTCATTCTCTGGTAAGGACGCCTCATGTAATTGGCAATAAACTAACCCCTTCCAAAGAGGGAAGACAAGGCTTGCGAGGTTAGACCTTACAGGACTACCCAAGACATATAACCCCAATACCTCAATCCGACAGATAAAGGCGACCGAAATGGCCAGTCTCTGTCGCACTGATTGCCACGAACGTCGTATTCTCGTACGTATTCTCGTACGTATTCTCGTACGTATTCTCAACTTTCGCAGACTGAACTATTTTGCAATCTGCCCTAGTATTTTATTTCGCAGTTGGTAATGATGCGTTTGAATAATTTAATATGATTTATTACCAACCTGAATATTTCTTTGAAAATGTATCTCTGTTGTAAGTGATAAATTCCTCTTTTTAAATTCTTTGTTTGTCAAAGTTTGATTTATTGGTTTGGATTAAAAATTTATAGTTTAAGCTAAGTATTTGGAGGGGGGTTAAATAATTGTTGCAATCCCGCCAAAGAAATTGCTACGCAAGTTTGTGTTTTTGAGGATGAGAGCTGAAGTTATATTTTCAAATTGCCAATGCTAAAAATAGGTCATTTGATTGACCCTTATAAACGGTTTATGTAAATATTATTTTTTAAATTTGATCATGTGACCTTACAGTTTTGAACCTAACTTTTTGGAGGAGCTTATATATCTTCCAAACATTTAATCATTTAATAAATGAGGATTTGCTAAGAACTTATCGCCAGTTTAAATTGCTTTGTTTTCCACAGTTTAAACTGATTTGTTTTCCACAGTTTAAATTGCTTTGTTTTCCACAGTTTAAATTGCTTTGTTTTCCACAGTTTAAACTGATTTGTTTTCCACAGTTTAAATTGCTTTGTTTTCCACAGTTTAAATTGCTTTGTTTTCCACAGTTTAAACTGATTTGTTTTCCACAGTTTAAATTGCTTTGTTTTCCACAGTTTAAATTGCTTTGTTTTCCACAGTTTAAATTGCTTTGTTTTCCACAGTTTAAACTGATTTGTTTTCCACAGTTTAAATTGCTTTGTATTCCACAGTTTAAATTGCTTTGTATTCCACAGTTTAAATTGCTTTGTTTTCCACAGTTTAAATTGCTTTGTATTCCACAGTTTAAATTGCTTTGTTTTCCACAGTTTAAATTGCTTTGTTTTCTACAGTTTAAATTGCTTTGTTTTCCACAGTTTAAATTGCTTTGTTTTCCACAGTTTAAACTGATTTGTTTTCCACAGTTTAAATTGCTTTGTATTCCACAGTTTAAACTGCTTTGTTTTCCACGGTTTAAATTGCTTTGTTTTTCACAGTTTAAACTGATTTGTTTTCCACAGTTTAAATTGCTTTGTATTCCACAGTTTAAATTGCTTTGTTTTCCACAGTTAAAATTGCTTTGTTTTCCACAGTTTAAATTGCTTTGTTTTCCACAGTTTAAATTGCTTTGTATTCCACAGTTTAAATTGCTTTGTTTTCCACAGTTTAAATTGCTTTGTATTCCACAGTTTAAATTGCTTTGTATTCCACAGTTTACACTGATTTGTTTTCCACAGTTTAAATTGCTTTGTTTTCCACAGTTTAAATTGCTTTGTTTTCCACAGTTTAAAATGATTTGTTTTCCACAGTTTAAATTGCTTTTTTTCCACAGTTTAAATTGCTTTGTTTTCCACAGTTTAAATTGCTTTGTTTTCCACAGTTTAAACTGATTTGTTTTCCACAGTTTAAATTGCTTTGTATTCCACAGTTTAAATTGCTTTGTATTCCACAGTTTAAATTGCTTTGCTTTCCACAGTTTAAATTGCTTTGTATTCCACAGTTTAAATTGCTTTGTTTTCCACAGTTTAAACTGATTTGTTTTCCACAGTTTAAATTGCTTTGTATTCCACAGTTTAAATTGCTTTGTTTTCCACAGTTTAAATTGCTTTGTTTTTCACAGTTTAAACTGATTTGTTTTCCACAGTTTAAATTGCTTTGTATTCCACAGTTTAAATTGCTTTGTTTTCCACAGTTAAAATTGCTTTGTTTTCCACAGTTTAAATTGCTTTGTTTTCCACAGTTTAAATGGCTTTGTATTCCACAGTTTAAATTGCTTTGTTTTCCACAGTTTAAATTGCTTTGTATTCCACAGTTTAAATTGCTTTGTATTCCACATTTTAAATTGCTTTGTATTCCACAGTTTACACTGATTTGTTTTCCACAGTTTAAATTGCTTTGTTTTCCACAGTTTAAATTGCTTTGTTTTCCACAGTTTAAACTGATTTGTTTTCCACAGTTTAAATTGCTTTTTTTTCCACAGTTTAAATTGCTTTGTTTTCCACAGTTTAAACTGATTTGTTTTCCACAGTTTAAATTGCTTTGTTTTCCACAGTTTAAATTGCTTTGTTTTCCACAGTTTAAATTGCTTTGTTTTCCACAGTTTAAAGTGCTTTGTTTTCCACAGTTTAAATTGCTTTGTTTTCCACAGTTTAAATTGCTTTGTATTCCACAGTTTAAATTGCTTTGTTTTAAACAGTTTAAATTGCTTTGTTTTCCACAGTTTAAATTGCTTTGTTTTCCACAATTTAAATTGCTTTGTATTCCACAGTTTAAATTGCTTTTTTTTCCACAGTTTAAATGGCTTTGTTTTCCACAGTTTAAATTGCTTTGTTTTCCACAGTTTAAATTGCTTTGTATTCCACAGTTTAAACTGATTTGTTTTCCACAGTTTAAATTGCTTTGTATTCCACAGTTTAAATTGCTTTGTTTTCCACAGTTTAAATTGCTTTGTTTTCCACAGTTTAAACTGATTTGTTTTCCACAGTTTAAATTGCTTTGTATTCCACAGTTTAAATTGCTTTGTTTTCCACAGTTTAAATTGCTTTGTTTTCCACAGTTTAAATGCTTCGAAATTTTTTTTTTTCCTTAATTCATTCTTTGTTTTTTCAACTATTGCCTAAAATTTAAAATGACTAAGAAAAAAAAAGTCAATTTTCATGGGCGATGGTGATGGAGGGTGGTGGTGGTAACTTATAATTTATAATCCCTGGAAATGAATCCGAGAAAAGACATTTGAAGACATATGCAAAACATTTGTACACGAGATAAAACAATATTCCTAAACAGAACGATGTGTTATATTAAAATTAAAACAATCATTGAATTAAAATGCAATATCAAAGAATAGTTAATTAATAAAATGTTCTTTTGCAAACCAATATGCAAATTATTTTTTTACGTCTTAGATAGCATATACATACGCATATATATAAGCATATACATACGCAGTATATAAAATTGTAAGGTTCTGTTGGTGGCGGCTACTATACAAAACGACACGATAGAGTGGAAATATTTCCACTGGACCATCTGCAAAACGTTTAATATCCAGTGTAGCAGGAAGTCCGGGGAACATACACCAGACAGAACAGTTGGAAATCAAGTCATTCACCATTCACGATGACTATGCAATTGCTACAGCTACATATCTAGAAAACGAAGCTGTTAACCTGACATAGTGATATAGGATTAGAGAAAGAAAGTAGTAACCCTAGTCAAAGTCAGTGTCCCTAATAATGCTGGTTTAAACAGAGCTGGGAGGGAAAATAACTAGATACCAAAGTCTTATTTAAGACATGAAAAGAAACGGAATCTTAGACAGATCTCCATCATTCCAGTAATTATATAAGTAACCGAGCTCATAAAAAAGAATTTTAAAAAAAATACCTGGCGAATATACCCGGTGAACCAAGTGCAAGAGAGATACAAACAATTGCGCTTAAAGAGACGGTTAGCATCTAAAAACATTCGCAATTTGCATGTGAACATAATGGAAGTATTTTTGACTCTCTTGCTGCCCATTTAAAGAAGCTATTGACAATTTTCAAACATGTTACACCATGAAATTGATTTATCTATTAGCGTTAGTTTAAAAGTATTAACATATATCTGAATAGTTCGATGAGTAAGATATGTAGCTGACAGCATGAAGGTTGATGTTAAAGTAAACTATCCCTACCATGATGTTGCATATGATGTTATCCCACACTCTTACCTGGGCAACACCGGGTAGCTCTGCTAGTTATAATTATAAGATAAGTTACAATAATAATGATAATAATAAATTATGAAGTAATTATAATAATGTTAATAATAAAGAGTATCATAATAGCGATAAAAATAATTATAAGAAGGGGAATGATAATGATGATAATAATAAAGATGATAATTGTAAAAAAGAATAATATTAGTAATAAAATACTGATAATAAAAATAATGATAATAATGAAATAATAATATTGATAATAATGATAGTAATAGTTTTAATCATAATAATGATAAAATAATGATGATGATAATAATAGTAATACTAATAGTAATACTAATAATAACAAAACATTAAGATGATAATAATAATGAATACGATAGTAAAAATGGTAATGTTAATAATGATAATAATATTGATAATATTTGTAATGATAATATTAAAAATAATGATGATAATAACTAAGAGTTTCATATATAATAAAATAATCGTAACACCAATAGTCGCAGTAATAATAGCAATATTCATAATATTAATACTAATAATATATGATACTAGTAATAATACTTTTAACTACTACTAATAATAAGACAAAGAGGAAGAATTAAATACCAATAGGAAAACTAGTACTATAACAAGTAATACTAATGATAATAGTAATACAATTCTGATTGTAATAATAATCATTGATATTAATAATAATAGCACCAATTCTAATAACAATAATGGTAATGGTACTACTACTATTCCTATCAATAATAATAATAATAATAATAATAATAATAATAATAATAATAATAATAATAATAATAATAATAATAATAATACTTTGGGAGGCTTGTTGCCACCCAAATCCCAGAGAAGACCAATTGTCCTTACCGGCGAGAAATCAATGGTAAGAGACTGTTGCGATACCGCATCGTTATCGAAAAGAGGTGAAGAACACTGGAAGTCTGGGGAGACTTGTTGTCACTCAGACTCCAGGAAATACCACTGGTTGTTGTCAATGAGCAATCACTGACGATGATCTGTGTGAGAACTCCTAGTGAGTACAAATAATAATAATAATAATAATAATAATAATAAAATAAAATAATAATAACAATAATAATAAGATAATAATAAAATAAAGATAAAATAAAAATAATAATCATAATGATAAATAAGTAAAATTTTAAATTAAATAATTTTAAATAAAAATGATGATTATAATTATCATAATCATAAAGTAATAATGATAATAATAATTATGTTAATAATGATAAAATATGCAAGTAGTTTTCGTAGATGTTCAGGTCAACGTGTTCATAAAAGCTGTAGAAAACGATAGTGTAACCCTAACATTATAAAAGCAGATGAAAAACATGGAATGGGTCGATATATCAGCATTTAATTGTAGCTTACAATCTCGAACAAGAACTTTTGATTTCAAGAATTACTGCCTGTTTTGTGGTACATCAATCAAATACCAAGGAAGGCAAATATGTCAGGGTTATCATCTTGTGAAAACATTAACATTTGATAACACTATAGACAAGATATGTAAGAATGATGAGTGGAGTGATACGGTATTAGAAATATTATCTTTTACAAATGATTTACATGCCAAGGATGCAGTATATCGCCAAGGGTGCAGTACTAACTTTAAGACAAGCAAACAATGAAATTAATATATGACTCCAAACTTAAATCATCCATCCACAGATGAACTTACTTTAGAGAAAACCTTGGCATTTCTCCCTGATAGTGTTGCTTACTTTATGCAGATTATTGCAACGAGAAAAATACAGAGGAGAAACAGGCATCCCTGGAATATGCTATCATTTAAGCTATTCAACAAAGTATGGTGATTGTTC
The DNA here is from genome assembly GCA_963556195.1 of Sepiola atlantica. Lineage (NCBI taxonomy): Eukaryota > Metazoa > Mollusca > Cephalopoda > Sepiida > Sepiolidae > Sepiola > Sepiola atlantica. The sequence goes on along the minus strand of OY744545.1, from coordinate 14,379,339 downwards.
TTTTACAATTATGGTTATTCATAAAAAGGCATAATCATTTTTGTCTTAGGTTATTGATAGATTAATTACAGCAACATGGGTGTTGTAGCTGATATGGCGAAGTCGAAACATTTGAACGAAATGGTTCTGTTACTGTCATGTCACTGTTACAGAAGGTCAATTTATGCTATATGCAACAGCCACTATTAACACAAAATATACAAAACCTTGATGGATATGGCACCTTTCATCGGATGGATATGGTTGCCATATTAACACCAGGTAAATTTGTCACGCATGTGATTTCCCAACATGAAGTAACGACTAATGAGATCCTTAGGCCTGAACAAGTAACAATTAATTATTACCATTATCACAAATATAATCTATATAATTTTGGTGAACTTACTCATCTTAAGCCTTGTGGTCATTTTCCTAAATCCTCATATTTACTTGATATTCTGTGGACAGTTTATATAGTAGTCGTCTGAAATATGTAGTGCTGAGAATTGGAGGATTTCACATTGAGATAAGTTTTATTGGATGTATAGGCAATCTAATTTGATATGTAATCTAATGGAAAAAGCAGGATTGTCAGAAGTTCTGGAAGAGATATATGGCCACAACTCAGTGTCAAATATGCTTAATTGAAATGCCCTTGCTAAAGTATGAAGAAGTCATTACTTAATAGATCGTACACTTAATATATTACTTCTTTGAAAACACATTGTAACTCACTGTGCCACATACTTCTGTACCTGACACTGAAACTCAAAGTGAAGAAAGACTCACACATGAACAGAGAAATCTAATATCATTCAAGTGAAAGGTACTAATTTAGCAGAAAGTGAATAATGTCAGCTAAAAGATATTTACAAAAATCATTGCTAATCCAGATACGATGGTAGATGAAGAATCTATAATAGCAGCTATGAATATCCATGAAGAGTTGGACTAGAAAAAAAGGACAATTTGACTAATCGTACTTGCTGTTGCAATATATGAAAATGCTAGATATTTCGAAGCATTTTCTCTGGTCTCCATCTTGATTCATTGTATGACATGCTACAATTCTTTGTTACTGCAAGGTCACAATTTGTATACAAAGACAATATTTTTATATCTTCAACAAATGACTACCTTATCAAGAGACCATCCTGATTTGTATTCGGCTTTTAAAAATAGTTTACATGTTGTTTGCCGAAGTGATACTGGACAAGACATTCCACTAATCCTATTGTTTACGCAAAGTATCAAATCCACTGTCACACTTACAAGGGATAGAAAAGCAGTGAATCATGTGGATTAAATCTGTCCGGTTTGTTCTGAACTAAATCAAGTTATGCAGCAGTTTATTGGTTTCAATTATAAAATTAGTAAACAGCACGAAGAAGTGACTGACACCCGACAAAAGAGAAACTACACGGATAAAAAACAGCGTATCAGCGTTTCGAAAGCCTGAAATTCCCTCAGTAAATCTGATGTCATTGTTCAGCATTGTCTCACGTATCTTTGTATAGGATTAAGTAAATTTAGATCAAACAGAAAATGTAGGCTATGAGATTCTTCAATCCATGGAAAGCTACGAGGTATTTAACAATTCATTTAAGTGAAAAGAAAACAGACACTTACCCTTGAATCAACAACAGATGGGATTATAGACGACAAAAAAGTAGTGCATATTCATCCACAATCGCTGTTTCAACGCCTAACATTAGTTGCAACAAAAGAAAACTTTAATATACAGGACCTCTTTAAATAGGAACTGTGATGTTAAACAACATCTATGTTGGATTCCATTGCTTCTTCTCGATCTGCAAACGAAGCAATTCTATGGAAGCGCCATATAGAACCAGCTTCGATGCCAAGAATGCAAACTTCTCACAGGTAGACACTTTGTTTTGGATGGAGGGGAATTACTACATCGGATCATTTCGCATCATGATCTTACATTTAGATAAATATATTATGTATGTATTAAATATGTACTGTGCAAATATGACAAATGCGTTATTATATTTGATGGTTACAGTGAACAACCTTCAGTAAAAGACAATTTATTTGGGAAGAAGTGTAAATGCTGTATCTGTACACTTAATTAACTATGGTTCCAGCAACGAAAAAGGACATTTTCTTGGAAAATAAATCTAATAAACATAGACTTATCCAGATGTTTTCTGAATATTTGAAACGAGCAGGGTGTCGGTGTATCCACGTTAATGGTGATGCTGTCTTATTATTGAAACTGCTGTTAAAATATACACTGTTCGAAATCTGACCTCGGACCCAGCATATGCTTACATTTAACATTTCTTCATGCTTTACTTGGATGTGACACAACTTCATGCTTATCCAATGCAGGCAAAGCAGTTGCTATTAAAATTTTTAAAAAGACTTACAGCATTGGGCTGGGGTCTTCTGTTAGTGTGAGGTATCAAAAGAAAGCATTATTGCATTTGAAAAACGCCAAAAGGGAACATCAACAAATTGCGCTATCATTGGTTTTCCCAAAAGATACATAAAAACATAATCACAGTGGATTAAATATCTTGCCTCCAACAACAGCTGCTGCAAAATTCTATTGCATGCATTATACTATTAAGTACATATATGGTTAGTAACTCGTTTTCTAAATCCCATCAATTCGTGATGACAGGTGATCAATGGTGTCATCATACCAGAAATGACTGATATGCTACCAACACCAGAAAGTCTTCTTAATTTGATCCGGTGCAACTGCAAAAATATTGCAATACAGCATGGTGTACATGTAAAAAGTATGGACTTAATTGTTCAACACAGAAAGTGTTGTGGTACAGCTTGTGCTAATTTGTCAGTGCCTGAAGATAACACTGAGTTAGATGATTGCAAAATAATTGAATAACAAAAGCACTTGGAGAGTACAACCCTCCGCCAAGGTTTATTGTATTACCCTACTATGCCGGTGAAACTGGCTAATGTTTTTGAAAATTAGACACTATATAAACAAAGGAAAGTTTACACAGATTGATTGAGAAATGCCAGATTGACGGAGATTCATATGAAGTTGTTAAATGGGATGTTCTATGTTAAAATGAAAAATGCTGCCAAATTTTGAATCTGTTTTATATCTAAGTTAAATTGGATCTGGTGATATGTAAGACGATTTGGTACCCATGTTTCAAATTTCAAAAGAGTCAACAAGAAATTAACTGAGATGTGATTAAAAAAACAACTTTAACAATGATGAAAAAAAAAGGATTTTCCGAATTCCAAAAAGTCTTGCATTCAGATACTGAATTGGATCAGATCTAGAATTCATTATTGGGCCAAGATATTAGTTTGGTAAAAAAGGCATTGGAATCTGGTGATTATTTTTTGCATAAAGTTTCTAACAAACAAATAAACAAACAAATAAATAAACGATGATTAAAACATGTGTGTGTTGTAGGGGGTAATTTATAATATATTAATTATTTTAAAAATTGAAACATAATGATGTAGAAGCATATCTAATAAAATAATTCCATGAAATATCCCAATAATTTGATAATGAAAGAATATTCTTTGAATGCACACGAAAGAACGGTGTATTTCAACGAAAAAGTTTCTCTCAAAACTTAAGATTTACCCTAAAATCCATTTTATAAAAGTTAATTTTTGTTTTGAGATTAAAGAAACTGTTGATAAAAAATGCCAGATTTGCATATTTCGCATAGGTAGATTTTTCTAGACTTTTAGTATGTTAAAATAGAGACCTTATAGAAATGCATTCTTTAAAAAAAATCCTTGTGTTGCAATTAGTTTGACCCTTTGCCAAAATGAAGGCTTACTTGACTGGACTATTGGAGTCTAGTTCTTTTATAATCGAAGTTATTAAAAGAGCATTTATGATTATTGTCTCTTTCTTTGAAGGTACACTGGCGATCCCTATATAGTATTTGTTTTGGAGTGGAATTCCTCTACTTTTAATTGAGCGTATAAACATTTCTGCTGTAGAGGGCAGTTTGTTTTGCTAATGCAGTTACAGTCTATTTAGTTTTATTGCTGTTTAGGTTAGTATTTTGGTTTATTATTTTATTATTATGATTTTAATTATATTTCTAAGTTATACCAACAACTGTAACTTAATTTAATGGTATTTTAATGAAAGATTGTATGGGGGGGGGTACTGTAGGAAATTAATTAGAAGTTAATTAAGTTAAGGAATCTTTTACCTAGTTTGGTTTTAATCACGTGGTTAAATAGAGGTGCAAAAGAAATAATATTTCCATTTCTTATTTTTAGGTCTGATGTTTGTTTAGTATATTTGATTTCGCTATTTTTATATCCGCTATTTTAAACGCTTTGTTACCAAAAAGTCTGATGTGCATTAAAGATTTCTTAATTATAGGAGTTGTTGTTAATTCTGTTTTCAATTGATTTGGGTTTGTGTTTAATTATAGCTTTTGGATGATTTGAGAGTGGTTGGGTTAGGGTAAGGGTTAGCGGGTGGACATAGATTGGGTTAGCTTTGTCTTAAGTATATGGTTCATACTTTCTTTTATTTAAGTTAAAAGTTACGTCTAAAAATTGACCTGTTTTGTGTTTGATGTTACTTCTACTTTGAGTATATATAAATTTATATATATATATATATATATATATATATATATATATATATATAATTATTATTATTAATAAATAATTAAATATTTTTTATATCCATAGACACACACACACACACACACATATATATATAAAATAAAATTATTTTTAATATTTTACCTACGTACGACATCGTTTCAAGCTTATGGCTCTAATCAGCGCAGGGAAATAACAATCTCAGACAGTTATAGGGCGCGAACCCGGTTCACAGATACATATTGAATCTGTAGGCGTTTACCTAGTCCCATCAGGCCACGATAGATTGTCGCGTAATGACGGAGAAATTAGATGATGTTTCCACTGAAAGTGTCGAGCATCGACATCTAAACATTCGATAGCACTCAACGACAGAGTCGGAGCATTGCACTGAAACTTTTAGTTAATGTTTATTTTAATCTTTCCGACAATGCTGAACTTTCCATTTTACTTGGAAATGGGCTTATAATAATATTAAAGTATTATTAATATTTTACCTATATACGACGTCGTTTCGAGCTTAATGGGCTCATCAGCGCATGGAATTAACAATCTGAGACGGTCATAGGGCGCGAACCCGGTTCACAATATTTCGCATTTTTATTTTACGCTCGTCAGTATAGAATTACGTAACCACATCGCAGGTCGGACGGCTCGAACCCTGAATCTACGTATTGAACACTCTTATATAAACACAGTGAGGAACCTCTGGATGATACCCTTTAGATGTAAACATTACCTGGATTATATATATATATATATATATATATATATATATATATATATATATAAAAGATAGATGGACGAAGAGTGATAAACATGTACGAATGTCCAAATTTATATCAAACTTCGATTGTTTTATTCTATATATATATATATATATATATATATATATATATATATATATATATATATATAAGTGTGTTCTTGGCCTTTTGGCCAAGATCAAAGTGTAGTATCTGTTCCGATGGATACTGCACCCTATAGACTGGTATCGTCTTGGCCTTCGGGGCTTGATTCCGCCGGTCTATGGGTTTGTCCTGAGCAGTTCTAGTAGGTTCACCCTCCCAGGCTTTGCCTTCCCTCTTTGGGGAGGAGTAAGTTTATTGCTTACTGCCTGAGGCGCCACTACCGGGGAATGCCGACGGGGCTGCCCAGGCAATTTTTAATGGTCAGAGTGCTCACCTTCTCGGGCGCTGGCTTTTCATGTCCCACTTTCCCGACCTTGGGTCACATCTTACCTTGTGGGAGTAAGATAAAACTGGCCCTGTGCCTAACCTCCCGGAGAGGAGGTAAATAAATATTATATATATATATATATATATATATATATATATATATATATATATATATATATATATATATATATGTATATATATATATAATTCTGTGGTGTCATCAACATCACTAAGAATATAGTGCACCTTAATTACTCGAAGAGATAAAGAAAATGACATTTTAAAAGATTTCATCGATTAATCCGTGATAACAAAAGAAAGAGGAAAATAAAAAATAAGGGGCGGCGGTTGTTTAAACTTTTATTTGGCCTCAACGTCTTATCTAACCAAGGAAACCTGCTCGAGTTTCAAGTCATCCCTTTAGGAGCCAGTCTGTGAAAACGAAAGAAAGAAACCATTAGAAGCAACAAAAACAAATGCAAATATATCCAATTTAAAAAGAAAAAATCCGAAAAAATCCGAAAAAATCCGAAATCCAAAAGACATTATAAGAGGGTGTCGTTTTACAATGGAAAGGCGTTTTAAAATTAGCTGTCGCACGTGTCAATAATGCAATTAATTAGCGGAATTTTGTTAATGTTAATAATTAAAGAAGCCCGCACTTCTAGTTGGCATCGACAAATACATTGCTAAATGTGTTAAGCTTAATTACATTCTAACTGGGAAAATCCATTTAAATTTCTCTAGTAATATTATCAAGGCGTATATGACCATACAATATTTTGATTAAGAATTTTTTTTAGATAATGATGTTAGTAATTGTATCATTCGAACTACTATTCTCATCTTGGTCATTATATTCACAACGTTTCAGCCGATGTAATCTCTTTTACAGGCGCATCTTTTCGAACTTGGGAACTTTTTAGTCGGATATCGGAATTTTTATGCCCAACTCGCGAACCTGCACAGAATTTCTAACTGGAGCTTTTATTTAATGTACACGGGTGGATTGTTCTCATTCTGTCAGCCAAAATCAAGTATACATGTTAATTTTAGTTTGTTCTTTGTCATTATCGCCTGTAGTAAGGATTGAACCTTCAGCCTTAAAAAAAAACTGTATATTGGAACTGATTAAATGTAAGGTTAGAAGAATACCCGAAAATCGTAATACGGAGAGATATTGAAAATTCTGGAGTGTAATTAACCACATCGACCCATGGCATAATGGGTAATGGCGTTTGTTAACAATCAGTTCTGATGAGTTCTAAGAATAACGTAAAAATTAACACTCTTTCCCAGTCATAACGAACGGAATGAAAACAATCCACCCGTGTAGTTCGAAATTCCATCCATTCGACATAAAGATGCCTAAGTACGACTAGAAGATTCTGAAGTTCTAAAAGATGCCCATGAAGAAGGTCGGAGATTACTTTGGCCGAAACGTTGTGAATATAACAACCAAGATGAGAATAGTACTTCGAATAATCTAAGTAATACAAACTATACAATTCGTTATTCGTTCATTCCCTTTTTATCTTCTCCTCCCCCTTCTCCTTCTTATTCTACTTGGTTTCTTTTTATTCTAATCTCCTTTGTTGCGTGAATGCAGTCCCTTTGGGTATTTCCGGCCTTGCGTTCAACGACCCAATCACGTGACCTGTGATGGCAAGATGACCGGCGAATTTTTTCCAATCATTCAAAATGGCGGTTTCTGATCCAGTGACAAACTTTTTTAGTGACATGATTTTTTACAAAATCCTTGTCGCCGTCTTTATAATATTTTTCCTCTAGTTTTTATATATCTTTTATTTATATGCTCATCATCAAACGTAACACGGTTTTCTCATTCGTTTTATAAAACAAACAACGGACAACGAATTCATCAGAAACAGTAAACAATATGTCAAGTGTGTTTATATGTTTATGTACTTGTATGTACAGGATTTATAAAGATAGGGACAACAGAGGACTCTTTCCAACAAGAGGGGAAAAAGGACTGCGACAAACAGAGATTGAATGATTTCGAGAGGATGGAAAAAAGTTGAGGAGCACAACGTTTGAGAACGGCAACAGGAATTGAATCAGGACCGGAAGTCTTAGACTGATCCAAATTAGAAAAAAAACCGTGCAACGAATTTTGGAGCGATAATAACAAAGAATGTGATCAGTTTTCAAAGGAAAATCAGGAAGAACAACATCAGAATCATCACGATAAAAATTACCAGCAAAAAGATGAGCAAAGAGATCTAAGATGACTTAACCTGAAGAGTCTATATTATTAGTCTGTATTATTAATAGTCAAACTTTCAAGGTTAAAGCTCAATGCACTTTTTAAAATTTTCAACCCAGAGCATATATATATATACACAATAGAATGCTAGATTCTAAGAATCTTTTTTATTCAACTTTCAAAACATCCATACAACTTGACGGCCCGTTTCGTCTACACCTAAAAAACCAATTATATAGAGAGATATCCTGGATTTTGTATTCGTACGACTCTTCAGAATTCCAAAATAACGCACCCAGAAACATCAGAAAAAAAAGACAAAAAGCAACACTCACATTGTTATGGGATTCATCAATACAGATTCAAATATATATGTTTCATGATTCATATATATATATATATATATATATATATATATATATATATATATATATATATATATATATATCAAGGGAGACGCGAGAGCGCTCTATCCATTAATAAACTTCAAAAACGACCTATGCTAGAAATCTCATTTCTTTGATCAGTCATAACTCAAAAACCAATAAACCAAATTAGTTAAAATTTTGCACAAAATTTTCATTTGATAGGTTCTATAAGTGTGTAGATTTCAGAATCATTAGTCAAGGCAACCCAGAGATCCAGAAAGGTCAGGAGTGATTTGTGTTATCCGTGTGTACGTACGTACGTGTGTGCCACCCTGTATCTCATCAACTATTTGATGGATTCAGCTGATTTTTGGCAGAGATAGAGGTTCTAGTGTCTAGTTGATGGCATTTTAATTTCAGTTTACCATATACCTTAGTTTTCCAGAAAATTCAAAAAACCCTTAGAAATTACCATTGTCTTGAGGCATAGCCTTTACAAAAGTAGTGACATTCCATGATAAATGCCAGTATACTGAAATCATATGCCCTTAATAGGGTTAAGATGAAAATTCATATACACTAAATGTACAAAAGCAAGGAAATTCTCAAACTTTTACACTTTTATTGTCATTAAGGGTATGACTACATATCAACCAAACCATTTCATTATCACATCACTACAGTATAAATATCTATGCATGAGTGGATGAAGTGTGTGAGGTGCGCTGAAGAAAAATTCCTATGAGTAAAATACATAGCCCTGTTGTGCTCGCATACCCTTAATGACAATAAAAGTGTAAAAATTTGGGAATTTCCTTACTTTTGTACATTTAGTGTATATGAATTTTCATCTTAATCCTATTAAGGGCATATGATTTCAGTATACTGGCATTTATCATGGAATATATATATATATATATATATATATATATATATATATATATAAGGTTAGGATCGGATTTTATCTCTGCCTCATTAGATAGCTGTTGATCGATAACATCAACATGCCAGTGTCGCAGATTTTGTACATGCCTGTATAAATAAAAAATAATCATATATATATATATATATATATATATATATATATATATATATATATATATATATATATATATATATATATATCGGGGTAGGTGGAGCTCGAGCACTGATAGGCAGTCTACTCTAAGGGAAACAACCCTGAAAGAAAATTCGGAGTAGAGCCCCGTAGACAGTTACTTTAATCAAACTCTGGCAAGTTTCTGGCAACTCCTGCACTCAGTGCCATTAGATCTAGATTTTTTTATTGAGCGAGAGAGTGTGGACGACGCTGAGCAAGTTTTCCTTACTTACGCGCAAGTCGTGACATTGCAGTAGTTGAGGGTCACCTACACAATTGTGGCGATGGGGGAATGGCGACGTAGCAGGTGTGGATACACTGGCGGCCGCAGCACGCAAACCTGCACACAGGCGGCTCAGGTAATATGGTCGTCTTCCTACCGACGGAAGCAGCAGTGGAACCCGGTAGAGCTCTGGGTGACTGGGCACCACTCTCTAGGAATGCATTGCTCACCTCCATAACACGAGGAAGGGGCTAGAAAAGGTCCCTGAACATTTCCTGCTTTATCACACACGGACTAGTATAAAGCAACTGACAGGGATCCCTAATTTAGCAGTCGAAAAAACTACAAGATAACAACCGGTGACTTTGCTCACCATAGTATGTCACATGTACATACTCTTCTTGACAATCCGGAAATCAAACAGTCGTGGTAGCCAGAGAATTGGGTCGCTACAATGTGGACATAGCAGCCTTGTCTGAAACTAGTAAGGAAGAAGAGAAAGAACGCGAATCTATCTGTCTTCCCTTTCATTCTGTCAGCCAGAGGCGACGAAAGAAAGGGTAGAAGGAAAGAGAATAAGACAAAAATACTTCTTTTCCGTTTTTTTTACCGGTAAATATCCAAATATTTATCTGTTATAAAATTAGTATCTGGTGGTTTGGGTAGCAGTATCAGGACTTCTGACTGTGATGGTGAAAGCTCCTCCGCATTTCTCTATTCATGACTAATAAGAAATAAAATATTCGTCAGGACTAAATATTTAAATCGATGAAATCAATTGAAAGTAAGATTATCTTTTCAACAACACGAACCAATATTTGCCCTATCGTACTAAGGAAATAGATTTTTATGTACTTTTTTCAATAAATATATTAATCACAAATATAGGGGGAAATCGTCTTTGCTTTATATACATAATATGATAATGCATTGCTGCGACCGCGGGTAAAATATAACAGCACATGGAGAGAAAGATGAAAGCCTCGTAGAAAATCTACCATACTCTATAAGTTGATCTTATTACACTACGGAGACACATTCTTTAATCCCAGTAGATTATCTGGACGGCGAATTCCCAGGTACGCGGCTGGAGTCTCGTTGTGGAGATGACACGTAGTATCAGTTCCGTCTCTCTTCTCTTCTTTTTCGCTGTTTCATGCGCGTGAATTAATAGCAGTAGTTGTAAATAATGAGAGCACGATATCATTTGGGGTTTAATAATACTTTTAAGGTATTCTATTTTTATTTTCCAGTATACATATACAGAGTGTTGCAGCAAAATGCGACACTTAAAAAAGAAGAAGAAACCGAAATAGGCTATATAAAAAAAGTTGTATATGCAGAGACCCGAAAGTTTATTTAACAGCAGGTAGAGTTACATACTGTATTATTTTTCAATGTAACCGCTGCTGGTGGAAACGACCATCTCAAGGCGGGCGCGAAATGAGTCACACGCTTAGACAATTATGTCCTTGTCTATAGCGGCGAACGCTTTCATGATGACAACTTTAAGAGAGTTGACCGTGTTGTGGGTGTGCTTGTTGGTCTTGACCTCGATCACGCGTCATAAGAAATAGTCAAATATGTTGTAGTCAGGTGAGGACGGCGGCCATAAGTCCGGCGACCAGTGGTGAGGAACATTGTTAAACAGCCACGCCTGGTCGTCTTGGCCTTGTGTGCAGGAGCGGAGTTCTGCTGGAAGACGTATCTCGTCCATCCAGAGATTTACCACGCTTCTCCTGGTATTTCGTTTACGTTCTGTCAAGCATCAAATTTTGCTGCAACACCCTGTATAATACCATTAATCCACTCCCCATGGAGAGATTTGGGGGCAACTCTCCAAAACTCCGACCGTTCTCTATCTCGAGAGCGCTGTTCAGAAAAAGAGAAAGATCTCATCAGCTTATCAGCTACGTGTCACTACCGACTTCCTGTCTGTGATAGAATATACTGACACGTATCCCTAACTTTTGTCTGTTTACTTCTAATGAGATTTCCACAACTTTAACTTTTGTCTACTCTAGCCCTCACGTGACGGTAATGTTCTTGGCCTTTTGGCTAAGATCAAAGTGATGTATCTGTTCCGATGGATACTGCACCTCATACTGGTGTTGTCTTGGCCTTCGGGTCTTGATTTACGCCGGTCAATGGGTCTGTCCTGTGCAATTCTGGGAGGTCCACCTTCCCAGGCTTTGCCTTCCCTCTTTGGGGAGGAGTAAGTTGATTGCTTACTGTCTGAGGCGCCTCTACCGGGGAATTCCGACGGGGCTGCACAGGCAATTTTTAAACCCCACTTTCCCGACCCGACCATGGGTCACATCTTACTTGCGAGAGTAAGATAAAAACTGGCCTTGTGCCTAACACCTGGAGAGGAGTAAATCAATACTCTAGCCCTCACGTAGAAAATACCGTGCTTTACAGTATTTTTTACAGTGGATCAGAATTAAAGTAATATCTAATGAATAAAATCGGTGAATGTTTTTACTCTACTGCGTCGACGTCATATCATAAGATCTGTCCGGCGTTTCGGCAAACACATTTATGATGAACACGTTTCCCGCGCGCTTTCTTAGTTGTTCAATATGAAGATAATTTGGTGTATGGTTTGAGGCAAACTTACTTTCAAATTTTTTAATATCTTAAGGCTTTCAACAGTAACATTTTAATTGAGTTTTCCCGTTGTTAGAGGGGGCGGATTTTATCTAGAAAATAGAATTAAAATAGGAAACATTTATATTTAAATGGGAAGTAAGTCCCTTGGTTAATTCCCTCACCTCAAAGAGATTTTGAGAGTGAGTTCTATTCCTTGCATTTCATATCAACCGACATTTTGGATTGCAAATTAAATCATCATGATCATGATCATGATCATCATGATCATCATGATCATCATCACCACAATCACCATCATCACCACCATCACCACCATATATGCGCTAAGGTTTCTTCCCTTTCGTTACACAATCGACACATCGGTGATCATGATGATGAGGATGATGATCATGATCATCATGATCATCATCATCATGATCATCATCATCGCGATCATCATCATCATCATCATCATCATCATCATCATCATCATCATCATCATCATCATCATGACCATCATGATCATCATGATCATCATGATTATCATCACCACAATCACCATCATCACCACCATCACCACCACCATATATGCGCTAAGGTTTCTTCCCTTTCGTTACACAATCGACACATCGGTGATCATGATCATCATGATTATCATAATCATCATCATGATCATCATGGTCATCATCATCGCGATCATCATCATCATCATCATCATCATCATCATCATCATCATCATCATCATCATCATCATCATCAGTGAATTTAAATCTGGACAAAACTTATGGGATGGCATAATATAATAGGATTAAACGCTCGATAAGTTCTTAAATTTCCATGAATTAACAACAATAAACCCGGAAGTCAACTCATTCTTCAATTTATAAAATTTAAATTAAATTTCATTTGAATATTCTGAAAGTTTAATGACCGTAAAATTTTGTGATCCAAGGCATGAAAATGATGAAGGCATGTGTTTAAATTAATTTCTTTTTCATTTTTTTTTATCTTTAAATTAATTTCCTATTGAATCTTTTTCAAATACAAAATATTTCCCGCCTTTTTAAAAATTCTGATTACGATTAATTTCATCCATTTAAAATGGCGTTTTTTTTCTATTCTTAAAAAAGTATTTTATCTTTAATTTTTGATCACATTTATTCATAACCTTTTTTTCTTTATTACACACCCACACCTATTTTTGAATCTTTTATCACTTTTAATTGAACCAAAATATTTTTATTCACTTGAATCTTCAATTAAATTAGGTGTTTACTACCCTCCCATAATTGACCCACTTGGAATTGAGTGTTTGGTAATGGACCAGATACGTCAAAAATAGTACTTGATACCACCTTGCTAAGCATTGAGCATCATTAGGTGAGAATCAAGAGTAAGTGAAGTAATACTTGAAACGGAGTGTCGCCCTCCCCTACACCTCGATGTAACAGCTAATTGCAAAGGAAGCTTTCGGTCGCCCTCAACTATGGGCGACCACTTTACTTTTTTACTACCCTCTCAAAGGAGTTAAGATGCTACAAAACAAAAACATATTTTTATTTGCTGACCCGTAAGTATAGTTAGCAAATATTGCAGGTGCACGTTAGTGACCTTTTCAATTTACCAACATGAATTAATCTGACATCAAAATGGTTTCTTGATAATTCCCCATTCTGCTCGGTCTTTCCACCATCCTTGACTCTCCGTGACTATTTTGTATATTAGAAACCGATGCTTGTACCACCATTAGAGGATAGCAAATGATGGTATTTTCGTTACATGTCAAATGTGGCAGTTTCAGTTCTCTTGAATTCGTTAATTCTTTTCTATATACAGGGTGTTTCAAAAGTCTTGGGAACATTACAAATGCGTATATCTCATGAACTATTCCAGGTAGAAAAATGAAACTGGTGCCATTTTAAAGCTTGCTTAATCAAGTTTTTGGTCATACTAATGATTTTCGTGTTATCTTTCCAGGTGCAGTAATGGCGTTCTCTAAACAAGACAAGGCATTTTGCGTCCTCCAATTTGCAAAGACTGAATCGTGGACATGTGTTCAGCGTGCATTTCGCAGGAAATTTAAAAAAGAAGCCCCTGAAAGGAAATCCATTGTCAGATGGCATGCTAAATTTGTGAAAGATGGGTGTTTGTGCCCAAGTAAGCGAACAGGTCGCCCTTCAACTTCAGAAGATGCAGTTGAGCAAGTTCGGACAGCCTTTCAGCGGAGCCCCCGTAAATCAGTGAGAAGAGCCAGCAGGGAACTTCAGCTTGCTCCAGCAACTGTCTGGCGTGTCTTAAGGAAACGACTGCAAATGGTACCTTACAAGCTCAAGTTGGTCCAAAAGTTGAAGGACACTGATAAGCCACTTCGCCGTGACTTTTGCATTGCAATGCAAGAGAAGTTGGAAGATAACGGCTTTGATGACCGGCTTGTTTTTAGCGATGAGGCGACCTTCCATCTGAATGGCAAAGTTAACAAGCATAACACTCGCATATGGGGTACTGAGAATCCTCATGAACTTCTTGAGCACGAGCGAGATTCACCAAAAGTGAACGTGTTTTGTGCAATTTCCAAGAAAGGTGTCTATGGACCATTCTTCTTTGAAGAGGCAACTATCACTGGTGAATCCTATCTCAACATGCTGGAAGACTGGTTAATGGCTCAGTTGGAACAAGCAGAATCTGATGACTTCATTTTTCAACAAGATGATGCACCACCACACTGGAGTCTTAGAGTAAGGCAGTTTCTTAACACAAGGCTGCCTGGTAGATGGATTGGGAGATCTGGGCGAGGTGATGACGTTCTCATGCCCTGGCCTCCTAGGTCTCCAGATCTTACCCCGTGTGACTTTTTCCTTTGGGGCTTTGTCAAGCAACAAGTCTATGTGCCGCCCCTTCCAAGAGATATTGACGAACTAAAGGCTCGAGTAACGGCAGTTGTGGGAACCATTGACGTCAAGATGCTGGAACGCGTTTGGCAGGAAATGGACTATCGACTAGATGTCTGCCGTGTGACGAATGGTGCTCATATTGAGCAACTTTGAAGATTCCCCACAAAACTTGAAACTTTAACCTTTCCAACGGTACAAATTTCATTTTTCAACTCCTAATAGTTTTTGAGTTATTAAAAATCGTTATGTTCCCAAGACTTTTGAAACACCCTGTATTTTCTTTGATTTCTATTTAGTCGGTGTTATCTGGTTATGTGGATTGGCTTCTGCTCTCAATGGGGTTTCTTTTACATATCAGCTGTTTTCATAATTTCTGTGTTTTTGTATGGTACGAGTCCTCCCTTTGATTTCAATTTCTTTTTGTGTTTTTTCCAGTTTTTATTACCGCTTCGAGTGCTCCTACAATCATTTGTATTACTGTAGTCTCTTTCTGTTTCATTTTCCATTCCAGCTCTCGAGCAAGCTCCTTGTATTTGCTTAGCTTTTCTACCTTCTATATCTTCACCCTGTGATGTGCTGTGATGATGAAAACTACTATTTGGCGTTTTTTTTTATTTTTTAAATCAGATCCGTTTTTTTTTGCTTGGAAGTTAATGCTTGGGAGGAGGATATTATGGGAAGAGAAATGATACTACATTACAGCGGTAAGATGTGACACAAGGTCGGGAAAGTGGGATTTGATAAACCAGCGCTCGAGAAGGTGATCACTCTGGCCATTAAAAATTGCCTCGGTTGCCCCGTCGGCATTCCCCGGTAGGGGTACCTCAGGCGATTAGCAATAAACTAACCCCTTCTCAAAGGGTGAGAAGGCAAAGCCTGGGAGGGTGGACCTCCTAGAACTGCACAGGGCAAACCCATAGACCGGCGTAAATCAAGCGTCGAAGACCAAGACAATACCGGTCTATGGGGTGCAGTATCCATCGGAACATATTCTACACTTTTATCCCGGCCAAAAGGCCAAGAAAAACATTACACTTTCGCCAAAAAAAAAGGATAGGGTAATCCTGGGAGAATGGTATAATGAGGAACAAACACAAACTATATTGCCCCCTAAAAAAAGAGGCGGTAATACCAGGGAGTAATGTATCATGGCGAATGAAAATATAGCACACTATTCCTCAAAGGTAGAGGTAATGTCTGGTACGACCCCTCTTCAAAAAGACGTAGTAATGCTTGGGAGGACGATATCATAATGAACGAACATATACTACATTGCGGCTCAAACGATGAGGTAATCCCTAGTAGGATGGTATCATAATAACAGAACAGATACTACACTACCCCCCAAAAGATAGTACCTGGGAGGATCTCCCCATAAATGGAGAAAGTAATACTTTCGACTATGGATTTTATGCCTTTCATTTTTCAAACTGTTTCCGGTTTGCCATGCACCATTTGTCTGCGTGTTCAAAATCCAGTCGTGCCAGTTTTTAATACTCTTTTCGGCTAGTTTGCTGTATGCCGAATAGTGATGGGACGATTCCAATATTTTTCCGATGCCAATACAATTACCGATTCCGATTCTTTTTAAATCTCTAAATATTTAGTTATAAAGTTGTTGTTGTTCTCTATTTAATTTTCGGATTACCGTAAAAACCCATGTATTATATGCATCTATTTTTGTGAACGTAAAAATACACTGGGGGGGGGGGGGGGCAGGGGTGATCTATAGATTTTAGTTTTACTGATTGTTTAAAATCAATAAAAATTTATCATTTTATCATTAGTACCAGCAATCGAAAATTAAGTTTTGAACAAAAACAATTAGAAGAATCGTTTTTGGCATCGGAAAATGGGCACAATTTTTTTTCGATTCCGATTCCCCGAAAAATTCTAATTTTTCCGATTCCCGATTCCGATTCGAATTAATCGTCCCAACACTAATTTCGACAGATTCATAGATGAATGAAATACATGATGGCCAGTTTGATCCTGACAGAAGGTTTATAGAATAGATACCTAGAATAGCACGACACACAAGAGAAGCTATTCATGTATGTTTGATCCCAAACTAAGCATGATTTGCCTTCTTAACGAAATCCGTAAGTTTAGCTTAGGGCCAAGAACAACCACATGACCTCATATGTAATAGAACCTATTATAATGACTCTTCAATGTGACTAGCCGTGGTAAGTGTTTACTCCCTGAGATTAGAAACCCTGTCGCCGATAACTTGCGACTGTGATCAGTCGTCGGGAATCTCCCCTCTACGCTACCGCGCTTGCTCCGACATAAAGATAGATTAAAGAACTTATGTGTTTGTTTACATTCGCGCTACCGGTAAACTAGACAACTCTTTTCTGCACGAAGAGTAATGCTTTTACGCAAAGTGGAGACTGTTTTTTTTGTGTGTGTTTAAACACCCATGCAACGCCGAGAAGGTTCGTTAGAAAAAAAAATCTTTTTCAATTCTTTCTGTTTTTCTTACGCAATTTTGGACTTTTTGTATCCTTTTATTGTTCTCTCTTCCTTATTCCCAATGGCGTACGCAAGGAACCAGTGATGCAAACCGTTAT